>WWET01001691.1:209791-244057 GCA_011038615.1 Limnodynastes dumerilii
GGGGCTCTGCTAATTGTACCGTAAGGGCTTACACACAATCAAGATTCCCCATTTCAGTTATTTTGGAATTTTGAATGAGTGGGGATCCGGCTCGAGCTCTCTACTGCTGCAGCAGTTGGATCTCCAACCCTAGAGGCAGCAGAGTTCTGGATTCAGCCCACAGCTTGTCAGCCCCTGAACTTTAAACACCCCAACTCCCAATGCACTTTTCATTTCGTTTCATACTCCAAACTGAACCCTAGTCTTAAATCAACAACCAAGTTACTGTATATGACAACATCAGTGACATGGAAATATATAGTTCTGCATATAAGGGGGTCTATTCACAACCTTCATTTTCATGCGATAATACCCATTTTCACACAAAAATGGGTATTATCGCATGAAAATTAAGGTTTTTATATTTACAAATGATGGATCGTCATGGAAAATAGCAGTTTCCATGGTGATCCATTTAAATATCGGGGCTCTCCGCCGGCCCATTCTTTTCAGAGTGGGCCGGCGGTTCCTAATATTTATGAAATGCCGGAGTGGAGTTTTACGCTCCGCTCCCGGCGTAAAACTAATGCCATCTCAGGATAGCATTAGTGCAGTTATCCCAGCAATCTCCCCATATTCCATGAATGGGGAGACCGCTAGGATAAACCAAAGTGTCTACATTTAAAAAAATAAATAAATACATTTAAAATATTAATACTAGTTAAAAAAAATAAAGAAAAAAGAGAAACGTACCTGTCCAGGAGACACGTCCGACTCTGAAGATTCCAGAGTCCTGATATGAAGATGCTGTACATGTTCTTCATACGGGTCTTCAAATTTTCAAAGTCCCGCATAGGAGTCTCTGTGCATTCAGAGCCCAGATCATCACAGGACCTCGCAGGGCAGGTAAGTTTTAGTAAATTTAATGAACGAAGCTGCCAGGCTCACTGCGAGCTGAAGTGAGCCTGGATCAGCTTTGTTCATTAAAAAATTAAGCTATATGTAAATAGAGCTCCATGTTAGAACTTTTGTGAGAATAGAAATGTTCATGTATGAGAATGTATTAAACAAGAGGCATCTAGTACATTGCACATTTGCATTCATCACATGCCGGCAAGTAAATCCTTTAGGAATTCTACCAAAACATTTGTTGCCATTGCTTCCCTAAAATAGTCCCACACATTTATGCTGCTACCAGAACTGTTAATCTTTCAATCACACTGAGAGATAGGGTAATAACTGCTTAATTTCTATAACGATTCTCTCTAAGCTTCTACACTTTGCAGTCTTGTAATCTGGCTCAGCGCAGGGATTCTATATCTAATAGACATATCTGTGTTAATTGCTTTCTGTTTCCTAAATCCATGATCAAAGAGACAGATTTACATCATGATTAAGTGGCGACATAAGAAATGAACTCGGGAGAGGTTTCCATTTAATGATGAGAGAGTAACCATGGAATATAGGAGGGAGAGGGTTCTGTAAAACATTTTGGCATTGCTAAGGTCACAGAGAAGAAATTTTATGATGAAGGGGACAGAGTTATAGAGTAACTAGAAAATGCTAGTGTCAGCTGAATTAAAGGATATCTATCAGCATGATAGCTGTCATTTATGTGAATGAATTGCGTATACCATTTGATTCAGTTAATGTAGGATTATAGATAGTATAAAAAATACTTCCATTTTCCATGCATTTTAAATTTACAAGTAGCAGAGCATTATATGAAACTAATACCGCTTTTACATCACCAGCCTTGAAAAACCTGGGAAATTCCCAGGTTTGACCCTTTCACGAGTGTCATGAATTTCCCGGGACTGCCCTAGCAAGCAACTCTCAATCAGTCTAAAGAGATGCTCTTATTGGCTGAAAAAAATGTAGGGGACTACACTTTTTTAATAAACTATGGAACTTTGTAAAAGAGAGGACCTGAAAGTGGACAGGCTGCATTTTTTAGCACTTATAGGTTTCCATTCTGGTCCGTCTGCCTGCAGTTCCACTATTCGCCACTATAAACTTAGATGCATGTCTCCTTTCTGGTGTACTTGAAAGGGGACGTACATGTACTAAATATATAGTGGCAAATAGTGGAACTGCAGGCAGACGGACCAGAAAGGAGATCTATAAGTACTAAAAAATGCAGCCTGTCTCCTTTCCATGCAAGCGGCTCCTGGGTACAGATTTGTTTACTATTGCCATAGCAATAGTAAAGAAATCTGTCCAATCAGGTGTCTTTGTGAAGGACCCGGGTTAAAAAACAACCCTGGACCTTTCACATTTCCACCAGTCCCGCGTTAGACCCAGCAAAAACCCTTCTATTTCCCTGGGTCTGAATACCGGGTCATTATACCCAGGTAGCTGAAAAAGGGCATTTCACATCAACACCAAATACACAGGTTTTACCCAGGTTTTGGCCAAAAAAACGGGTATTTGGTGGTGATTTGAAAGGGATTTTAGTAACTGGGGAGCAATCTAAAAGCAAAAGGGTTACAGCTGTGTCCAGAGTCAGACAGTTCTGTGATTCCAAATGCTCAGGTCTATATTTGCATCTGTTCTACTCTTACTTTCAAACTTTGGATCAGCCCTGATAACTCTTTTCTAAATATTATTGTTTAACTTAATTTCTCAGATATTTGGTTCAAATGAATGGAAACAATTGTAGAGCTTTTGTAAAGATTCAGTGTTTCAGCTGTATTCTGTATCAGAAACATTTGATATAGATTTAGCTTTTATTTTCCTTTTGCAATGCTTTATCTAGCTCTTCAATTATCATCCTATGTATCACAGCACATTGTATGCCACAAAGGATTTTCTAGGTGTCCAGATCATTTCAGTGCATTTCAGTGCCTTAGCTGGCAGCTTATTACAATCATGAAAGAGACTGGTTGGTAAACGTTCCAGAACTGAAGACCCTGTGAAGTCCATGGATAATTATAGCAGAAGCTTAAGAGCAGCTGAGAAGAGAGACTGGCTGGTTCTTTGAACATCCTTATCTCCATACTGTGTGCGTGATCTGTACTATCATCCTCTTATCTGAGCATATACATCCATCCAATCCATAGTAGTGTACTTCACGTGTATCTGTAGGAATTTGCTCATTGCAAACAAATCATCCCAAGAGAAAATGTTATTAATCCATAAGGCAGATTCTTTGCTATAAAGGTCTAATAGAAATATATATATTTCAAATGATCTCTAATACCCCATTCATACCAAAATCCTAGGCCTCACACGGGATAATGAACATGGTTTCTACCCGTGTTGAATCCATTCACACTGCAGCTTTGTCCTGGGTTAACCCCTGGTCGTCGCCTTTCACATTGTACCCATGTCTGCAGATGAAGATTCCCATCCCCCAATTTAGGTACTTTTAATGGAATCTGGGTTGAATAACCTGGGAACATCCTTTCACACTGCAGCGTGTAACCCTGGTAGCGACCAAATAACCTGGGAACATCCTTTCACACTGCAGCGTGTAACCCTGGTAGCGACCAGGGTTGCGGACCCAAAGCACCCAACCTGGGTTGACCCATTCACACGAACTGGGTTAATTCCCAGGTCCATGCCATGGTGTGAAAGGTGTATAATTTGGCATGGTATCTCCTTCATCTAGTAGAAAAGGGACCTAATAACCAAAATCCTAATGTCTAAGTAGTTCCCAGCAAGAGTATTATCTAGAGATCCATTTCCAGGCATAAAACTACAGATGTTTGAACATGCAACAGCTGCCATTGATAGTGTCATTATAATAAAATTACAAACTCCATAGATCTACATAACTATATTTATTTTTTGTTTGTCTACATCATTATTCATTCATTCTACTTTAGCCCAGTATGCTGTTAGTTACCGACAGCGCAGGCTATTTCAGGAAATCAGTCTACAGATGTTGTGGAAGCAAAAACCTGTTTACTTATGTAACAGAAAGAAGACATCAGTTGACTGAGAATTAAGCAAGGTAGCTGACTCTCCCAGAATACCCAGGAGACTCCTGAAGATTGGGCAGTTCTCCCTGTATCCCTGAAGAGCTGATAAATCTCCCACATGAGAGGCAAGGGAGCCTCTCATAACAGATGGGCGGGGCTTGAAGATGCGATTTTTGTCATCAAGCCCCGGTAACCCCCTGGAACACTATGATCTGAGGTAGTACTGGAAATGGGTGTGGCTAAAGAGACAATTTACATAAATCACTTCATTAAGCCCAACCCCTGTGCCTGCCTCTAATCCTTCCCTCCTGGAGGGAAGAGATTAAAAGTCAGCAACCCTGGAATTAAATTAAACTAAGGAAGAGCAGAATACCCCAAGAGCATAGAAACAGAAAGTTACGGCAGATAAGAGCTACATTCCCTATCCTGTCTGTTCAATTGTTTTTAGTGTTAGTGTTTATTTTAGCATAGTGTACTATCAAACATCCAACTTTTTTTAATGGCACATACTGTAAATAAAGGATTTATAGCTACTATATTTATTTCATGTTACATTGACCCTCAGTGATGTAAATTGGACAGTATGGGTTGGGTTAGGCACTAAATTATATCAAAGCAGTTAAGGTCAGGTTTAGGGCATGGAAGTCAGCTGACCTTTGCACACAGGAGGGGAGTGTCATGGGAGTGTACTATGCTCTAGTGTGCAAGGGCCTGATCCAGACCTACGCCCGCGAGCGTAGCGTAGCGTATGATCGCCCGGGCGTATAAACTTTCACTCCCATGACACTCCCATTGATTGTATCGACTTACGGCGGCTGAACCCTACCCTAACTTTTTAAAGCGTCCGTAAAAATTTTCATATCGATACGCTGGTCGTACGGGGCTTAGCACGCCCATACTGTACAATTTAAATGGCTATCCCCGCCTCTGTGTAGTAACTCGAGCGTCCGGACTATCGTGGCACAAAACGCACGAAGTTGTCATACTGCACATGCGCAGTGAGTTTTTTCGCCCGGTTTTACGCTCCCGACCCATAGAGAGCGCTGCCTCCCCCCTCCCCTCTTCTGCTAGGATTATCGGTCCCAGCAGAGGAGGTGTATGGTGCCGATAACAGGACATTTCCCTTGCGGGAAATCGTCCCGTTTATCGGCCCACCCCCTGCTGGGACCGATAATCGTTGTAGTGTATGGCCAGCTTAAGTGTTTATTTTAGCATAGTGTACTATCAAACATCCAACTTTTTTTTAATGGCACATACTGTAAATAAAGGATTTATAGCTACTATATTTATTTTATGTTACGTTGACCCTCAGTGATGTAAATTGGACAGTATGGGTTGGGTTAGGTACTAAATTATATCAAAGCAGTTAAGGTCAGATTTAGGGCATGGAAGTCAGCTAACCTTTGCACGCAGGAGGGGAATGTCATGGGAGTGTACTATGCTCTAGTGTACAAGACTTTAGCAACTCTGTGCAGGCGGAAATCGCACTAAAGTCTAAATCAGGTCCATTTATTTAAAAAGGGTGGAGGAGATGAAGGTGAAGACAGAAAAATGGGAGATTCCAAGGGGTGAATAAGTGGAGCAAAAAACAGTAGGGGTTGGTTTGGAGGAGAATTTCCAAGCTTTAGTGGGGATTGACATTGCAGAGACCATTTGAAGCTTTCATAACAAGTGGAGAGTCTTGCAGGAGAGTTAGAGAGTTTAGTGTTGAGCAAAAAGCAAATAGAAGAACAAAAAATTGAAAAGAGAGGATTGGATTTTGTAAGAGAACAGTATGCATGGGCTGGCACAGACTGGCAAAGAGTGAAGGCAGATGTAAAGTGGGTCAGGGAGAATGTGAAGAGCAGCAATATCGATGTTTGATTGGATTTGGGTGAGGCGGAAGCAAGGGCTGTCAGAAAGAGGAAGATTGCAAAGAATCAGGTGAGAGCTGACTGGTGACTGATGATGATTGAATTAGTCTTCAGGGGTCATCACTGCAGTCTTTATTTATTTAAATTTGGTAGTGGTCATTAACGTATTTACAAGAAAACTGCATCTATGTGCCATGACAATTGATTGTTCTGTTGTCCCTTATTATCTTCATGCACTTCACATCGATACACTCAGAATGTTCCATTTTTAATGCCACTGTAGAGGTTTGATTTACAAACATGTTATTAGCTCGACTCTAATGAGAGGGAAGAAGTATCACTCTGAGTGGTTTATTTCAATCCTATCTCTGAGTGGTTTATTTCAATCCCTTTCTGGGAACACCACCATTTTCTTGACATTTTTGTCTTTTCTATATCTTTCAACATGCCCGTTCTTTTTATCTCTGCCAGGAACGTGCCTAGATATCTTCCCTTCTACATGGCATCTGCCCAACATCTGTGAAGATTAGCTTCCATAGCCCCAGGCAAATAGTGCTCAGGCAGTGTTCATTATGCCAGTCTGTCTGTAATAGCAGAGAAAATGTACTCACTTCTGTAATCCTGTTATACACCTCAAGAGTACAGGATGTGACCATAAAAATGTTTATAATACGAATCTTGGGAGCACAGAATGCCAGATTTCACACGTGAAAGTAGAGCTGCAGAAAACGTTGCTATCTTTTCAGCAGTAATATTTTTCTTCTTAAACATAAGGTCAGATTTACTAAGCTGCGGGTTTGTAAAAGTGGAGATGTTGCCCATAGCAACCAATCAAATTTTAGCTTTTAGCTGATATTCTCTAGTATGTAATAGTTAGAGTTAGAATCGGATTGGTTGCTATAGGCAACATCTCCACTTTTACAAACCCACATCTTAGTGAATCTAGCTCATAGAGTACAATTGAGTTTAGCGCAGCAATCATACAGACATTTTATAGTGTGGGACATGTGCCCTCTATAATAGTTGCATAGTGTAATTTTAATATATCCAGATCATTGTGCCACTCTGCACCTGTAATTGAGTGTGTCATCATATGTGCCTAATGTGGTGACTTATTCAGGGCAAAAATATGAGATGGGCACCAACATTTTTCTATAGGTTGTGAAATGATTAGAGGGATGCGACTCATGGAATGTTTCTAAGTTGCCTAGTCCCTAGCGACGAATATGTTTCTGAACGAATATGGGTTCTGTATGAAAGGTAGGAATAAAGCCTTCCTTTTTCCCAATTGCCTTCAGTGTAGACTACGGTTGCCTACTTTTGGCAGCTTCCCTCCGGGAGATCCCGGAGAGAAGCTAGCAACGCATGCGGGGGGTGGGGCTTAATGACGCGGTTTGTGCAAACGCATCATTAGGCTCCGCCCCCTGGCTCATACGGCCCCGTTTTTATTTGAAATAGGGGTTGGGACGGGGCTTGATGCCGCAAATTGCGTCAACAAGTCCCTTCCTGTGCCTAGCAATACTAGTATACTAGTGTTGCTAGGCAGGGGGGCAGGACTTGAGGCCCTGGTTTCAGTGAAACCACGGCCCTCAAGTCATTTGCGGGAGATTTGCTGGCTCTCCCGGGATACCGGGAGTACTGCCCGAATTTCGGGAGTCTCCCGGACATTCCAGGAGAGTCGGCAACCCTGGTGTAGACCATGCTGACATAAGTAGACAATTATCCTGTGCCTCCTGTGACATTTCCATTCTATTACAGTCTAGAAAGGATATTAGAAACATATCAGAAAGGAATCAATGCTTTTCCATGGGGCCACTGCGTAAACGTTAAGTTAAGGTCCTGCCATCGGAAGTCCCACGCAAGTAAGGGGAGTAGCCTCATTTTGCACACATAAGACTAAGGATCATGCAGCAATTTGCTATCGGACTTCCACTGTTGCTGTGACTAAACCTCTGATCGCAGCTGCAGCAAAGTTCTAGATAGAGCCCTTTGTTTCCAATTGTGATAACCTGTAACTCTGGGATGTTTTAGGATTAGGATGGTGAGGGTCTAAATGAACATGGTATATGAGGAATGTTCCTTATTGTTACACGCTGCATATGGCAGCAGCGTGTAATCATGCCTCTGTAATTTTGCTGGGTACTCCAGTCCTGATTTCCCCTGCAGCATCTCTCCCTGCTAGGTTAACCTGCTTAACTAAACCTCTGACCGCAGCTGCAGCAAAGTTCTGGATAGAGCTCTTTGTTTACAATTGTGATACCCTGTAACTCTGGGGTGTTTTAGGATTAGGATGGTGAGGGTCTGAATGAACATGGGATATGAGGAGTGTTCCTTATGTTAGTTGACTTTACAGTTTAGAAAAATTCAGCTTAGTAGCTTTCCTGCCCTGTAGGGTAAGGATTGTCAGGCTAAGCGCCTGTTCAGTGATATCAGTGTTGTGCAATATGCAGGTGTCAAATTATGGTTGGGTGGGGATTACTGTGTATAGCTGTGTAAAGTATTCTTAAAACTATGACAGTGTGGTGAGAGATTTTTTGGGGCGATTGTTGAAATAAAAAATGCTTTGGCTTTTACAAAGCTTTTTGTCAGTAGATTTTGGATTTTCCCGAATTGTTTCCCTAGTAGAAAATATTACTTTCCAGGTTTTCCTGGTTGTGTTGGGCATGTACTAGTAATGATGAGGCCTAGCATGGACAAGTAATGATGTTTTGATGAGTTGGTGAATGCTTGTGCTACCGCCAAGTTTAGTTGTGTGTATTTGTCCAGGAATTGTTCCCAATTCTTGCCTTGGTTAAAGAAAATATGTCCATGAAGGACATTGATCATTTCCCAAGAAAAAACTGGAGTCTCTATATTCTATGTTATAAGATGCGTTTTCGTACCAGTGGGTCCTGGTATATTCTGTAAAGTATTCTTGTTGGACAGATATGAAGGGAATTTCCACATGTGGGACCCTATTCACACTTAAGAGTGAGTTTAATGTGGGCAAAAACCGCACCTAACTCATCAAGTTCCTAGCCCACCAGACGCTTTTAGGTACCTTATAGCACTTAAGAGTGCCATAGGGCTACCTTAACTAACTGTGCGTGGTTTCCTTCTTAAGAAGGAAACAACGCATGGACAATGCCTCCCCCCCGGCTAATCTTAATCCTCCTCCCTCCCACTTGTAACTAAACACTCCCCAAGGCAGCATTATCATGCCTCCTTTGAAACCTGCATGGAGTCACTCTACATACCTAACTGTAAACCTTGTGTAAATGACCTACGACGCACGTGTAGTAGGTCATTTCGGGAGATTTTGTATTTAAGAAGCCGGAGCTCCTTAAGTGTGAATCAGGTCCGTGGTTATGAAGGTGAGTATGGTATAGCTGGACAGCGGTCAGTTTTTAGAATGTAAATGTCAGTGCTAAGCAGTCTGTAGAAAAGATGACTTAGAGGTAGTTAAGCTGTGCATCGGTGAGTGGAAAATGTAGCAGAGAGTATAATGATTAGCAGAGGTAGTGTGTCTGTCACCCCTAGGTCAAAATCAGAAGTACATTCACATGTTTGATTTGCGTTACCAAAGATTTAAGCTTTACCATTATGGTTCATTTTAATTTAAGCTTGAAATGCTAAGGTAATTTTATAACAGTTCATGTTTTCCAAATGGGTGCAATCTCTCTTCTACTAAGGAATCCACTTTTTGTGCTGATATAGCAGGTCACCAGAATTGCACTGTAGTTTGTTTCATTGGTTGAAGCTGAAATGTAAGTGGCGGTATGGACATTTAGAAGTGGCAAGATGAAAACATAGATAATAATAGAGCTATACGGAGATTTACAGCTTTTCAATGCAGTGAGCGGGAGAAGTGGCAGTATTGTATACCCTCTCACTTCCAGCTCTGGTTTGTTTACATCTCAGCCTCTACCAACTTCAAAAGTAATCTGAAATGTAAAAAATTCATTCCTTCTCTGAATATATCTTCCCCATCTCACTTTAGCAGCTTTCCAGATAGATGTGACATCGGGGAGAGAATATTTCCATGCAAGCTGGATATTATGAGGAAACCTGTTTTGGAGTTTGTCTATAAAATATAAAAATTCAAAAATACTTAATCCGTCTATAGCAAAACCAGTTGCCATGCAACTAAATTTGACCCAATTAGCTCTCTAGGAGATTACACTATGTATGTACAATGTGTTTGTGTCTGAGCTTCACACATCTCTTCTCCAGACGGCTATCACACTCACAGAGCATTTTCTATTCCACTTAATGCATCATAACACATGGTTGCCGACTCTCCCGGAATGTCCGGGAGACTACTGGAATCCTGGGAGATCTCCCAGACTCCCGGGAGAGCACCCTTCTCTCCCGGAGACGATACAATGCCCAGGAATAGTATAATTCCTGGATACTGTATTGTCACATACACAGTGCCTGGACCTCTGCGTGCTATGGCAACACAGCGCTGTCAGCGTGACGCTGTCAGCGTCATTCAGAAGAACGGCGCCGCAGAGGATGGAGGGTGGAAGAAGAGAGGGGAAGACAGCAAAAAGGTAAGAGACCTAAAAGCTTTTTATAAAAGTATAGTATGGCAGCGCTGTCGACGCTGTCAGCGTCATTCAGAAGAACGGCGCCGCAGAGGATGGAGGGTGGAAGAAGAGAGGGGAAGACAGCAAAAAGGTAAGAGACCTAAAAGCTTTTTATAAAAGTATAGTATGGGGGTAATGTGTTGTTATAGTATGTGAGGTGGAGGGGGTAATGTGTGGTTATAGTATGTGAGGGGAGAGGGGCTAATGTGTTGTTATAGTATGTGAGGTGGAGGGGGTAATGTGTGGTTATAGTATGTGAGGGGAGAGGGGCTAATGTGTTGTTATAGTATGTGAGGTGGAGGGGGTAATGTGTGGTTATAGTATGTGAGGGGAGAGGGGCTAATGTGTTGTTATAGTATGTGAGGTGGAGGGGGTAATGTGTGGTTATAGTATGTGAGGGGAGAGGGGCTAATGTGTTGTTATAGTATGTGAGGTGGAGGGGGTAATGTGTGGTTATAGTATGTGAGGGGAGAGGGGCTAATGTGTTGTTATAGTATGTGAGGTGGAGGGGGTAATGTGTGGTTATAGTATGTGAGGGGAGAGGGGCTAATGTGTTGTTATAGTATGTGAGGTGGAGGGGGTAATGTGTGGTTATAGTATGTGAGGGGAGAGGGGCTAATGTGTTGTTATAGTATGTGAGGTGGAGGGGGTAATGTGTGGTTATAGTATGTGAGGGGAGAGGGGCTAATGTGTTGTTATAGTATGTGAGGTGGAGGGGGTAATGTGTGGTTATAGTATGTGAGGGGAGAGGGGCTAATGTGTTGTTATAGTATGTGAGGTGGAGGGGGTAATGTGTGGTTATAGTATGTGAGGGGAGAGGGGCTAATGTGTTGTTATAGTATGTGAGGTGGAGGGGGTAATGTGTGGTTATAGTATGTGAGGGGAGAGGGGCTAATGTGTTGTTATAGTATGTGAGGTGGAGGGGGTAATGTGTGGTTATAGTATGTGAGGGGAGAGGGGCTAATGTGTTGTTATAGTATGTGAGGTGGAGGGGGTAATGTGTGGTTATAGTATGTGAGGGGAGAGGGGCTAATGTGTTGTTATAGTATGTGAGGTGGAGGGGGTAATGTGTGGTTATAGTATGTGAGGGGAGAGGGGCTAATGTGTTGTTATAGTATGTGAGGTGGAGGGGGTAATGTGTGGTTATAGTATGTGAGGGGAGAGGGGCTAATGTGTTGTTATAGTATGTGAGGTGGAGGGGGTAATGTGTGGTTATAGTATGTGAGGGGAGAGGGGCTAATGTGTTGTTATAGTATGTGAGGTGGAGGGGGTAATGTGTGGTTATAGTATGTGAGGGGAGAGGGGCTAATGTGTTGTTATAGTATGTGAGGTGGAGGGGGTAATGTGTGGTTATAGTATGTGAGGGGAGAGGGGCTAATGTGTTGTTATAGTATGTGAGGTGGAGGGGGTAATGTGTGGTTATAGTATGTGAGGGGAGAGGGGCTAATGTGTTGTTATAGTATGTGAGGTGGAGGGGGTAATGTGTGGTTATAGTATGTGAGGGGAGAGGGGCTAATGTGTTGTTATAGTATGTGAGGTGGAGGGGGTAATGTGTGGTTATAGTATGTGAGGGGAGAGGGGCTAATGTGTTGTTATAGTATGTGAGGTGGAGGGGGTAATGTGTGGTTATAGTATGTGAGGGGAGAGGGGCTAATGTGTTGTTATAGTATGTGAGGTGGAGGGGGTAATGTGTGGTTATAGTATGTGAGGGGAGAGGGGCTAATGTGTTGTTATAGTATGTGAGGTGGAGGGGGTAATGTGTGGTTATAGTATGTGAGGGGAGAGGGGCTAATGTGTTGTTATAGTATGTGAGGTGGAGGGGGTAATGTGTGGTTATAGTATGTGAGGGGAGAGGGGCTAATGTGTTGTTATAGTATGTGAGGTGGAGGGGGTAATGTGTGGTTATAGTATGTGAGGGGAGAGGGGCTAATGTGTTGTTATAGTATGTGAGGTGGAGGGGGTAATGTGTGGTTATAGTATGTGAGGGGAGAGGGGCTAATGTGTTGTTATAGTATGTGAGGTGGAGGGGGTAATGTGTGGTTATAGTATGTGAGGGGAGAGGGGCTAATGTGTTGTTATAGTATGTGAGGTGGAGGGGGTAATGTGTGGTTATAGTATGTGAGGGGAGAGGGGCTAATGTGTTGTTATAGTATGTGAGGTGGAGGGGGTAATGTGTGGTTATAGTATGTGAGGGGAGAGGGGCTAATGTGTTGTTATAGTATGTGAGGTGGAGGGGGTAATGTGTGGTTATAGTATGTGAGGGGAGAGGGGCTAATGTGTTGTTATAGTATGTGAGGTGGAGGGGGTAATGTGTGGTTATAGTATGTGAGGGGAGAGGGGCTAATGTGTTGTTATAGTATGTGAGGTGGAGGGGGTAATGTGTGGTTATAGTATGTGAGGGGAGAGGGGCTAATGTGTTGTTATAGTATGTGAGGTGGAGGGGGTAATGTGTGGTTATAGTATGTGAGGGGAGAGGGGCTAATGTGTTGTTATAGTATGTGAGGTGGAGGGGGTAATGTGTGGTTATAGTATGTGAGGGGAGAGGGGCTAATGTGTTGTTATAGTATGTCCTTCCTCCCATCATCATTCCTCTACCCTGCCATCATCTCTTCCCACCTTTTTCTCTTTACTGTTTATCTCTCTCCTTATTCATCTGCTCCTACACACTTACCCAGCATCTTTATTTTCTTCACATATTGTTTTGATATTTTTGTACTGTATTTAATTTTTGCTTTATACATGTACTGTATTCCTTCATATTTTTTACCCTCTGTTAATTACTGTATTTGGATACTGTGTGGCGCCTTATAAATAAACGTTAATAATAATAATAATAACTTCTTCTCCACGGAGGTGCCACTCTCAACCTGTTACAGTCTCCTGTCCAGTTCTGCCATGCTCATAGGGGTTGGATTCTGGTGTTAGCTGGCAGCGTCCTTCGGTGCATGGGCTCTGCCATCTTGGAAGTCCTCGCGTGACCAGAGCCAACCAACTGGGTTGTGGCACTAGCAATCACATGAACCACCAATCCAGAATAGGAGCTATTTAAACCTTGAGGCGCAATGTGCAAACAGTGCCAGAATTACTACTGTACTTTACCTGTGTACCCTGCATGTATCCTGGCTCCTACGGTTCACCTTTGGATCCCTTCAGTATATTTACACTACTGTATCCAGACTCTCGCTGCAAGACTGCTAACTGCTTGGATTTCTGCAGCAGCACTTGCCGTCTCCAATCAGCCTGCTACTCCTGCTGTTTACAGATTGTTGCTGTTGCTTCAGTCTCCTGCTCAGTCCATCAGCCGTCTGCAGCATCGAGTACTCTAAGTATGCAGTCTACTCTATGCTGCAATTGCTCTGTATCTCAATTGCTTCAGTCAAGTCCTGTGTGCAATTGCTCCGTATCTCAATTGCTTCAGTCAAGTCCTGTGTGCAATTGCTCCGTGTCTCAATTGCTTCAGTCAAGTCCAGTGTGCAATTGCTCTGTGTTTTAGTTGCCTCAGTCAAGTCCTATTCAGGCTGCAATTGCTCTGTGTCTCAATAGCTTTAGACCAGTCCAGTCCAGCTTGCAATCACTCCGAGTCTCATTTGCCCCAGTCTTGCCCTCTTCCGGTTCTATATTGCATGAGAAAAGTCTACTTGAAATCACCCAGCTTTTGCTTTCGACCTGACCACTCAACACACCCCAGGGAACCCTGAACAGATTCCCAACCCGGTCATTCTGTGACATTAAGGCTACCTTATGGAGGTACTGGGGGAGTTCACTCTTCTCTTTCGTGCGGAATTAAACGCGAACAGTAATCGTGCGGGGTATGGATCCGATTCATGGGGAGTTTAAATGTTGTTGTTATGGCAGCAAAAATGACAGTGAAACTGTCTTGTTTTGTTCACTGGTGTTTACAACACATTAATCACATCAGTAGCAATTGGGGAATGTATCTGCACGGATTAACGGAAAATGCAATTTAGCCTTTGGCTGCTTTTCATAGATTTGTGAATTAAATTAACATGTTTGTTTATACCTATCATTGATCAGAAACTGAATTCCAGCCCATGATGTAACATCAGGTAAAACTTCAATATATTCATTTTCTCTGCTTAGCACAACAGTATTTTTTAATGGCAAATAATTGGGATCCAATATTTGGTATATTACACTATTTATAACTGTATAAAAACCACAGCACTGTTCTCCATATATCCTAAAATGTGATCTTCAAGCACAAAGCAAACGAGAATGCTTAAATTTCTCTCTGTAATCGTGTAAGTACAGGCCGTGAATTAGCATTTCTAATGAATCTGAGGACAAAAAAAGCTGAAATCATACCTCAGTATCTGTTGTCAGTCTCCGGTTAGAAAATCTTCTTTCTGAAATAGGGACATCCGAAAGTTCCTTTTTGGATGTCCCTATTTCAAATACTCCCTACTTTAGAATTTTTTTTTTAGAATGAGTGAGTATGCCGATCGCCATACTCACCCATTGTGATTCGGTATTACCGCCGCCGCTACCGCCGGACCGCAGAGAAAGGTGAGTAACCTCTCCAGTGTGCGGGGAAGGGATGGTTAGGGTCAGGCTGCAGGGGAGGGAGGGTTAGGATCAGGCTGCGAGGGGAGGGTTAGGGTTAGAATTAGGGAAAAGATTATGGTACTTTTTTTCTTTAAGTTTTGGAGCACCGAAAGCTCGGTGCTCCGTAGATCGATTTCTATGCCTTATCGTGGCATAAGCAATTGAAGTCCCAGCCAGTTCAAAACTGGCTGGGAGGAAACGGACCTATCGAAATAGGATAGATTGTGCACAAATTGAAGCTGTCTCCATGTGCTTTTCAACAAAGGGATAATATTTTAGTTCAGGACTTGACAAATACTGGTCACCAGGTCTGAAGTAAAATATAGAAAATATGAAAAGATACACATAAACTAGTTAAATCAAACTCTCCCAACTCTTACCCAAAATGTAACAGTCTTGGGGGAATTGGGGCAGTTAGGAGGTATGTTGGAATATTGGTTATCTAACAAAATGGCTGCCTCTACAAAATGAATAAACAGTCATGTAACTATTCATTTAATTTTAAAGGTAATAGTATATTTCGTACTATATTCTTAGTTTATGTGTATATTTCCATTTGAACTACAAATATCATGAATTTATTTTGAAATGTATTTAAAATCACTGAATAAATGAAGCAAGACATTGCATTCTACTATCAATCTCCTGCCATGAAACATTACATTAGTGTTGGTAAGCAAGTTGAATATTTTTTCCTCCTTTTCCTTACCATTGGATGCTAGTCACATTATACTGAATAACAAATTTTATGTATAGTTAAAGACAAAAAAAAGTCCCATGCTCCGCTACACTAAGGGGTGAAAAAATTGAAATTGCAAGATTTTGGTGTGAAGCATCAATTGTAGCTAAGCTACAGTGAACCCATGAGTTATTTATAATGCAGCTTTGCTATAGATACTGGACTTTTCAAACTGATTTCAATTATCACCATATAGTACAGCATCAGATGGACTTTACATTGTACATCTGACACCTTGCAGTGAGAGTTTCATAGTCTAGTGTCACATTGTTACAGTGTGTTTTATGACCTGTAATAACATACATATTAAATGCTTATTATAGCTTCTTAACTGCCTGTGAGATTACTATTTCAGTTTGATAATAACTTCACTCAGTGTATGCTGTAATAATGATAAATAACAGTACAAAATGCCTAGCACAGTAAGAAAAGCATCTACAGTCGAGTAATTGTGCAACCGAATACTATTTTTTTAATGAAGTTTACTTTAATTAAATTTAGGTTGTACTGGGAGGGGTGTATCTATGGTTCCAGTGCCCCTACCCCATACCCATTTTTTCTAATTTTTACTTATTTTTACTTGTTTTTATTAATTTTTTGAGGACTCCCATGTTCCAAGACTCCCATCATGTGCCTCCAGCCCCCCAATACTCCCATCATATGCCTCCAGCCCCTCCCCCAGTACTCCCATCATGTGCCTCCAGCCCCCCCAGTACTCCCATCATGTGCCTCCAGCAACCCCCCCAAGTACTCCCATCATGTACCTCCAGCCCCCACCCCCCAGTACTCCCAGAATATGAAGTCCCACGGTGGCCAAGACTAGGAAATGAAGTTCATTTTCCAGTCTCGGACACCACAGGACTTCATATTCTAGCCACAGTCCCGCAGTCAGAGGATATCGCCTGTAAGTTAAGAAAAACTGGGGGGAGGGCTGGAGCCTAGCAACCAGCCAGCCAGCCCTCATTTTAGCATCCAGCCACAGTCTGACTCCAGAACAGGTCTCCTGACTGGTCTGGAGTCAGACTGCGGCTGGATGCATGGTCCTAGTAGGTGACACACTATCTCTTGGCCACGGATGGCATTGCCGGGCGGCGGACCCCTATGGCTAGCGCCCCTGGTGGGGTGCCCCTGTGTACTGGAAGAGTGTAGTTTTGCCTTAATGTTTTGGGATGTCTCTAGTGTTGTATTATTCCAGTTTTTGAGGGGTTTTTTTAAGGATCCATCTGAGATCTACAACTGTGCATTGCAGCTTCTAGATTACATAGTGATCCAAGAGTTAATAATGTCCTCTGCCGTCTGCCAGACACTTTGTCGATGGGTGGTTAATATACTGAATACTTTTCTGCTAGTAATGTACTAAACCAGAACAACTGAAGCTTTATTTCAATTGCATTGTTGCTTCAGGGCTACATCATAATGTGTTCTCCTAAAACAGCGAATTAAGAAATACTCATATTCTGCAAATGTGTTCAGAACACACTTGGCAGAACTTGGTATTCAACTATTCTGCCACTAATGGATGGAACAGGTTACTAAGACAGCATTTGCGGAATACAGATATTTAACATTGCGTTTGTTAGTTTATATGAGAGATCCTCTATGTCTAGCAGAGAAACTTCATTTAAAGTGTCAGGTGTCCCTATAGAGTTGAGCATCATGCAATAAACTGATTATTGTGTCAGAAACGAATACAGGGTCAGTGCTTCAATATCAACTCTAACCCTTTGAGGCCATGATCCAATAAACATAAATGCTGCGAGCCTGATGGATATGAGTAATGAATGTCTGTGTTTCTATCCCTGGAGGCGTACTCACTGTGAATAAGGCAAACAAAATTTTTATAACAAAGCATAAACGATCACTGCAAAGCGGCAAGCACAGAAGCCAAATCTTCACTTACAAGATAGTTATTGGTTGTTGAAAATGCTTGGAGGGATAAAGTGTTCTCTGTCCTCACCTGGGTTTATAATAATAGCTCACAAGTATTTCACTATTTATGTGTAGAGATCAGAAGAGATCAAAATAAATCCAAGACTTATATAAAGTTACTTTTCAAGTTCTAAAAACACATATAGCTTCTTATGAGAAAACACATTCACTTATATGACAGCTGAGACTAGATTTACTAAACTGTATATAAGTGCAGAGGTTGGGCCTGATCCAGAGTTACGATGGTACACTGAGCGTTCTAACGCTCAGCGCACCATTGCTGCACTCCCCCGACACTCCCCCTTGCCCCAGCGTGTTAACACTCGCTTACGCCGGCTGAAGCATACCCTAACTTCAGCCGGCGTAAGCGAGTGTTAATACGCTGGGACGGCGGCGTTGCTACACTAACACTGCCCTCCCAGCCTCATTACCCTCCCCCCCACCAAAGAGTAATTAATCAGTCCTCATACCACAGTACTTTAGAAAACTTCTGTAGTTTGCAGGGGCCACAAAAAAATCCAAGATGGTGGCTAAATGGAGAGCACATGGACACGCTGGAGATGACTTCGGGGGAGTGGTAAACTGATTATTGGAGCTGCTGAATTGATGCATTTTGGACACGGCGACCAATGTCCACAATGCATTAGTCATCAGTCCACAACTCACCAGCAGTCCTCTTCACTTGCAGAGCTCCCCAGTGGCTTTCCCTCACACCTAAACCCCATTTTCTGACATTTTTGCTGAATGTTGTAGACCTTCCAGGTGTGAGAGAGAGGCTGCAGACTAATACTTATTAGCGCAGTATACCTCTAAATTGACTGCCAAAATTGCAGGAGTGACACATTTGGGTCTGATATGAAACAGTCGACAGTTAAATATTATGTTAGTATTTGTAACATCTGTAAATTGAATGTAATGCAGGCAGCTAGTAAAAAATTTCAGAAATGTATTAAGTATATGTAATATTAACATAATATTCCGCTGTCAACATTTTGACGAGTCGACATAACAACCAGCAGAGCCGCTATCAGAAAATGCAGGGTCCTGGACACAGACGCGTTGCCCCATACCCTATGTAACATCCTTGGTCACATAAGGGTGGGGCACCGTGGACCTGCTTTAATAGTGGAAAATTTTTCCCGTGCATTGGACCACTACTTCGTGGACCCCCATCAGCTCCAGGCCCGGGAAAATAGTCCCAGATTTCCTCTCCTGAAGACGACACTGGCAACCAGCAAGGACAAATTTCATTTGTTGTCATAGTGTTGGCAAATATGGATTGGGTCAAACGCTGTCACTCCCTCTGACAGACAGTGAGAACATACAGCTTTGACCCCTCAGATCCATTGTCTGTCACTTCCAGTGTGGAGGAGTGATAGTGATAATCTGTTACCTGCTGTGTTTTTTAGTAAATACAGCTATTTTCGTTTTCATATGATAAAGCCCATTTTCACATGAAAACAGGCTTTATCATATGAAAACGATCTTTGTAAATGGAGCCCATAGTTTTATGTTTTATTGTCATTAGTTTTATAATGCATTCTTTATTCTAATGTTCACAAAGACAGGATATAAATGTAGCAATTGCATTTCCTCCCCTGTGGTTTAATGAATATCACTTACATAGTTGTACCGATACAATGTGATTTCACCTAGACAGATCTCTCAAGTGTTATTCATTCCTGTGCTGCTGTTACTTATTGGATATTTAATATCCTGGCTGGCTGTCCTGTAAACCTGTTAAAGTTAATAGTGTGATGTTTTGTATTTTTAGACTTGTAAAAAAAATATACTGCAGTCAGCTAAAAGAAACCTTTTATTTACATATCATTTATAATAAAGCTTATGAACATTGCTATATATTTGACAGTAAAAATTGTATTAGTCAGTTTATTTCCCCTGTGACACATGTTTGCATATCCAGTAACTATAAAGATACCTGATCCAGAGTTAAGTGTGAATTGCGCAAGTCCACAGTTAAGAGGCTAGTGCACTCCTATAACAGTCCCCTCTTGTGTGCGGATTTTAGCTGATGGGTGTGGGGCTCCGGTCTGAATGGTCGATTTTCGATTCGCCCATTTCTCCCCAGCCAGTTGCAAACTGGCTATGATTTTCATTGCTATGCTTTGATGAGGCATAGCAATCGATCCAAAAGGAGGGTTAGGGTTAGGGTAGTGAGAGGGGAGGGTTAGGGTTAGAATTAGGAAAGGGAGTATTTTTACTTACTATTTAGCAGAACGGAGCTTTCGGAGCTAAAGTAAAAAATACTCCCTTTCCTAATTCTAACCCTAACCCTCCCCTCTCACTACCCTAACCCTAACCCTCCTTTTCTGGCAGCCTAACCCTAACCCACCCTCCCCTGCAGCCTGACCCTAACCCTCCCTCCCCTGCAGCCTGACCCTAACCCTACCCGAACAGCATACTCATCCATTCACTAAAGAAAAAGCGAATGCGGTAAGTATTAGAAAATGGGACTTTCGAAAATGAACTTTCGGAAGTCCCATTTTCGGAAATACACTCTCATACCGGAGAGAGTGTAACCATTAGCTGACTACCATGTCCATAAGCTTACCATAACTTTTGGGATGAACATGGTGCTCAGTTATACAGAAGTACCTTTCCCAGCCCATACTGTCCAATTTTAATGCCTTCCTTTGCCCATACTACAGAGGGCTGTCACACCCTGACAGAAACCAGTTCCGTTGTTCAGAGTGCCGATGCCTAACATCTGGAGCACACAAAGGCTTCCTTAGGTACGCATGTCGGTTGTTAATGATCTGGGACCGGATTCACACTTACGATTTTGCTACTTTTCCCGTGTGTATTTTTAGGCACGGTTGAACTGCGCATGTGTGGTAAGTTTTTTTCCCCAAGCTACGTAGGATTTAGGCACGGAAGTTCATTACGCATGGAATTGTAAATCGGACTTAGTGACATACGTACGGAGGGGGTTTGGGTTCCCGTATAGAAACTCCCAAATTTCGAAAAACCCGATTCCTCCCAGCCAGTTGCGAACTGGCTGGGATTTCGAATGCATGTGCCTCGAAGAGGCATTACAACCAATCCACGGAACACCAAAAGCTCCTTTCCCTAACCCTAAGCCTGACCCTCCCCTCTCACTACCCTAACCCTAACCCTCCCGCAGCCTGACCCTAACCCTCCCTTAATTGCAGTCTGACCCTAACCCAACATCTCCTGCAGCCTGACCCTAACCCTCCCTCCCCTGCAGCCTGACCCTAACCCTAACACTAACCCTAACCCCGCAGAGATAATTTACTTACCTGTTCCAGGTCCGGTGATAGCAGAAGCAGAGTTGCGGCGGAGGGATATTGTACATTGCGAAAGTGAATGGGTGAAGTATGCTGAGTAAGTATAGGAAAGAAGGACATCCGAAAAGGAACTTTTGGACGTTCCTTTTTCAAAATTCAGAGTTTCATTGCGGAGAGGGCGTAGGCCGTGGTAGTCTTCGGTAGGCACGTAGTTTAGTGAAAGTGGGTGAGGGGAGACATTTAAATGGACGGAAGGAAAATACGCACGTAAATACACATGTAGAGTTAAGGTTGCCCTATGGACGCATAAGCCACTGAAAACCAGTCTGTGTGAGGGGAGTGCCATGGGTGTTTCCTTGCCATGTACGTGCGTATATTTGTGTACTTTATACACACGCATCTGTGAATATGGCCCCTGGTTCATGGTTTTTAAAGAGATCCTAAGCCTTTTGTGTCAGGGAAACATTCTTTTTTTTATCTGTGTTTTTTATAGTAGATACAGAGCAGGTCATTGCGGTCACTCTGGTAAACAGTATTGTAAAATTGCGTAATAATAAAGGAATACCCTGTCTATATCCTACAGAAATATGTATGTACTGTGTCTGGTTACACTAGGGTATCACTAGGAAAGGAAGACAAATAAAGAGAAAGCAAGAGAAGGGTTGAACAGTAATGGAGGTGAAGGTGTGCAGTAGGGAGCTGCAGGGGGAGAGAGTGGGGGCTAGTAAGACACAGAGGGAGAGGGAATGACAGCCAGAGAGATACCAGTGGGGCTAATAGAGACACATGGTGAGAATAGAGACACATGGGGTCAAGCTGCGGTTTTGGAAAAGTGGAGATGTTGCCCACAGCATCAATCAGATTCTAGCTGACATTCTCTAGTATGTAATTGAAAAGTGAAAGCTATAATCTAATTGGTTGCTATAGGCAACAACATCTCCACTTTTCCAAACCCAGAGCTTAGTAAATCTGCCCCATGGTGAGAATAGAGAAGTTGCTTAACGGAAATATGATATAATGAGAATGTAATAAGTTTATCTTGTACTATATTTCTTGAAAGTGTTTACATAGAATCGGAATGCTCTGTTATCTCTCTTTATTTAATATTTCATGCTTGTAAATATTCTGCCCTTTTTATGGTGCTAAACAATATTCATTTGATTTAACATGAATAATTACATTTTTTTTACTTCCTCTACATTTTGAAGTGTTTATCATAAGTTCAAATTTTCCAAGAAATAAAATTAGTGCCCATCCTTCTCATAAAATATGATAATGTTTATGGGCCTGATCCAGACCTACGCTTGGATGCGGTTTTACGCTGATCGTAAGCGTAAAAACTGCCATTTGTACTTACTGCGCATGCGTGGGGCAGATGATAAACTCATGTTACAGTCTGAAAATCTTTGCGTATGGGCCTGCCATACGAAAGCCGTAACCATGCGCCGAGGGCAAGGTGAGGCATTTAAATTGTACAGTATGGGCTTGCTAAGCATCGTTAATACGCAATGAACGTACGGACGGCCGCGGGTACGAAAAGAAAAATTAGGGTAGGTTTTGCCGAGCGTATGGAAGCTAAACTAGGTACGAGCAAGGGGAGTGCCTATTGGCGTGCATCGGTGTTACGTTCGGAGTAAATACGCTATGCACAGGAGCGTAGGTCTGGATCAGGCCCTATGTCACTACTATTGCCATTACATTTAGTGAAACATGGGGAGTACAAAATGAGCGACCGCACTGGGATGCGACAGACACATCCTTCTATTTAATAAAACTTGCAGGTTTCAGGATCGCCCATGGTCTGCCCTGTGCTTTGATGTTTAGGAATTTAATTAAACTTGCGTTTCTGGTTATTAGGTGTGAGCATTTCCTCCAGCGATGTCAGTATCTTTAGGATACTTATCTTATGCACATGTGTAGTGGCCAAGTGAAGAATCCTTAATACAGTTTTGCTGAGTTGTCCTATATTTATGATCCTGGAGAACATGTGGAGAAGAGCTTAGCTCTCTGAATTTTACAACCCGCCTGCACTCATTCAGAATATGAGGGTAAAGTGATCTGCTTAAGCTGAGCCCAGAGCTGGAGACATCTGCAAGTGTCTGTGCAAGGAAAGAATGAGAGAGCCAAAATAAGAAGAAAACAGTTGATTTGTTTGTATATCTGCACTTTATCTTTTTCCTAAATAGGCCCTCTAAAGTCTATGATTTGAGTCCACTAAAAGCATCTGTTAACAGGGACAACCAGATCAAGATTCGGCATTTAAGCTGGCCTCACACTCAGGGCTGTAACCAGAGTGTGTGCAATAGGGGCGGTCGCCCAGGGCTCAAAGCTTATAGGGGCACCAGTAAGTTAATATTTAAGATTAATTTGACTTGGAATTCAGGGTCAGGGGGCACCATTTTTCCTTTTTGCCCCTGGTGCTAAAATGTTACGGCTCTGCACACACTAGACCAATTATCGACCCGATCACACAATTCTCTATAGTGTGTGTGTGTGTAAGATTTTATTTAAAAATAAACAGAGATAAAACACTGTTCAGACTTTTATCTAACACAGAGAGGGTACAGTGCTGCAAAACAGCGCACACTAACGAGCTGCAGAGCTGTCACAGCGCTGTGCAGTCTTTCAGTGTGAGATAATCAGCACAGTGCTGTATACCCACAAAGAGAGGACATAGTGTCTGCTGTGTCCTCTCTCCCTCTGTGTGTCTACTGTCACAGCGCTGAGCAGCCTGTCAGTGTGAGACGTTTAGCACTTTTTTCTATTCATTATTTATTTTCAATCAGCCAATAGGCTAGCAGCATGGGTCTCCTGCAAAGCTTATCGCTCTCAGCCTCCGCAGTGTGTGGTGCCTAGAGAAAAATCCTGTTTATTGGCCATTACGTGCTGGGAGTGATAATGGATATAGTGTGTGGCCAGCTTTAGGCTTCTTTCTTCTTTTTTTCTTTTTAGGCTTCATATGTCCTTAGGATCCAGACTTCTGTACAAGTAGCCTTTGCTGATGATAGGATGGGACAACATGCATACAGCATATACACATAAGGGAAGGGCGGAGGTATAGTAATAGCACAGTAAAGGCTTGGTTAAGCCATTTTGTACAATCCTCATTTACATACCATTTTCATGGAGCTGGTGCATAAGTGGTGCGGAAGTCCTGTGCATGTAAGGGCTCGTCATCGGAACACCAGTGGTGGCAGATTGGCAGCCAGCCTGAGCTGTGTGCAGTGCTGGAACCAATAGCATAGCAAATTATATCAGTTCCCAGAAATGCTCATTTTTCGGGCCATGTGAGAACACTGTGCTCATTTGATTGGTTGAGTTTCTTTGTTGGAGATTAATATGGCTAGACCCCTTCAGTGCCTATATTTCTGCCATTTTGTATGAACCAAAGTATTCTGACTTTATGCCTGTTTGCCAGTGCATATATAAAGATATTTTTGCTTTATACTGCAGGCAGCTTAGATGTTGTTTGTTACATCAGTGTTTGCATAAATGTGGTCGTTTATCTGGATTTCCATACATTTTAATGTCCATGACTTGCGGAATAAAAGTTTCATTTGATTGCATGTAAGTGACACAAATGGTATAGCACAGATATATTTTACGCTATTGTTTTCTACTATGTGTAGAACTCTATGAGCCCAATTCAATAGATTGCAAAGACAGGAATAAAAATGAAGTACACTTATTCCCGTCTAATATGATAAGAAAAATTTGCTTATTTTAATACGCGCCTCTATGAGGTGTAAGATAAAATCTGTGATGTAAATTTGCGAAAAATGCACCGCTTGGCCCTATGGAACTGATTCAGAGCTGTGATTACACATTATTTTTTAGTATGTCCACACTGGGAGCTAACACAATAAAACCGATGCAGAAGGCTGATCCGCCTCTGTTCTCTTCTGTGTGCTGAGTGTTCCATTATATTAAAATGAGAATATGTGTGTTTTAGTGCAGCGCCAGCTCAGGTTTGTGTAAAGGATGGAGGAGATTTTATCAACGAAAGCCTCTATTCTTAGTAAGTACACAGCCCTGCACATGTTACAATGAATAATTCTGTCTAGTTTAAGAATATATACTCTGCATACACTACATTATAACAACTTTACTTTCATTTTTTTTAAGCCTGAATAGCAGCATATTTACACACATTTTGCTCAGGACTGAATTATATAGGTCTGGATTCACAGTTACGTAGTTTTCTAAAGACCGCTCTTACGCAATCTACGTACAGAAATGGTACGTAGATAGCGTAAATATGCTACTTCGCATGTATAGTAGCTCAGTTCTTAAAACAACGTACGTGAGATGAAAACTACGTAACTGTGAATCCGGACCAAAGATTATAATTTTTTAAGTGATTTTTAATTGTTATTTTTTTTGCTTAAAATAAGTTAATACATTTTATTTATGTTTAAATCTTTATTATCATTAAACAAACACATATAGGACACAAATGCAATTTAAACTATATTAAAAAATAACTTTGAAACATGCAAACTCATTAGGCTGCTGCATTACACCTCAGCCTGTTTGCCTGTACATTTGCATATATTAAAATGTGTTCATTTTCAGCAATAACTACTGTCGGAACTCAGGATGCATCTGGGTCACCGCTGCAAACTGCCCTTTTTTGAAAGTTTGTAACTGGCTGGAAAATCGATTGCTTTTGCCTCGCAGGGGTGAAGCAATCGATCGACGGAAAAAAGAAGACGCTGCGACGAATGGTGACTATGAATGTAACCCAAACCCTTACTCTGATCCTTACCCTTACCCTTACCCTCCTCTTACTTACACTAACTTTGCCCTTCCATTACCCTAACCCTAACTTTCCCCTTCCATTACCCTAACCCTAACCTTCCCTTTCCCGCAGCCTGACTCTAAGACCCCCTTCCTTGCAGCCTGACCTTAAGACTCCCCTCCCTGCAGCCTAACCCTAAGACTCCCCTCCCTGCAGCCTAACACTAAAACTCCCCATAGAGTCCTACTCACCTGTCCAGTGGGTCTGCGGCGGCCGGCGGTGTGATGGGTCTGCATACTTACCCATTCAGAAAAATACATTTAAGATATTTTCAAAACAGAGGCAGACGAAAAGTAGCTTTCAACTGTCTCTATGTCAGAAAAGGCAGTCTCGCAGCAGCAACGGCATCCCCTCAGGAGAGGGCTCTAGCATTTTCAGTAAAAGAAACATCTGGATCAGGTTCTATATTTATAAGTTTATTTATGCATAAAAAATTGGCTGTGTTACACATGCTCTTCCTGAAAGATATCAGTTCTGCTGAGCATCATTTTAAGTACATGCATATCACAAAACTTAAGTACAACCTCAAAACATTGCGACAAATTCTCTTTACATCTTTCACTATTAGAGATATCGGGCCGTATGTCTTAAAGACCGCGTATACGCAATCTACGTTGCAACAAGTAACGTAGATTACGTTACAGAATTACTGCACATGTGCAGTAGAGCATATCGGAAAACTCCGGCCGCATTTGCAATGCGGCTGGAGCTCTGCATCCGGCCCATCATGAACAACAAGCCTGGAACAAAACAAATCATTTTTAATTAGCAAGTGAAGTGAATATAAGTAATAAAATGTGGATTGCTACAGCAAGCCTGTATATTGATTGATTACAGCAGAGGTCAGAGGTATCTTTAATTTCCTGACTCCTACGCATGCTTGATTGACTCATAAATACCCTTTCTTTATAAGATAATGATATATCATTGAGTTTACCATCGACTTACCTTTATTGTGTCATTAACAGCACAAAACCCATATGACCAGCTCATCATTCACAAGCATTCACTATTAGCTGTGCAATGCTGGGTCAAGCTAACAGCCACTGCTCAAAATTGCACAGAATAAGTCAAGGTTTGTTACGTCCTTCACGTCTTCTCCTCTGCAGAGGTACCTAGCATTCTTTTATCATGCTTCCTAAATTATTCTTAAAAAATTACACAAAAACCTTGGTTTTGATGCAGTAGAATTTATTAAGGCGACCCTATGGAATCATAGTATTAAAGTATTTTAATGCCTCATAAATGCTTGGATATGAAGAATGCTGTGCCTTTCAATATTTATTTTTAAGTTTGTTTGTTTGTTTTTTTTATTTGTTTTTTTTCTTTGGAAAATTGAGATTTTATTCTGTTATTAGTATTTATGAATCTCACCTCTTTAGACAAGCTTACCAAATTCCTCAACCTACTTCTTAATATTTGTCTCCATTTGGAGTCTAGATTTAGGCTGCGGGGAGGTAAGTCTTAGGGTTAGGCTACTGGTAGGGGAGACTTAGGGTTAGGCTGCGGGGAGGGGAGTCTTAGGGTTAGGCTGTGGGGAGGGGAGTCTTAGGGTTAGGCTATGGGGAGGGGAGTCTTAGGGTTAAACTACGAGGAAGGGAGTCTTAGGGTTAGGCTGTGGGAAAGGGAGTCTTAGGGTTAGGGTATGGGGAGGGGAGTCTTAGGGTTAAACTATGGGGAAGGGAGTCTTAGGGTTAGGCTCTGGGGAAGGGAGTCTTAAGGTTAAACTGCGAGGAAGTGAGTCTTAGGGTTAGGCTGTGGGGAAGGGAGTCTTAGGGTTAGGCTGTGGGGAAGGGAGTCTTAAGTTTAGGCTGTGGGGAAGGTAGTCTTAGGGTTAGGCTACGGGGAGGGGAGTCTTAGGGTTAAACTACGGGGAAGGGAGTCTTAGGGTCTGCGGGGAAGGGAGGGTTAGGGTCATTAAGGGAACTGTTAGGGTAACTGTTGGGGTTACATTTAAACTTACCTTTCACGCAGCACTATTGATTGCTTTGAAAAGCAATCAATTTCCAAGCCAGTTTGGAACTGGCTAGGAGAGATGACCCTTCCCACACTCACCTGTTCCTCCTTTAGGGTGGGGAACCCTTTTCTATCACTGCTTATCAAGATAAAGCATTTTTGCACTATCACCTGATGCTAATGCAAGCTTGAGAAGCAGAAAACTAAAGTAAGGCTATATCTTTTATTCTTTGCCATATCAGCTACTATGGGGAAAGATTGGCAGTAATCTCCCAAAAAGGCAACTTAAGCACCTTAGTTTGAATGTGGTTCTAATTCTGGTGTTGTTTCTAGACCCCATTTATTGAAATGAGTGAGTGTTTTCATCATATATTAACTCTTTCTATTCATCCCAATGTTTATTACAATCTCCCTGTTTTTCCAGTGCTGGGCTCCTTTGCTTGATATGGGGGCAGCGTCTCAGGCATATTTAGTAAGCGCAGAGGTGTTTCAGGATGGTGATCTCATTTTATACTTACCTGTCAGTGACGAATCTCACCCATTGAGCTAATAAGCAGATGATTCCAGCGGCAGCCATCTATGCTGGATACCCTCCCCCACAGCCTAACCCTAAGTCTCCCTTCCCTGCAGCCTAACCATAACACTCTTGTCCCCGAAGCCCAACCCTAAGACTCCCCTCCCCACAGCCTAATCCTAAGACTTCCCTTGTAGACAAACCTCCTATCGGTGGTGTGGTAAGTCTGCAGTGGGTGTACCGTCGGGTGAGCCGAGGTGCTGCTCCGGGCTTCAGAAAGCCAATGAATGGGTAAGTTGCAATAAAATGAATTCAGCATTCTTACCCGTTCATTATGAAAACCTTCTAATGAACTGTCGGCTTTCTGTATTTTGGAAATCTTTTTGTCGTACCGGGGAACGGAACCCCTAGACAAGTAAGCATTAATAAGCTCTGAAGCTACATAAGCTATGATCATAATAACCAGGGGCAATCCAGCACCCTATGTATCATTTTTTTCTTTACTGTAATAAATGCTGCACTGATTGTATAAACAAACCTGAGTACACAATGTTGTATCAGCTGCCAAATCAACAAAATAATTAGTGGTCACTTTGTGTAAAATTGGAAATACTCACATCAACATTTTTGTCTGATTGTTTTTAACGATGTCAGTAATTGTTTTGTTTGTTGTAATTTCTCATCTGCTCATTTGCTCTCACTGCTTTCACAATTGTCCAGCTATTGTGCTGTGACTGCCGACTTGAAGCCACTACAGTCTACAATCTTATTAAGATACACTAGAAAAGAGAAAAGCGGATCATTTAATAGTGCACACCTACTGTAATGTGAAAAAATGGTATATTTGTGTTGCTAAGACTTAACTTTTAATAAAATGTAAATAAAATTAAAATTTATGGCGAAATATTCAAAAAATATATATATGTATAGTACACGCTGCACAAATGTTGTAAAGTAATCTGTATAGTCCGTATATCAATGGTCAAAAAACCAGCCAAAAAAAAGAAAGGAGAGGAGGGTAACTGCGGTAGATAAGCCTCAATAGATATAATGCCAGGTCGCGTCCTCAGGAAAAGGCAACAGATCAGACAGAAAACTCCCTGTGCTAACAAATGGGGAGAAAAAACTGAAACCTAGGATGGTGCCTGCCGCCTCACGGCGGAACTTCGCCCCAAAATAGGGGTATATCTTTCCCTGACCTAATCTGCAAGTGCCCAGGTACCCCTAGAGATGAAGTAGTGGTCTGATCTTTGCCACTGGGTAGGTTTAGATATAAAATACCACGTGTGTCCTCACCTCTTAGCTCAGGTGTACATAAAATTATCACACAGCATTATTACAATGTAAATGACACATAGATGATACAACGTACACTGAGGGGTAAATATCAATAGGTGACTCACTCCAAATGAAAGCATTTGTATCTGTAAGATTCCCCAGAGATTGCTTGTCAAAAACACAAACTGACCCACAAGGATCACAAATAACCGCTCACGCAATGATTAGCAAGCACGTGTGTATACTCAAAAATGTAAACAAACTGGAGAACAATCATTTCCACTTGTTCTCCAGTTTGTTTACATTTTTGAGTATACACACGTGCTTGCTAATCATTGCGTGAGCGGTTATTTGTGATCCTTGTGGGTCAGTTTGTGTTTTTGACAAGCAATCTCTGGGGAATCTTACAGATACAAATGCTTTCATTTGGAGTGAGTCACCTATTGATATTTACCCCTCAGTGTACGTTGTATCATCTATGTGTCATTTACATTGTAATAATGCTGTGTGATAATTTTATGTACACCTGAGCTAAGAGGTGAGGACACACGTGGTATTCTATATCTAAACCTACCCAGTGGCAAAGATCAGACCACTACTTCATCTCTAGGGGTACCTGGGCACTTGCAGATTAGGTCAGGGAAAGATATACCCCTATTTTGGGGCGAAGTTCCGCCGTGAGGCGGCAGGCACCATCCTAGGTTTCAGTTTTTCTCCCCATTTGTTAGCACAGGGAGCTTTCTGTCTGATCTGTTGCCTTTTCCTGAGGACGCGACCTGGCATTATATCTATTGAGGCTTATCTACCGCAGTTACCCTCCTCTCCTTTCTTTTTTTGGCTGGTTTTTTGACCATTGATATACGGACTATACAGATTACTTTACAACATTTGTGCAGCGTGTACTATACATATATATATTTTTTGAATATTTCGCCATAAATTTTAATTTTATTTACATTTTATTAAAAGTTAAGTCTTAGCAACACAAATATACCATTTTTTCACATTACAGTAGGTGTGCACTATTAAATGATCCGCTTTTCTCTTTTCTAGTGTATCTATATATGTTTGGATCATCTGTATAGGAGCACCCTCCCAGCATTGTCTGGTTACTTGCTTTGTGATATAACCATTTGTTTAGTCTGTGCGGTCTCTCCTTCTCCCCTTTTCCCTTATTATTTGATCTACAATCTTATTAAACATTTGAATGAGAGGCAGCAGATGTGTTGGGAGTTTTGGGAGCTTGGGGCTGTGGACTTGTGCACAAATGGGAATAGCAAGACAGTGTAGGAAAAAGCATGGCTATTGTCTAGCACTGAGGTGTTTGAGTGTGGTTGGTGCGAGAGTACATAATGTGCTAAGAAGCACACAACACATCCACCTATTTGGTGTTTGCAAATTGTCAGCAGGTTTGAATAGAACATTATTTTATTCTGGCATATGACCTATTGTTTGAGGAGGGCATGAATGACGAGTGAATACTATGACCCTGGAATATATGGCAATTCTGTTTTATTTTTTAAATCAACTTGTGTAATGTTTAAAATACAAAACTCTTAATCCATTTAGAAAGAAAATAGCAGAGGGAATGATAAACAAGAGGCACAGGAAATTACTGACTGCTGAGAAAAAGTGAGAGAGGGGGAAAGAGAGATAGAAACTTCTAGTTGTATGCCGACCACACTCTATACAATGTTCCCCAATCCCAATATAGGGCTCTACTTACTTACCTTAATGTTTTCCAGTGAACATTATTGAACCAGGCTCGCTTGTCTTCACTGCCAGCCTGGCAGCTTTGTTCACAGAATTTACTTATACTGACCCAGGGTTGCCGATTCTCCCGGAATATCCAGGAGACTCCTGAAATTTGAAAATAATCTTCCACAAGTCCCAACCCCCTGACTCTCATTATAGTATTCTCTAGTATTACTAGGGATGGGTGAGACTTGATGCCCATCCCCAGGAACCCTATGAATTACAGTAGTGATTGGCAGGGGGTAGGGCTTAATGACACACTTTGCATAAATCACATCATTGCCTGTCCCTATGCCGACATCTGTTTCTATCCTCCGAGATCTCCCGGAGGAAAGAAATAAAAAGTAGGCAACCCTGTTCTCACCCCTCCAGTGAGGTCCTGCGATAATCTGCAAGAAGCTGTCATTCATATGAATTGTGAATGAAGTCCAGTGCATGCACAGTGACTCTCTTTTGGGGCTTCAAAAATTTCAAGAACTGGCAGAAGAAACATGCGAAGTGTGTTCATGTCGGGACTTTGCCATCTTTAGTCAGTTGCGTAGCCTAGTTAGGTAACTCTTTCATTCTCTTTTTTTATTTTTATTTTGTTTTTGCTTAATTTTTTTCATTGTTTATTTTAATTTTATTTGACAGTCGTGTATTCTAGCAGTCTCCCCGTATGTACCCCTTTTACATCCCCATATAGCTATTAGGGAGAGGAAAAGGGGTGGGTATATGAACACATCACTGAAATACCTACAATAACGCCATCCTTATTACTCTCAGAGCAGACTCCACTATGTGAGTTAGTAAATATACCAAATTCAGCCCAAATTCAGCCCACACTGAGCAGAATTCAAATTATGCTGAAAAGGGCTTTGTAATAGAGCCGGTGATGCTCTGAAGGCAGAGTTATTGGACAGGAGTACACATTGGTTATCTGGATTATGCGCTGTATTCAGAGAACCGCCTGAAAAAAGTACGCAATTATTCGCATGGATGCAGCAAGGCCACACCCCTGACACTCCCCTCACACGGACGGGTTTTATGTGACTTACCAGTGCCTGGACTTGAATGATGTTTACGTGGGCATTTGCGTGCGTCGAGTTGTCCCATACGTGCGTATCTAACTAAGCAACTTCATTAAAAATGCCTCCCCCCCCTGCCCATTTTTATTTAAATTCTCATGTGCGTATTTTAACGTGGGAGATCCGTGCGTTTTTACCCACGTGCGATTGACATGTCTGTTCGGGAGGCACTTTCGCACGTATAGTCTATGTGAACTCCGTAAATAAAGTTATTACGGATGCACGGTTGAAACGATCCTATAAATACGCATGGAAATCGCCGCAAAAATGGTTCTCTAAATATGGCCCTATGTCTCTACTGCCTTGCGTTATAGGTATGCTTTTGTCAGTGTCACAACAGATCGGTCCTTACCGTACACTCCATGATAATTGACACAATTATCATTGGCATTTGAGCAGATTAAATAAGAAAGTAACCTTTTGGCTAGTAAAATTTGACAAGTGTGTGTCATGGAATGGGTGTTGTATCTGCTGTAGGATTGTGTAAACAGTCTGGCCGGAAGTTAGATCTGAAGATTATTGAACGAGTATTTATCCATCTGTAGTGTGGCTCTGGGTGTCTAGGAATCCCCAACACTCGTTTCCTCTCCCTTCTCTGCTAGCTTTAACCATTGCAACAGGCCCATGGTTTAACAGATATAACATATGCCAATCATGGTTTGCTAGAACTTGAGTTGCATGCAGATTAAAAAGTCTTGTGTATGTTTTTAATTATGCATTTTTAAGTCATACACTTTCCGGTAACTTGTTATTGACAAGATGTATTTATTACTAATTACAGGAGGTAATTTTGTAAGTTGTAATTACATTTCTCGTTGTGCAGCTGGATATACACTCAGCTACAAATCAGATTACATAAAAAATATAGCATGAGACTTGAGCTGACTATATTAAAAGAAATGTATTTCCAGGTGCACTGCAGGTAATACAGATATGTCCCCTCATTTCAAGATTTATTGAAGACTTTTATTTATAACTAAATCAGGCAGTAACTTAGGAGAAATTATTATTTAATATAACAAAAATGTTTTTGTGCTGATCATCTGCGCTTAAGAAATAGCCTCCATTGAATCTAAGTGATGGGTTTACTTTAAAGCTCCACAGATTTTATTATAGGAACCGCCACACATCAGTTGCTTAGTTATGGTTTTTTTTTTACTGTCTCCATCAGATTACAGAATGGTATTATTATTTATAGTATTATTAGTTTCCAGCTTTTTAATAAAAAATAAAGTGTTTATTCCAGCTGTGTCCTAAGAAGTTATTTCATGCTAGAAGAGTGGATGATAAGCGATAAACATCTTCCAAATCATGTCATTCTCGAATATAAAACTACCCTCATTTTTATCTAACTGTGATTTCGTTTTAGTAGGAAGTGTTATCCCATTTGATTCTATAATTACAAGTAAATTAAGCATATATTGTTAATAATTCAGCACACTCATTTCCAAGAGTCTAATAATATATCACGGAGCAATGCTAGGTGAACCCTTCAAGACTAATCATCTTGCAGCGTAAATAACATTTTATTCGAGTAGCAGCTATTTCTTCCGGGTCAACTTCCTGGGTCATCACGTTTAATTTAGGATATAGAACATAAGTTCACTAGCCTGTGAAGGTTAGACTTGCCTTCTCCTAATATATCACGCTCCAACAAATTCAATTAGTGTATCCCTAACACATATTTTTCCTACATTACTGCTTGGCATACTGTAGGTCATCCTATTTTGGGTAATTTTTAGGTATTTAAGTAAAACTGACACAAAATGATTGTGTTTTGAACCCTTTAGTAATCTTGGCGTTTAATTCAATCAGATTTTTTAGAAGGAGAGTCAAAATATAAATTGCTGATTTATCCTCATTGACATCTGTCCAACCTGGTCATTTGGCCAGATCTCGGAAAAATTGTCAAAAGTATAATGAAGGCTCAACATTTTGTAGGCACTGCTTGCATATAACAACTACAGTCAGGGGTGAATCTATGGGCCCAGCACCCCAGGCAAAGTAAGGGACTGGTGTGCCCCCCCCATTACCCATTTACTCCCAGTACTCCCATCATGTGC
>WWET01001691.1:257105-268051 GCA_011038615.1 Limnodynastes dumerilii
GCTGAATGGTATACAGGGGTACAGCTAGATGTTATTAGAGCTGGATGGTATACATGGGTACAGCCAGCTTGTATTAGAGGTGGATGGTATAAAGGGGTACAGCTAGATGGGGATGTGCGGGTGACAATGTTTTAAATTTTTTGCTTTCTTTCCCTTGGTTCTTCCCCGTCAGAGTCAGGGCTCCGATCCCTGCGCCTGGGAGCTGGAGGTGGTGGAGCTGCAGATGATGGTCCTGTAAATGTAAATATAGGTGTTAAGATGCACCATGTTAGTAACGTTGTATATTCCACTAGTGGCCAATCAGAAGAAAACGTATTAGCACATAGCTGTGGCAGGCCTATCAGTGACACGCACATTAACGTAATGTCTCCTACAGTGGGATTTGTCAGAGCACATATATACTGTAAATTGACTACACACTACGGGCTGCATCGAGGCTTAAGAAGGAGCTTGAAATTAAGAGAGGAAATTTACTCCTGGGCTAAACCATGTTGATTGCAGGGGGAGTCAAGTTAATTGTATACTTTGCATGCAGGGATATATCTTTGAATTGCTTACTTCACACAGATACTGATCACACTGTTATTTAGTTTTGGGCCAGGAAACATCACCTCTCAACCCTAATACTGTTTGCAATAGATTAAATATGACTCCCCTGAAATCAACATGGTTTATCCCAGGAGTAATTTTCCTCTCTTAGGACCTGATTCACACTTATGAAGCTTCTGCTTCTTAAGCGCATATTTGGCCGAAATTACCTTACCTACTGCGCAAGCGTAGTAGGTAAGTTACGCTATCTACATAGCAGGTCGGTACATAGATAGCGTCCTTTTGGTCTTTAAAGACCACATGCAGTAATTTACGTTGAAAGAGGAGGCGTTTTGCCGCCTTGGAGTGTTCTTAGGAAGAAGTGAAAGGGGAGGGATTTATATTAGCCTGGGAAGGCGGGGGGATGCAGGGAGAGGCAATGTCTGTATGGACATTGCACGGAGACATAAGGTAGCCCTATGGCACTTGTAAGTGCATTAAGTTACCTAATACCGTGAGGCAGGTTGGGGGCCAGAAGAGTGAGTTAGGTGCGGATCTGCCCACATCTAACTCACTCTTATCTGTGAATCATGTCCTTATCCAGCCCTACGTGATAACTGGATGATCAGCTGTGAGGTAAGGACAGGGAACATCAACAACGCAGAGACCTGATCCTCTATGATGGGTGCAGGGCAGTAGGGTGGTCACACGGTAATATGAATGGTTTGTCCCCGGCTATCAGAGCTTTATGTCAGGAGCCAGGGACATTGTATAGAGAGAACGGCTTTATATGAGGTATATCGTATACTACAAATGCAACTAAAATAATATATGAACGAGCGCTCCTCAGACTAACAATCACTTTAAAAACCAATAATAATAATAATAATTGAAAGAGTACCCAAAATAGTATAACTTCAACGTTATTTTTTTTAAAAAGCTATTGTTCACAAATACATAAAGCATCATGTAGAAGGAGAAGTGCGATCTCCTAAAATATCATCCCAAAATCTGCAGCAATCTACAGCGCTAAGTGTTACAGGAGATACAATAATTGAAAAATGGAAATAAAAATAAAAAATAAATGTAAATATATGAAGGTCACAACCCTCTAAAACTGACAATTTATTTAATTGCATATAAAAATTGTAGACTTGTTATATAATAATATATATAATTATAATAATATAATAAAATAGCTCAATAAAAATGACAGCTCCCACAAATGTAAGCTTGCTTGCAAACAGTCTGAAAGGTGTTGGCAGTACTAGTAATGACAAGTGCGCATAGGGAGTGTAAATATTCATAGAATAATATACTAATGTCCCTCTTACCTTGGTGCCGCCATGGCTGGCTCCACGCGTTTGGCCGTGCGGCCTTTCAGATGTTGTTTTTTTTAGTTTTTCGACTAACACAGAAAGTAATAGGGTTCACAATAGAGAAATAGAGAAATGAAGCAAACTGATTCAATCAACCTGCTCTGAACAATCCAGAATACTGTGTGAGTCTCACTGACCAACCTCTGGCTACTATAAAGAGGGACAATGTGACATCAACAACCTGCGGACATTGTGACATCACTGGCCTGAACAGTGATGGACATGTTGCCCATAGCAACCATTTAGATGCTAGATATCATTATTTATCAATTGTTTTGGTAAATGAAAACAATAATTTGATTTGTTGTTGTGGGAAACATCTAAACTAATCATTTTTACAGGTTTCATTAAATATAAAACAATGTGACTCAGGTGCATAAATGAAAGAGGGCATTTATAATATACTTTTTCAATTGTTGCTATTACGTCTTTCTACATTACCAAATGTAACGTTAGGTGTGTACATTGGTTCTATATGAATACAGATACCTACATGAGCCATTCCATTATGTATGAAACTCTCTCATTCTGAGCTTACATCTGTCACTCACTTGGTTTTAATAAATTACCTTAAGTTTAAAAAATATTTTTTTAGGTTAAGTTTTACAAAGCAATTCCCATGACTCCCATATGTGTAAGTTGTGTGTGTAATAAGTGTGTAATGTTATGTTTAATGTCAGGATAGCGTGTGATGGGTAAAGCAGTTACATTAGAAAGAAAAGAGGGGTGATTGAGTATTTTCTGTATATGTGAAGGTGAGGAGTCTCAGTTTAGAGTTGTAGAGGAGAGGAGATAATGTAGGGACTGGCGGAGAGACAGATGTAAAACAATGTGTCAGCCCTTATCAGCCCTATCTTTAAAAAAAAGAGGATCACTTATAAAAAATGAAAACTCCTTGGGGAGCAATTTGCGTTGTGGGAAGGGTTGTAGTGGAGCAAGAGAAGAAGTGGACAATAATAGTGATCCATTGTAGTGTGTGTCACCCAAGGATCTGTAACAGTCTTTCAAAATGATAATATATTAAATATAATTTGCAATAGAAGAACAGTACAATGTATAAACAAATCAACCCTAATAGTGTGACAATGGGAGTAAACAAATATCTTATAATAAATAGCTTTATACATGACTAAATGTCCCTGCTTGTTGCAAATAAAAGAAATAAAAATTTATAGTGCAAGATTTACTTTTGGGTTTTCCAAACTCTAATACTAATGTCCCTCTTACCTTGGTGCCGCACATGTTAGGCCATGCGGCCTCTCAGATGTTGTTGTTTTTTTCAACTAATACAGAAAGTTATAGGGTTCACAATAGAGAAATAGAGAAATGAAGCAAATTGATTCAATCAACCTGCTCCGAACAATCCACAAAACTGTGTGAGTCTCACTGGCCAACCTCTGGCTTCTATAAAGAGGGGTTATGTGACATCACCAACCTGCGGACATTCTGACATCACTGGCCTGTACAGTAATGGAGATGTTGCCCATAGCAACCATTTAGATACTTGATAACATTATTTATCATTTGCTTTGGATAATCGTTCAAAACACCCGTGAAAGGAGTGTTTTGAATGATATTGTGCAAGTGTGTACGCTGCAACGATCATGCCTGATCGTTGTAAAGTACACAAAATCGTTTGATCGCATCTTTTAAAAAGTTTAATATAAACGATCAAGCCATTCAGTACTGAAGGCTCAATAGAAAATCGTTTGTAGTGTGTATGCAGCCTGATTGGTAATAAAAATGTTCTGTAATGTCGTCCATCGTTTAAAAAACTGTAGTGTGTATGGAGCTTAAGATTTTCTACATTACCAATTGTAACATGTTAGGTGTATACATTGGTTCTATATGAATACAGATACCAACATGACCCATTCCATTATGTATGAAACACTCTCCTTCTGAGCTTCCAACTGTCACTCACTTGGTTTTAATGAATTACCTGGTATGTGAAAAATGTTTTTTTCTATTAGGTGGTTACCAAAGTAACTGACAGATGGAAATTTAGAAAAAGAGCATTTTGTGTCTATGGAATGGGTCATGTTGGAGGGTCTGTGTATAGTTTTAGATTGTGTTTTACAAAGCAATTTCCATCGTTCTTCCTGTCAGACTCCCATGTGTGTAAGTTGTGTATGTAACAAGTGTGTAAGAGAGGTCATGTTTAATGTCAGAAAAGCAGGTGAAGGGTGAAGAACTTACATTAGTAAGGAAGGAGGGGAGAAGAGACAAATGTAGTGACTGTCTGAGAGACAGATGTAGAAGAATGTGTCCTATAACAATCTTATGAGCCCTACCTTAAAAAAAAAAAAAAATGGATAACATACAAAAAAAGTCCTTGGAGAACAACTTTATTTGGGAAGAGTTGGGATGGAGCAAGTGTAAAAGTGGATGATAATAGTTTTCCATTGTAGTTTTTGTCACCCAAGGATCTGTGACAATATCCTACACTAAGCTTGTTATTCACTAGATTTTTGGCCAAATTATCCAATTATTGAGTGATCGCCCCAATGATCGATGTGGTTAGTATGCCGGATAGATTCTTCAAACGGACAGTAATCATACTATAAATGCTTTGGTCAATTATTTACATGCTTAATTTATATCAGGCGCTCTCGCTCATTATTTTAAGATGAGCCAATCAGCTCACTGAACAGCTTCCTCTTTTACTAGGGTCTCTCTCTTCTGCTAGAAAAATCAGTCCCAGCAGGAGAGGTGTATGGCAACGATAACAGGACCTTGAATGGTAACAATGCAAAGGGAAAAAAGTTATAACGCTGTCTATTTGATACGTCACTGAGATGCAGCCACTCAAGATATTGAGAAGGGATTCCCCAATCCCTAAGCAAAAAGCAAATAATGTAGAAAGATGCAATATTGGGCGCTTCTCTTGGGTATGGATAGATCAATACATACATTTTTTATTCAAAGTAGCGAATATGAAAACAAAATGTAGGTAAACAGTGACCTCAGTGTAAGGTCGGCTGGTTGAACAAAAGTCTGTTCTGATATAAAGAAGATCCTGTCGTCTACACTTCTGCAGTGTAGAGATGTACTGTTATAGCATAGACACAGTTAATAGTCTCGCATACCTTTAAAGTTAAGTACTGTTTGGGTCCAGATAAAGACTGGGTAAAGCTGAAAAAGGTACCTTAGACCTTGCGTGCTTCTGGTGGTTGTAGCAGATCTTGGTTACTATGAACACTAGTGGTGGCTGCTGTATTTTTACAGACGAAGTCCTAAGATTGACGACCACTGCTGTCTGATGCGTCTAGAGCCTGTGTCTTCCTTTAGCTGTTCTGCCATCTAGTTTGCAGTGTGCTGTCCGGGATAGGCAGACGCAATACTGGGTTCTGATGTCTGGTGCGCCTTATGATTGTTACTTTTTACACCAGTCCCGCTCCTGCCATTACCAGGGACGCTCTAGTTAAGGCCAGTGTCGGGTTTCTCTGCTATTCAGACCTCTCGGAGTGAAGGTCCTCTCGTCCTATGTTCAGCACTACTGTGTGCACTAGAGCGGCGCTCACCGTGAGGGTAAACAGCATAAACAGCCAAAAAGGTCACACTTGCACCTTCTAAAGAATAAAAAGACCTCTTTTGTATTAGGCAACCTTGTAAGTTGCTTCTCCATCCTACGCATTTCACCCTTGATCGGGCTTCCTCAGGGATATATAATAGGAGTAAAGGGTTGTGTGCTACAGCGCTGATGTTTGCAGAGGTTACTGGTTGGCTGTTTTGGCAGTAAATTTAAAGGCACAGGCAGTCGGTCAGATTGAAGCTCACCTTCTGATTGGTGAGCAACGTTAAGTGGGCATGTGGTTCTGTCTCATGGTGCAGCATACTAAAATAATATAAGGAATATAAAGAAATGTCCTGAAATTCTTGTAGGCACATTCCAGGTTCAAAAAGACAAACTTGGCACAGAAATAATGCAAATAATTAAATAAATAAGTTAATGCATAAAACATAGACCCAAAGCTGGGTGAGTTGGAAGTATGTTGTGCTCCTGGGGTGGAGAAGGGGCAATACAATAAGGGGTACAGTTATAGTCATTGGAATAGGAAAGTTCCCAAATCCAAATCCACATTCAAACTCTTGGGGTCTAGAGTGTCTAGGGTATAAATCCACCTAGTTTCTTCTCTGGCTATTTTAGCCAGAAAGTTTCCTCCCCTCCAACATTTTGCTACCTTTTTAATGGCCATGAATTTTATTGCTGATGGGTCTTTGTTGTGTTTCTGTAGGGAATGTAAGGGAACGCTGTGGGTAGTCATCCCTTTTCTGATGTTCCTTATGTGCTCGCTGATTATCACTTTTAGGCTACTAATCGTGCGGCCTATATATTGGAGCCCACAGGGGCATTCTAGAAGATATATTACCCCTTTTGTGTCACAACTGAGATGTTCTTCAATATCAAAGCGTTTTCCTGTTGCGTTTGATTTGAAGTGGTAGTGTAGTTAGAGGTTTGGCAGGCTGAACATTTTGTGCAGTGAAATAACCCTTTTGGGTCTTGTTTTAGCCAGGTATTCCCTTGTTTCTTTTCCAAAGGAAGATCACTGGGTGCTAGTGTGTTTTTAAGATTCTGTGATTTTCTATAGATAATTCTGGGCTTGTCTGGTAGTATATCTTTCAATTTTGGACCCTTTAGGAGATGCCAATTTTTTTGAACACTCTTTTCTAGGCGTCTGTAATTACTATTGAAGTCCGTAATAAAGCTGACTTCACCCAGAAGTGGGATAATTTTGTTTTTATTTTTATTCTCATTCTCAAAATAAAGTTGCTCTGTCTATTTCTGCATGTAGTGAGTGCTGTTTCTACCAGTTCCTTATCATACTCCCTATCAAAGAAGCGTGATTTAAGGTCATTTGCTTGTGTTTCAAAGTCTTCCTTTCTCATACAACTCCTTTGTATTCTCCTAAACTGACCCCCTGGGATGTTTTTTAGCCAGTGTGGATGGTGACTGCTGTTTGCAGGTATGAATATTTTTAATATACGTTTTTGTCTCTAGGTGACTCCCCTTGGCTGTTATAGCAGGGTGTGAGTCCCCGTAAAGAAAATCTGAATTCCGAAAATTAAGATTTCTCCCAGCCAGTTGCGAACTGGCTAGGAGTTTGATTGCATATGCCTCGAGGAGGCATTGCAACCGTTCCACGGAGCACTGAGCTTTCGGTGCTCCGAAAAGTTAAAAATAGTTCAAAATAGTCCTCCACTCCTTTCCCTAATTCTTACCCTAACCCTCCCCTCTCACTACACTAACTCTAACCCTCCCTTCCCTGCAGCCTGACCCTCCCCCTCCCTTACTTGCAGCCTGATCCTAACCCTCCATCTCCCGCAGCCTGATCCTAACCCTCCCTTCCCTGCAGCCTGACCCTAACCCTCCTTACCCTTAATTTACTCACCTGTCCCTTGTCCGGCGAGCAGCGGCGGAGGGATTTTGCGGTGTGGCAGTGGGATATCGCAGATTGCGAAAGTGAATGGGTGATGTATGCCGAACGAACCCATTCATTAAAGAAAAGTAGAAAAAGGTAAATATTCAAAAATGGAAATCCGAAAAGAAACTTTCGGATGTCCCTTTTTCAGTAATCACATTTTCTTAACAGAGACTGCAACCGGGTAAGAATACAGCAGCCGCCACTAGCGTTCATAGTAACCAGGATCTGCTACAACCACGAGGAGCCACGCAAGGTCTAAGGTACCTTTTTCTGCTTTACCCAGGCTTTTTCTGGACCCAAACAGTACTTAACTTTAAAGGTATAAGCATACCAGACTATTAACTGTGTCTATGCTATAACAGTACATCTCTACACTCCAGGGGGCTGATGCAGAGATACGATTTTTACGCTACTTAGGTGCGTATATTTAGGATCTTAGAAAATTCGCATAACTGCGCATGCGTAGTAATAGTGCAACGCCGTCTACGTAGAGTTTAGGAGCGTAAATTTGCTAAGAGCGTAAGTTTGAATCGATCGCAAAAACTTAAGATCTTAAGTGGGCATGGGCAGACACTTTGGATCGCAAATAAACGCTACTACTTCCCTTAAGATTTCAAATGACAGCGCAGAGTTAGGGTTAGTCAATGGTGGTCTAAATTTAAGATCCGCTGCTGTTTGCAAGGGGAGTGACTGTTTATGCAGTGGGCTGTAACCTGCTAAGATCTTACCTTAGTTGCGTATATTTGCGATCTTTTCGCAATCGCATCTCTGAATCAGCCCCCAGAAGTGTTTTCTGTTGTACATGACAAGATCTTTTTTATATCAGAACAGACTTTTGTTCGCCCAGCCGACCTTACACTGAGGTCACTATTTACCTATACGCTTGCTTAGAATTACCAGTGCACTGTACCAATTGATATCAGTTTGCAACATTCTGACAGTGTTTTTAACATTTTGTTTTCATCTTTGCTACTTTGAATTCAAAATGTATGTATTGATCTATCCATACCCAAGGGAAGCGCCCGATATTGTATCTTTCTACGATAACAGGACCTTGCCCTTTTGTAAAATTGTTGCGTTTATTGGGCTGCCACTTGCTGGGATAAATAATCGTCCCATTGCATGACCATCTTAACAGCCATGTTTGAGACCAATCCTGTGACACAAACCATAAAGTCCAAACCTTCTTTCATGAGTATGTAACACCTATCTCACATTAGATTCCCTCTCATACTAAGGGGTCTATTTACAATGATCATTAATGCTATAGTGCCAGTTTTCACTTCAAAAGTGAATCATATTTACAAAATTCCGGAGTGGAGTTTTACATTCCGCTCACGGTGTCAGACTAACACCAGCTCAGGGTGGCGATAAGGGTAAGTATTCTGGCGATACCCCTCTATTCCTCCTCCTTATAGCTGTTATTAGGGGGGAGAAAAGGGGGGGTATGTATGTATGTATGGGGACATCGCCGGAATACATAGCAATTTTGCTGGATAAGAAAAACAAAAAACATTTAAAGTAAAAAAAAAATTCTATAAAAAAAAAAAATAGAAAAAATAAGTTAATATTTTAAACTTACCTCAACTCACCTGTCCGGGTCTGTCCTGTCAGACTGCAGCTGTCCGGTCCCAGCATGAATACACTGCTCATGCGCAGTGTTTCTCATGTCAGGACTTGATGCATCACATGAATGAAAAGTACTGTGAGGACCCGGCGGATCATCGCAGAACCTCGCAGGGGCATTTGTAATTAATGTGAATGAAGCTGCCAGGTTCGCTGAGAATATAAGCAAGCCTGGTGCAGCTTCGTTCACAGGGAATGAGGCCGGTAAGTAAATAGACCCCTAAGTATAGTCAAAAAGCCCTTGTGAGAAGTGTGACAATACTTTTACTGTATTTATTTTTGCTCTTGTAGAATGTAACAAAATACTAGTGCTGTACATTTCCTTTCTATTCTGGGGCCATTCTGCAACCTTTAGACTTATCCCTTTGTAATAATAAAACTGCTGTTTTATTGCTGATTACACATAAGGGTCAGGCTTGCTGAGTGGTACCACAGCGATTATATCACATAACTCCTGATTAGCATTATAACAGGTTAATTGTGATGTAAGTTAAGTAATTAATGCCTGTGTGCTAATTACTTCCTCTCTCAAGGGTCAGATGTTTGAGGCATGAGGTATTACTTATGAATTATTGTTTTAATTTAAAAGGTAATTACATTAATTATGATAATTTGGAGACTGCTTGAGTCCGTTAGATTTCACTAAAGGAAATGTTAATTCAGCCAGGTGAGGTCAATGTGTATATACATGAGTTCATATATAGAGAATTATACATAACATAAATTATCACACACATTCATACAGAACACTTGTTGACTATGTAATATACATATAACAATTGGGAATATTTTCAAAGGCTTCAGTCTGTAATACTCATTCTAGATGCTATCAATAGATGGAAAGTTCAAGTGTAAGTACAAAGTGGCTGGGCAAAAGTCCAATTACACCACACATTTTTTCTGTCTGGCAATATAGGACCACTTTAGAAACATAGAAAATGAAAGCAGATAAGAGACACATGGCCCATCCAGTCTGCCAAGTTGTTTATTTAAAACTATACTGACCCTAGACCATATTTATCCTCAATTTATTTTAAGATTTAGTATATCCTTATATTTATCCCAAGCATGTTTAAACTATTCTACTGTGTTAGCCTCAACCACCTCAGATGGGTGGCTATTCCAATTATCTATCAACATTACAGTGAAGTAATTTTTCCGCACATTTCCTCTAAATCTACCACCCTCCAGCTTATATTCATGCCCTCGTGTTCTTTTACACCTCTTCCTCCTCTAGCTGGTCACAACTCTTGATATATTTGAAAGCTGCTATCATGTCCCCCCACTCCTTTCTCAGCTCCAAGCTATACATGTTTAGTTCCTTTAACCGTACTTTGTATGTTTTGTGACACATGCCATCTACCATTTTAGTTGCTCTTCTTTGCACAGTCTCTAATGTATTTATATCTTTCTGGAGTTATGACCTCCAGAACTGAACACAGTATTCTAGGTAAGGTCGTATCAACAATATATAAAGGGGCATCACTCCCTATGCAACCAAGCATCTGACTTGCCTTTCTCATTGCTTTGCTACATTGCTTGGCTACATTTAAGCCACATGAAATAACGACCCCGAGATCCCTTTCCTCCTCAGTAGTTTCTAATGTAGTGCCATTAATCATATGTTGAGCTTGTGGGTTTTTGTGTGTGAAGTGGAACTGCGGCCAGAACATGAAGTCCCGCGGTGGCAGAGACTGGGATATGAAGTTCCGCGGTTACAGCCTGTGACCGCGGGACTTCATTTCCCAGTCTCAGCCTCCGCAGGACGTCATATTGTGGCCACAGTCCCGCTAGCTGGATGATCCTGAAAGGTAAAAAAACCTGAAAGGGGAGAGGGGTACTTTTCCCCATGTACAAGATGCACTGTTAATTTTGGGACTCCAAAATTAAGGTGCGTCATATACAGGGGTGCGTCTTGTACATGGGGAAATTCGGGATATATATATATCTATATATATATATATATATATATATATATATATATATA
>WWET01001691.1:269010-282543 GCA_011038615.1 Limnodynastes dumerilii
TGCGTTCAGACTGCGCTGAAAACACCGGCTTTTTTTTTTCTTTCTTTTTTTTTTTTTTTTACAAGCCGGCAGCTTTTTAAATAGCCGGCTTTTCACCGCAGTGTGAACGGGGGAAGCCGGCTTTTAAAAAAGCCGGCAAAAACCCTTCTTTTTAGCCGGGTCTGAGACCCGGCTAAAGAGACCCGGCTTCACCGTTCACATTGCCAGAAAAAGCCGGGGTTTTCATGAAAGCCGGCAATTTCATGAAAACCCCGGCTTTTTCATGGTAATCTGAACGGGGTGTTAGTTTAGTTAGCCAAATTGCTGCAGCATCTACAAACTCTGACACTAATGTAGTGCGTGCAACAAGAGTACAAACTATATATATATACAGACATGGCCCCACAAAATAGATATGTCAATTAAAATTTTCTTTTTCAGTGTATATATATATATATATATATATATATAATCACACTATACAATTCTGTTTCACACTAATCATTGGATGCACTGGTAAAATGTTTGAGTTAACTGACGGTTATATGATTGGCACGATAATCGTAAAAAAAAACTCAAGCATTACTGTGACCAATAATATGTTATCTTTCCTACACTATTATCAGATAGTGTCAGGATCCCACACCTTTGGGATGAACACCCACAGTTGCAAGCCACTTTGTCAGAAACCCACAGATCACTAATCCCTAGTTCCTAACAGTTTTGCTATACCTGGGGGTAGATATTAATACCCCTTTTAATATGCTAGCACCTAGCCACTTATGTTAAGGTAACCCTCTATGTTTACCACCATGCTCTGTATTACTCAGTTATACCACACCTCATGATTTATTTCCATAACTCTTCTGGATCAATAATTGCGGTTATTTAAAGTAAACAGAAAATATCACTCTGTAACTTATTCCCCCAATTCTCCTGCATTAATAACCGCAGTTTTCTAACTTTTCAAAATGTATTTAACTTATTTAAATTATCAACCTGTAATTTATTCTCACTACCCTTGTGGATTTCAGCAGTCCAAAGCCTTCAAAACTTATTCAGAGACTAAGGTTCAGAGCATATATGAGCAGGCTAATAAATAACAGGGGTTTTTTTTCCAAAAAGAGTACAATGCTTATTATACAAAATATTTAACAATACAAGGTTACAAGACTAACACAGAAAATCCACATACAAAGCAATTTAAAATAAAAGGGAGAAAAACAGAAATAATAATGTTTACAAATATTAAGTTCCAGCTAGGGACAAAGCAGATAAGTTTTTAATTCATATTTCTCCCTCTGAGTAGGCGTTATTACCTACAGCTAGCTACCAAACACAGTATAGGTGTTATGGGTACAAGGCTCACTATTGTCCCTTCCCAGGGTGATACAACCTTCTAAATCGCAAGTATTATAGACATGAGGCAATTTGAGGCTTCCACAGTTAGAAGAAATATGAACTTTGCTTCAAATATTATTTTCTCTTTGCTCTCAGCATCATTGAATTGTGCAATCTTTGAGTCTCCAGAGAGCACTGGGATGTGGTAGGCCTCCTGAAGATTTGGAGTCATTCCGGATGACAGTGGCCAGAAGATTTCTTTTGAAGTCGGCCTGAGGTGTGAAAGGATGTGTGTGGGATAAGATATAGTACATCTTTTTAGAGGTTGTGTAATCTTTCTAGACCCCCCCAGGGGAAACAAATGTTACCCGTAAAATGTCACATTTGTTCTGTGACCAACAATAATTTATAACAATGTGCAGATTTGACATGTGAGATATTTGACATTTGAGGTATTAATCGTACCTAATCCTGACAGATAGCATTTACAAAATGCCCTTAATTCTATTAACCTCTGCCCATATTGGCCAAAGTGAAACTATATATTTTGTTCTGATGGTTGACTGGATTAATGGGCAGGGGAAATGTCATTCCATTAAAAAACTTACAGTCAAACTGGTCACAGTTCCTACATAAAACTTAAAGGTGCATTGCAATAAGGCTACATTGATACACAGTAGTAAACTAAGACATCAGAATCATATTTTAAGGGTTGATACAGCAACAAGCCTTCAGATTCATTTAGAAACCCACTAATGCCTTCTCACTTTATATGATAAAGTTTATATTTATATAAAATTGTCATATTACACAGAAAACATAATTGTGCTGAAACTGACAACAATTTATCTGTGTATCTGTGTAAGTGAATGTTGGTCTCATTGGTTGCTATGGATTCCAGCATATTGTGCTATGAGCATTATGCTAAATGATGAGTCTTTATGTTTTTGTGTTACTGAAAAGCAGTGGAAATCCTGTTTATATTGCAGTTTTCCTGTCCCCCCAGTGGGTTCATCTGTTATGCATAGAATATAATATATTTTGCCAGTAATGAAGACTGGTCCGTTAGTCAGAAACTTGTATCCCTTGTGCTGAACAACCTGTTGAAATACAAAAATCTCAGCCCTTGAGTCCAACAGTGATTTCTATGACCTTTTTGTTCTCTGCACACAATAGATAATTCAGTCCTTTAGAACATTTACAAGGCCAGCATTTGCACAGAATACTTCATATTTTCTATAGAACCTCTGCTTGGAGTAGTCATAATGTTCTTTTCATACTCTACCTAGATAATAAATCCTACATATTCCGTAGGATAAATTTGCTGCTCCATTCGCAGTCTCCCCACTCCCCGCAAGTTGGAAAATAGCAAATGTCGTCCCTCTGCATAAAAGTGGAAGTAGGGAAGAAGCGTCAAACTACCGACCAGTGAGTCTAACATCAGTAGTAGGGAAATTGATGGAAACACTGTTAAAGGAACAAATTGTACAGTATGTTAAATCCAGTAACTTACAGGTTCCCAAGCAGCATGAATTCACTGGGGGAAGATCATGTCAAACAAATCATACCAAGAAAGGCTTGAGGAACTAAACATGTATAGCTTAGAGCAGAGAAGGGAGAGGGGGGACATAATAGCAGCTTTCAAATACATCAAGGGTTGTGACCAGCTAGGGGAGGGTAACATTTTTCAAAAGAAAAGGTGTAATAGAACACGAGGGCATGGATATAAACTGGAGGGTGGTAGATTCAGAGGAAATGTGCGGAAAAATTACTTCTGTGAAAGGGTGATAGATAAGTGGAATAGTCTCCCATCTGAGGTGGTTGAGGCCAATACAGTAGAACAATTTAAACATGCTTGGAATAAATATAAGGATATCCTAAATTTTAAACTACATTGAGTTTAAATAAGGTCTAGGGTCAGTATAGTTTTGAATAAACAAATGGGCAGACTAGATGGGCCATGTGGCTCTTATCTGCCGTCACTTTCTATGTTTCTATGTTAGTCACCCATTTACGTATTTCTTCAGCTTTACCGTTCAGAAGAAGGAAAAGGCAGCGCAAAAAGTGCAGCTGTATAATACTTCACTGAATGACACATATGGAGAATGTAATGTGGGTGGGGGGACGCATGTCAATTGTACAGTATAGGATGGGTTAGGCACTTTCGGCATGTACGTTCGCTACATCCGCAAAAATTATACACGCAGAGAAGTTAATGTAGGGCTACAGACTCCATCAGAGGGGAGTGTCATGGGATTGCACTTGCCACATAAGTGCGGATTGGTGCTATTCCGTGTGTTCTTAAAACACTCAAGTCTGAATACGGTCTGGGGTTGTTAAATTTGATTATTGGATCACAAAGCTCAGATCATACTCAATGATGGTTTCCCAGTTCTTCCCAAATAAAGTTGACATACAAAAAGCAGGTGGAAGAATAGATGTTATGAGTATACTGGTGATCACTAGCGTAGCTAAGGGGGGGGTTTGGGGGTTCAAACCCCCCCCCCCCATCGAAAATGAAATTTACACTAGATATTATGGGGTTTCCATAGTAGGTACTCAAAAGATCGGTTGGCACATGGAAAGGTGTCACTGAAACAGGCCAGACGGCAGGCGCTGCGCTGCATCCACCCTCTTAAAGGGCAGTAAGCGAGGAAGGCACTCTTCTAGGAATAGTGTGGGTGGCGCGGCAAGTAAACAACGCACACATAGCCAATTTATAGCTTACGCTTTGGATGGCGCGTTGTTAGAGACATACAGATCGCATCGCGGGTAATATTGTAGTAGCTATAGGTTTAGGTAGCACAGTATAGGTATACCTAATAGTACCTAGTAGTAATACATTTTTGTAAAAAAAAACTAATAAAATGGAAAAGAGAAGAGAGCAGCAAACGTTGGTAATTAGGTATTTTTTTTAAACGAAACAATTGTGGATACTCGTAATTGTCTTGTTATTGTTGTTGTTTTAGTTTAGTTTTACTTTGTCCAAGTTAGTTGTCTATAGGAGCCTCTGAATCTTCCAAAACACAATATGTACATACTTACCTACCTACATAAATAATGCAATTGAATTAGTAATACATGAATTTGAACACTAGTAATATACATAGATACTATACTTGCCTAATACTGTCTATAACTCATGTCGCATGTTATTATTATACTTACCTATCTTCCTATTTTTTGCCACCCAAAACCACCCCCCATGAAAAAGCTATAGCTATGCCAGTGCTGGTGATCCTGATATTGACTGTTTAAAATGGTATTTGCTATGATTCCTGTGCACGTCAAAACTCAAAGTTGTGCGAATTATAAAATAAATGTTTATATGCCTATAAGTAGTGACATGGAAAAACAACTAGTACTCATACATGTTAAAATGAATTATCTATTGTTAAAAGAAGCTGACATTTCTAAACTGACTTATATGTTCTCAGAAACTGTAGAAATATTGCTGAATTTGTCATTGATCATTATATGCCTGTGACTGCAATTCTGATAATGAGACTTGCAGCTGTACATTGTATGTGGACCATCTGTCCACTTGCAAATGTGGTCAGCTATTCAGTGGAGTTTTAGTCCACCCAGCTTATTCATGTACTTACAGCTGAAAGTTAACTCTACATAGGGCCTGATTCAGAGGCTGAAAATAAGAACTTAAAGTTACACCTGGGCAAAACCATGTTGATTTCAGGGGGAGTCAAGTTCATTTTATTCTATGCATGCAGGGAGAATGCTTTGTTTTTACTTATTGCACACAGATACCTGATCAGCTTCACTTTTAAACTGCTAATTAGACTTGAGCTGGGAAACATCACCTTTTAACTATAATACTGTTGCAACAAATGAAATTTGACTCCCCTGAAATCAACATGGTTTAGCCCAGGTGTAACTTTAAGTTCTTATTTTCAATCTCTGAATCAGGTCCATAATGTGTAGGTGAAAGTGTTACACACAGAAAATTAATTTCTGGGCATTCGATCTGCTAATATATTGTGACTGCCACCTACAATGATTGATCTGGTATGAGTGTATTTTCTATTGTCCACAAATCTTGTGGTTTTATTAAATCTGTTATTGCTAACTTTATACGAAAGATTTCCTTTATATCTGCCTATGTGGCCTCACCTTGGACCAGATTCAGAGCTTGTCCCGGGGTTGTCACTGTCACTCCCCTCCTTCTTACGGAATTATGAACACTTAAGTGTCTAGAACCCTACAGTAACTTAACCGCACGGATCTATGTCTGCATGGACTCAGATATGTGCAGAGCTGCATCTCCCCACCCGGCCCTTAATTAGTGAGCCTAACACCATCTGTATGGAAGGGTTTAGGCATGCGGATATTAAGTGTCCGCCCCATTTACAGAAGTTCTTCCATACAGAGCAAAGTTACGTACAGAACAGCTTATGATATATGACATCTGGCACTAGCATGCCCTAATGTTACATGTCAAGGGGACTTATGCTTATTACTTGTTTAAGTCCCCTTTCAAGCCTAAGTCTGAATCAGGGCCTTTGCTATTAACTTTGGCAAAGAGACTCAAAAAGGAATCAAGATACTTAAATACTTAGACATTTCTTTTTTAGAATATTTTATTAAACGTGCTTTGGAGGAACATGAAATATGTATTGAACAACCTATATACACCATTTTCCCTGCTTTAAAACTTTTTCCTACATATGGGACCTGGTCCAACGTAAATAGTCTATAAAAGTTACCACGCTATGGGCTATATTTACAAAAAATTTCCCCCGAATCGAAGCTGCTCCAGGATCGCTTGTGTTCGCGGCCCTGGCAGCTTCCCTTTTAAAATTTACCAAAACTCACCCCTCCGACGAGGTCACTCGAAGTCCCTCGAAGTGCTCTGCCCGCATCGCAGGCACTTCATATCGAATGAAGTGCCTGCGCATGCGCAGAGACTATACAGCCGCACTTAGAAAATTTTCAGCGCACATATGAAAAACCACACCGCATCCGCAGAGAAAATTTTCAGCCCAAATATGAAAAACCACTCCGCATGCGCAGGGTCTTCATATTGGGCTGGAAGCTTCTAAGTCGGACGCGTCTGCCGGACAGGTAAGTTTTTTGTCTTTTTTTTAACTGTTATAAATGTTTTTAATGTTTTACAAAAAATATTTAATTTAATAAAAAACTTTTTTTTTTACATGACCGCATCCTCCTTCATACCAGCGGTCTCCCCATACATACCCCACTTTTCCTCCCCCTAATAACGCCTATTAGGGGGAGGAAAAGGGTGAATATGGGGAGATTGCTTGGATGAAGTCACTAACGCCATTCTCAAATGGCGTTATTTTTTCCTTCGGTGCCGAATAAGAATTTTGGCACAGAGGGATAGTAGATTGTAATACTGCTTCGACACCCGTTAAGATCAACGGGCCACCGAAGCCTCACGAAGTGTTTGTGCATCGCCATGGAAACAGCAGATTTCCATGGCGAATGCAGTTTAGTAAATTTAAAAATGTTCATTTTCAGGTGATAATGAGCGTTTTAGTGTTAAAACAGTCATTATCACCCGAAAATTTAGATAGTAAATATAGCCCTATATCCCTTCTTAAAAATACGCACCTAAAAACACAAAAATTCTTAAGTGTGAATAAGGTCCATGGTCTCTAATATGTTGTTTTAATAATAATTAAACATGTTTTAGGAATAATTTTATTAATGCAGAAACACCTTTCTCTAAAGAAGTGTTACACACCAATCAGTTTAGCAACCAATCAGATTCTAGATATAATTTTCTGAAGTGTAAAAATGTAAAAGATCACTAGAATCTGATTGGTTACTATGGAGAACAGCTGTAGAAACATTAGAGGTGTTTCATAAATCCACCCTTAAATATGGAGACTCATTTAGAATACCCAAAAGAAGGACAAAAAAAGCCCCTCCCAGGTCTGCCCAAACTCCACCCAGTTCTGTCCATAAATGGACATATGTGGACAAAACTCTGCAAGCTTCTCTATAAGCCCTGAAGCTTTTGTGGGTAGCAAATCTTGACAGCCTTGCCAAAAAAGGAACAGTAGGGAGTTATGCAGTATTCCATTAAATATGGCACCATATGCAGTCCCACCAATGTAAATACATGTATTATGTAAACCTCACAATTGTTGTTACATTCAAACAAAAAGCCTTAATAGTGTATTATTTCACAAGTTTGTATCTAAAACAGTTAAAGCATTTTAAAGTTCACTGGTGGGTGAATTTAGTGAAGCTACAGATAATTATCACCTGTCTCTACCCACACAGACTTGCTTTTATTACTAGCAGTCAAAACCTCACTCAAATGTTTGGTTTAGTAAGTACAGAGGCACTTCTCCGTATAGTTTACAAAGAAAATCGTTATTTTATTGACCAGACAAGTGCAAACACAAAAAGTGTGACTTCCACAATGCTAAAAATCAGTAAATAAACAAAAGAGATTTGCAAGAAGATTGTTTCAGTAATCATTGTTATTATAGGGCCATTACTCAGAGCTATAGTGTAATCCGTATACAAATCAAAAATCAGTATGCCAAAACAAACAAATAAGCCGTGCGTGAGATACAGTACAAAATATTGCTGAACATATCATATCAGTCCCTGCCCCCTTGCAGCTTACAGCCTAAATTCCACATGCATACACATACAGACAGACACAATCTAGGGTTCACTGTTTTAGTCAGCAATGAGTAGCATGTATTAGCATGTATTTTTGGAGTGTAGGATGAAATTGGAGAACCCTGGCATAGGGAGAAGATACAAACTCCACTTAGATAAGGCTTTTTCAGACATCATATTCAAATAATACAGTAAGTCCTCAGTTTAAGCAATTCCCAATTTGATTTAGTGTAGCTGTATCTTTTATAATGTATAACACAAGAATTCATCCACATTAATCTTTAATTGTTCCCAGGTCCACCTTGCACTAAATCATGTTACTGGTAAAGGGTGACAGGATCAGCCACTCAGAGGGAACCAACCAGGGTTGCCAATTCTCCTAGAATATCCAGGAGACTCCCGACATTTGGGCAGTTCTCCAGGTATCCCGGGTGAGCCAGAAATAAGTCCCAACCCCTGGCTCTCATTATAGTAATACCTAGAGTTACTAGGGATGAGCAGGACTTTATGATGATATCAAGCCCCGCCCACCCCCCCTGGAACACTAGGGATTGCAGTAGTAATTGAAAGGGGCAGGTCTCAAATCTAGACATTAAGCCCCACCCGTATATCAGAATCTATTTCTTCCCTCTAAGATCTCCCGGAGGGAGGAAATAAAAAGTAAGCAACCCTGGAACCAACGTGTCAGGAGAATTTATTACCAGCTGCTGTGACACCAGAGAAATAAATTCTGTATCTTGCAATATATATTGTATCTTGTATCTTACAGCTCAAATTGCTCAAATTGTTTTATACAGTTGAAGATAGGAATTTTTTTATATAGTAGGAGATAGGAAATGTCACCTGATTAATGCAACCAGAGCCAGGTCAGGGAATGGAATACATCTCATCTGTTTACACAGGACTAAAGTTAAAATATGAGTCTCTGGCATTACCTAGTAAAAATTTGTAGTATAACAGACACTCCAACATGACCCGTTCCATAAAGTACAATTTAATCCATTCCTGAACTTCCAACTGTCACTCACCTGGTTTAAATGAACTAACTGATATTTTAAAAACTATTTGCCTCTTCAACAAAGGTAGTTACAGGGCCTCCAACATGACGCCTTCCATTAGGTACAAAATGTTCTACTCCTGAGCTTTCAACTGTCAGTTACTATGGTAACCACCTTTGTTGAAGAGAACTATGTTTTGCAAACATCAGTTAATTAATTAAAACCAGGTGAGTGACAGTTGGAAGCTTAGAAGCAGAGTATTCTGTAAGTAATGGAAGGGGTCATGTTGGAGAGTATAGTATAAAGAGGTGATATTGGTAGTGCAGAACACTTTATTCAGTAACTCCTGAATACAACCTTTATTGCCTTGGCTGGTAGGCTCATTAGGACACTGACCTCCTGAAGCTATCACCACTTTGCCATTGTCTAGAGTTCCACTCTACAAAATCTTATACCTTATGGGCTATTCTCTACTAGTGTGTCACTCGTGTGTCTCTCACAGGCTACAGGCCTGGATAGGCAGTAATGCAAGCAATCACTTTACTGCAGTGGGTTGTTTATAGAAAAAAATTCTATAGTCCCAAAAGTTCATTTTTTTTATATTTCTATAAATCAGGGTTGCTGACTCTCCCGGAATATCCGGGAGACTCCCAAAATTTGTGCAGTTCATCCGGTATCCCAGGAGCACCGGCAAATCTCCCGCAAGTCCCGACCCCCTTCTAAACTCTATTGTAATCCCTAGAGTTACAAGGGATGGGCGGGACTTGATGATGTAATCAAGCCCTGCCCACCCCCTAGAACACTAGCGATCACAATAGTGATTGACAGGGGTAGGGCTTAATGAAGCGATTTGCATAAATCGCGTCATTTAGCCCCTCCCCTTGCAGGCATCATTGGCTTCCCTCTGGGATGTTGTTCTTGCATGTAATGGTGGCTGCTGATTAATGTGAATAACCTTTTCTCTACCTGTCCTACAACCTGCCCATTCCTACCCAATGCATGAGAGCCCAAATCATACCAGCATACAAACATATTTAAAGGCTTTAATTTGTTTTAAACCAATCAATGCAGTCAGAGACAGAGGGCTGAAGAAAGCTGTCAATAATCTTGGGCTCAACCAATCAAGGAGCTCTTAGAGCATAACCAAAACAGGTTCATCAGTATTTAAAAGGATACGTGGCACTGATTGCACGACTGATATTTGGTGATATTCGTTGTTAAGCCACTTGATTATGAATTATTCAGTGGCTCTCTAATACAAGATTTTTCATGCAACAAATACTTATTGCGCTTTTAGGCACTCCAACGTTTTTTTAATTAGATTAAATTGAACTTTTTGCAAGAAGATTTCTCTGTGATGCAGAAGAAAGCTGCTATTAATGCCAGAAATGAATGATTGTCCTTTCCAGTTGCGATTTTAAATAATAACATATTTACTGATGACAATAATAAAAATAAAATTAATTATCACAAGACTAAAATGCATCCTCAATACAGATAAAACAAAGGAAAACAGTACCTATAAAAGCAGACACAAGAATTATACCCCTTTCACACCAAGCTATCAACCCGGGGAATAACCCAGGTCGGGAGTCAGTGTGAAAGGGCCATCCCGGGTTTGTGACCCGGGTCCAGGACCCTGGTCGATACCAGGGTTATTCCCGGGTCAGTCTAACCTGTGATGTGGTGTGAAAGGGGGAACCCGGGTTATTCAACCCGGGTTCCATAAAAAATGTAAAATGGGGAAAGGATAGAGGCAGACACGGCTCCAGTGTGAAAGGCTACAACCTGGGCGATCTGAAGCCGTGTTGAATGACCCATATTTAATCCGGGTTTTAGGTATGAAAGGGGTTTAACTGAACATTAGCAAAAGCAACATTGATTATAAAGCAACACAATGTGTGTGTGTTGATTGGACTGCTCATGTAAAGCTGGCCATGCACTGGGTCCATAATATGGATCCCAGAAGGGTTTTCCCGATAAATAGGAAGATTTCCCGCCAGGAAAATGTCCCATTATCGGCACCATACACCTCTCCTGCTGGGACTAATAATCCTAGCAGAAGAGGCCCTTAAAAAATAGGGATCCATTCCGTAAGCTGAATGGCTCCCATAAATTATCGGGTGCTAGAGCGCAATTTAAATCAATCATGCCAAAAGACCAAATAATCGTGCTAGAGTGTTTCTGGTGCGTTTATCTGGCGTTTAAAAAATTGATCATGTCCACTAACTAGAGCTATTATTTGCCCGATCACCCAATAAATGCATGATCAGGCTGATAATCGCTCCAGTACATAGAAACATAGAAACATAGAAAGTGACGGCAGATAAGAGCCACATGGCCCATCTAGTCTGCCCATTTGTTTATTACATGGCCACATGGATCATGTGTGACTTTATCCATTTTACATTTTAACTAAATTTAAACGGAATTAATTATATCTTGATTGATGGATGGATAGATAGATATGAGATAGATAGATATTAGATAGATAGATAGATATGAGATAGATAGATATGAGATAGATAGATATGAGATAGATAGATATGAGATAGATAGATATGAGATAGATAGATATGAGATAGATAGATATGAGATAGATAGATATGAGATAGATAGATAGATAGATAGATAGATAGATAGATAGATAGATAGATAGATAGATAGATAGATGACTGGCGAGCACTTAGTGTACCAAAGTGCTCTGTTTGTGAATCCACAGTAATGAAAACAGATTCAAAAACAATAAAGGATTGAAATATAATTTGGATGCAGGTGGCTGTTTAGAGTCATACTTGGTATCACTCAGCTTCATTCATGTGATACTCTCACTTTAATATGCAGCTAGTCATTGTGTGAAGTCTATTGTTTATAATGGGATAATTTCAAAAGGGGTTGTCACCTGCATAATACTTTAATTAGGTGCATTTATCTATTTAAAACACTGCTATTTCTGGCTTTTGTCATTTTTTAGTTTTCTGCTCTTATACAACACAAAGGCGCTCCCTAGATACAACTGTATTGTATACTGTAGAGAGAAATATAAACAGGTGTGAATAATGCTATTACTACAAAACTGGTAAGCAATAAATTTAGTAAAAGTAGTAGGAGAGCACGTGGAAGAAGAAGTACAAGTTTACACTCCCTTTAATGAATGGCTTGCGACTTTCCTTCAGCTACACATATCTTGTAAAAGAAATAAATATGCATGATTATTAATCCTATCAAATCTCTAGAAGCTCTAGAAGATCATCAATGGCAAAGATAAGTGTTTGTGATTTACTCCTAGATTAGGGTATTCTCAAAAGGTTTTGGCTCAGTCAAGAAAATGGATGCTTCAATGGTGTAAGAAAAGTGAGCACTTTAAGCTCTACTTCCCAAGTGTTCTACCTCCCAGACAATGGTGTAACTAGGGTGGGATGCAGTAGCCGCTGCGAAAATTCTGTTTACAAAATAGTGACAGCCGAAAGCTATTTTTTGTCTCTCTCTCTATTTTGAAAATAGCAATATTTAGATTTTTTTTTTTAGGAATAGGTAACTTTTCTGATCGGCATATTTACCCATTCATTCATTCAGAAACACCACCGCAGAACCACTGCACTCACCGGACAGGTGAGTAAGACTCTATGGGGAGTTTTTAGGGTTAAGCTGCAGGTAGGAGTGTCTTAGAATCAGGCTGTGGGAAAGGGGGTCTTAGGGTCATGCTGTGGGGAAGGGAGGTTTAGGGTAATGGAAGGGGAGGGTTAGGGTAATTGAAGAGGAGTGTTAGGGTAAGGGTTGGGGCTACATTCATATACTTAGCATTTGCAGTTCCTCTTCTTTCTTCTGTGGATGGATTCCTCTGCGAGGCAGTAGCAATAGATTTCCCAGCTAGTAGCAAACTGGCTAAAAGAAAACAGTCATTCGCCGCAATGACCACACTCATCTAGGGTTTATGGAGCCCCGGGCAAATTTTAAAACTCAATAAAACAATGGAGTATCAGAGTCTGCGCTGAAGTTATATTCCTCTATTTATACTGGGATATTTCACTCACAGTTCTATGTTACAGTTCACAAGTTCTTATACTTTGCTTCTTAGGTGTTTCCAATTTCTTCTTTTCTTTCCTCGTTCTCTTTTATCTCTTTTAGATCCTCCAACCCAAAAAGAGAAAAGGAGGAAAGATTCGTGGTGTAATAACGTTTATACTTGGTTGGACAGTGGTAAACAGGTAAGATTGCCTACTCACACTTTCTCCGCTTGTTGTTACAGCTTATCAAGAGCGTGGGGAACCCTCTTCTCCTGTGAAGTTCTTCCTTTTGCTCCCGTTACTCCATTTTCCCACACACACCGGACAGGAGAAAAAAGAAGAAAAGATCCTTGTGCAATCCTGTGTATACACGAATTTCAAACAGTGGCATACAGTTACTCACAATATCCGTGTCTTGTGTTCAAACAAATAGATTTATCTCTCAGATGTGTTTCTTCCGTTCAAAGCATCTCTCAGCACTTGGGAGGGAAAAAGAAAACAGACCCCCTTCTGTGCAGCACTCCGGTTTCCTAGTATCACAGAACACATACAAGTGTTACTCACATTTCTCCCCCTTGGGGTTATGCATA
>WWET01001691.1:287992-317889 GCA_011038615.1 Limnodynastes dumerilii
CCCCCCCTTAAGTTTATACCTGTTCATTCCATACTCTTAATTTTTATTTTTATTCAACACATTTATTCAAATTATAAATCTTATCAGACTTACAATGCCAAGGCCCCGCCGAACCGCAGCGCTCCCCGTACGCTTCAGGGACTCCCAGGATGCGGTCCCTGACACCCCATGCCGCGGAGGCCCAGTCCTTACAGTCATGGGAAGGAGGAGTGCTTCCCAGCACCCCTCCTCCCCTTCTCCAGCGGCGATCAGCTCCGGTCCTCAGCGGCAGGTGCAGGAGTCTCCCTGCATCAGCCGCTCCTCTCCTCCGCCATCTCATGATGTCTCCACCCCTCCGCCATTACAGAATCCGTTGGCGCTGCAGGGCCACGCAGCGCATGCGCGCGCTCCGTCCCCCGCCGTCCATTACTCCGGCGCCTCTGCAGTCTCACACAGGGATGCAGAGGCGCCTGGAGAAAGTCAGCACCCTGTTCCCCGGCCGCCTGTTACGCGCTGTTTAGCCTCTGTGGACTCAGTAAGAGCCACAGAGGCTCAGGATAGCGCTATCCTTCCTGCCCCCCTGCCTCCTGTAACGCACTATGGAGCCTCTGTGGACTCAGTCAGAGCCACAGAGGCTCAGGATAGTGCTATCCTGGATAATATAAGCCAGGATAACATAAGCCAGGCTGCTGCCCATTCACCTAGGGCTAGCAGCCTGGCATCCTTTAGGGCACAGCGTCCTGACTCTCCTATGGAGGTCAGGGAAATGCTACACATGAGTAGAGGCAGGAGTAGCATACAGTATCCCTCACTGCAGCATGATTATGCTGCTGAGGGCCAGTGTCACACCAAGCACACACATAATCTCCCTTACAGATACAGATCCCCCCATGCTGACTACAGGGATTATGACAGGTTGCATAGGGGGTACAGTTCCCCACCATATGATAGGGAGGTTTATGTGGACCCCCCTTATTACCTGCATATTTTCCCTCTTAAGTAGGAAAAATACACACAGGGAATCAGCAGCCCTTCCTCCCAGCCTAATCTACATCCCTCCCCCCCAACGACTTTACCTAATTTCCCATGAAGGCTGCTTAGGCAAGCCTCCTCTTACCTTAAAAACTATGGGTCTGATTCATACTTAAGAATGAGCTTGAAAATAAGAGAGGAAGGTTACACCTGGGTAAAATCATATTGATTGCAGGGGGAGTCAAGTTTCATTGTATACTTTGCATGCATGGATATATGTTTGAATTGCTTACTGCACACAGATACTGACCAGCTTCACTTTTATGCCGCTTTCACATCTCCAACTTTGAAAAACCCGAGTTTTTCAACCCGGGTTTTTCCAGGAGGAGATGCAGTGTGAAATAAAAAAAAACACGTTTTAAGCGCACAAAAACCCGTGAAATTCCCTTTCACATCGCCACTCAATTTCCCAGGTTTTAGTGGCTTTAACGCGGCATCAGCGGCTACAAGCATCAGCATGCCCAAGGATGGCAGGGCATGCTAGCACTTGGAGAACTACAAGTACCAGCATGCCCTGTCATCCGGTGCAACAAAACACAAATTAATACCCTTTTAGCTACTAAATAAAATATAGGGCTGTCCCCTACCATTAAAAAAAATATTTAACATGTAATGCTCCCCTATGAAGAAACAATGATTATTTAATACCCCAAATAAAAAAAATAAAAAATTTACCGGTAATTATAAAATGCATAAAATAAATGAATAAAAAAATGGCATAAAACTAATAAATAAAAAGAAGTACCATATTTTTCGCTCCATAAGACGCACTTTTCCCCCCCAAAAAAGTGGAGGGAAAAGTGTGTGCGTCTTATGGAGCGAATACTGCAAAAGAATACTGCAGCTTGGGGATCTGAGGCGGCATCAATCTCCGCGGTCGCCTCGGATGACGCCACGAGGCCGAACTGCAAAATCCCGCGTCGCATCTCGTGGGATTTTGCATTCGGTGCCAGACGCAGCGCGGAGGAAGGAGAGAGGGAACGCCGTAAAGGTAAGTAAGTAGGAGTTGGGGGAGCTGGGCAGAATTAAATACTGGGTGGAGCTGGACAGATGATGGGACTACTGGGGGGGCGCTGGACAGATGATGGGACTACTAGAGGGGGGGCGGGGACAGATGATGGGACTACTAGGGGGGAGCTGAACAGCTGATGGGAATACTGTGGGGAGCTGGACAGATAAAGGGACTACTAGGAGGTGAGCTGGACAGATGATGGGAATACTAGGGGAGACGACAGCTGAACAGCTGATGGGAATACTGTGAGGAGCTGGACAGATGATGGGAATACTAGGGGAGACGACAGCTGAACAGCTGATGGGAATACTGTGAGGAGCTGGACAGATGATGGGAATACTAGGGGAGACGACAGCTGAACAGCTGATGGGAATACTGTGAGGAGCTGGACAGATGATGGGAATACTAGGGGAGACGACAGCTGAACAGCTGATGGGAATACTGTGAGGAGCTGGACAGATGATGGGAATACTAGGGGAGACGACAGCTGAACAGCTGATGGGAATACTGTGAGGAGCTGGACAGATGATGGGAATACTAGGGGAGACGACAGCTGAACAGCTGATGGGAATACTGTGAGGAGCTGGACAGATGATGGGAATACTAGGGGAGACGACAGCTGAACAGCTGATGGGAATACTGTGAGGAGCTGGACAGATGATGGGAATACTAGGGGAGACGACAGCTGAACAGCTGATGGGAATACTGTGAGGAGCTGGACAGATGATGGGAATACTAGGGGAGACGACAGCTGAACAGCTGATGGGAATACTGTGAGGAGCTGGACAGATGATGGGAATACTAGGGGAGACGACAGCTGAACAGCTGATGGGAATACTGTGAGGAGCTGGACAGATGATGGGAATACTAGGGGAGACGACAGCTGAACAGCTGATGGGAATACTGTGAGGAGCTGGACAGATGATGGGAATACTAGGGGAGACGACAGCTGAACAGCTGATGGGAATACTGTGAGGAGCTGGACAGATGATGGGAATACTAGGGGAGACGACAGCTGAACAGCTGATGGGAATACTGTGAGGAGCTGGACAGATGATGGGAATACTAGGGGAGACGACAGCTGAACAGCTGATGGGAATACTGTGAGGAGCTGGACAGATGATGGGAATACTAGGGGAGACGACAGCTGAACAGCTGATGGGAATACTGTGAGGAGCTGGACAGATGATGGGAATACTAGGGGAGACGACAGCTGAACAGCTGATGGGAATACTGTGAGGAGCTGGACAGATGATGGGAATACTAGGGGAGACGACAGCTGAACAGCTGATGGGAATACTGTGAGGAGCTGGACAGATGATGGGAATACTAGGGGAGACGACAGCTGAACAGCTGATGGGAATACTGTGAGGAGCTGGACAGATGATGGGAATACTAGGGGAGACGACAGCTGAACAGCTGATGGGAATACTGTGAGGAGCTGGACAGATGATGGGAATACTAGGGGAGACGACAGCTGAACAGCTGATGGGAATACTGTGAGGAGCTGGACAGATGATGGGAATACTAGGGGAGACGACAGCTGAACAGCTGATGGGAATACTGTGAGGAGCTGGACAGATGATGGGAATACTAGGGGAGACGACAGCTGAACAGCTGATGGGAATACTGTGAGGAGCTGGACAGATGATGGGAATACTAGGGGAGACGACAGCTGAACAGCTGATGGGAATACTGTGAGGAGCTGGACAGATGATGGGAATACTAGGGGAGACGACAGCTGAACAGCTGATGGGAATACTGTGAGGAGCTGGACAGATGATGGGAATACTAGGGGAGACGACAGCTGAACAGCTGATGGGAATACTGTGAGGAGCTGGACAGATGATGGGAATACTAGGGGAGACGACAGCTGAACAGCTGATGGGAATACTGTGAGGAGCTGGACAGATGATGGGAATACTAGGGGAGACGACAGCTGAACAGCTGATGGGAATACTGTGAGGAGCTGGACAGATGATGGGAATACTAGGGGAGACGACAGCTGAACAGCTGATGGGAATACTGTGAGGAGCTGGACAGATGATGGGAATACTAGGGGAGACGACAGCTGAACAGCTGATGGGAATACTGTGAGGAGCTGGACAGATGATGGGAATACTAGGGGAGACGACAGCTGAACAGCTGATGGGAATACTGTGAGGAGCTGGACAGATGATGGGAATACTAGGGGAGACGACAGCTGAACAGCTGATGGGAATACTGTGAGGAGCTGGACAGATGATGGGAATACTAGGGGAGACGACAGCTGAACAGCTGATGGGAATACTGTGAGGAGCTGGACAGATGATGGGAATACTAGGGGAGACGACAGCTGAACAGCTGATGGGAATACTGTGAGGAGCTGGACAGATGATGGGAATACTAGGGGAGACGACAGCTGAACAGCTGATGGGAATACTGTGAGGAGCTGGACAGATGATGGGAATACTAGGGGAGACGACAGCTGAACAGCTGATGGGAATACTGTGAGGAGCTGGACAGATGATGGGAATACTAGGGGAGACGACAGCTGAACAGCTGATGGGAATACTGTGAGGAGCTGGACAGATGATGGGAATACTAGGGGAGACGACAGCTGAACAGCTGATGGGAATACTGTGAGGAGCTGGACAGATGATGGGAATACTAGGGGAGACGACAGCTGAACAGCTGATGGGAATACTGTGAGGAGCTGGACAGATGATGGGAATACTAGGGGAGACGACAGCTGAACAGCTGATGGGAATACTGTGAGGAGCTGGACAGATGATGGGAATACTAGGGGAGACGACAGCTGAACAGCTGATGGGAATACTGTGAGGAGCTGGACAGATGATGGGAATACTAGGGGAGACGACAGCTGAACAGCTGATGGGAATACTGTGAGGAGCTGGACAGATGATGGGAATACTCCCTACAAAACACCCGGCGGGCCATATAAATGTCCTCAGCGGGCCGCATGTGGCCCGCGGGCCGTAGTTTGAGGACCCCTGCGCTATACAAATAAGTGTTAATAATAATAATAATAATATATACTTTTGTTAAAAAGAACCCTAAGCCTTATAACTAAATAACGTGTTGTCTGTGTTCCTTGTGCTGAAGTTGCAGTGAATTTATCTTTTGCATCTGACACGTGTTTACTGCTAAACACACACATTAATTAAGGTAAAAGATAGCAGAATGTCAGTTTAATGCAGTGTTTTGGTGCTCCCTGCTTGGTCCTATGGGTCTCCAGAGACATTTGTATCTTTTAATAGACATTTAACCATATGTATGTTATTTTATATTCACTTCATTCATCAGTTGCAATCAAACGCATCTCTGAATGGTAATGTAGGTGCACAAGGGATTTTATTTGAAATGGAAAAGACATTTAAACTTATTCACATAATTACTTTTATGTAGATATGTATTTAATAGCAAAGGGCTCATATTACAAACCATACTGTACACAAACTTGTTTGCATTTTTGAATAAACACCATAGGAGCATATATTTAAACACTACCATTTAAGAAAATCAGTATCATTAAAGTGGGATGCAGTTGCCAATACAAAGTGCTGGTTTTTGAGAATGATTCAGCCAGAAGCTTAATTTCGGCTGCATTATTCCCGACTGCATTTTATTACCAAATATCTACATTATGTAATGGGTACCATGTTGAATAGGCTTTTTTTGACAAGATACCCATTCTGCCTGGTTAGGGCTAGTATGCAGAACACGCAGGGTTAGAGTTAGGCTGCGAGATGATGACAGTTAGAGTTAGGCTGTGGAGAGAAGAACGTTAAGGTTAGGGTTAGGCTGCAAAATGAGGAGAGTTAGGGTTAGTGGAAGGTTAGGGTTAGGCTGTGGAGAGAGAAGGGTTAAGGTTAGGGTTAGGTTGCGGGAAGGGGATGGTTAGGGGTAAGAAAACTTGTTGCCTTTATGCTGTTAAAAAACTGTGTGGTTGTGGGAGCCATCTTTTCTGAGGGCAGACTGATGAAAAGTGACCGCCCCATTAAAGTAATGACCATGCATATGCTCCTTGGTCCTGATTTACACCTAAGAAGCACAGGCTTTTTAGGTGTGTATTTTGCAGATTTTTTGTTCTACACATGCGTAGTCAGTTACAACACAATCTACCTAGCCCTTATGCTCTTTAAAGACCGCACATAGGGCCTAATTCAGACTTAAGAAGGAGCTTGAAAATAGAGAGGAAAGTTACTCCCGGGCTAAACCATGTTGATTGCGGGGGAGTCATATTTCATCTGTTGCAAACAGTATTAGAGCTGAGAGGTGATGTTTTCTAGCCCAAGTCTAAATAACAGTGTATAATACCCCTTTCACATCACCACCAAATACCCGGGATTTTCGCAAAAAACCCGGGTCTCGGCAAAATCCCGGGTATTTCCTACCCAGGAAGGGTGGTGATATGAAAAGTCCAGGGTTTTTGCAACCCGGGTCTTTCACATTGCCTCCCGATTGGTGCAGATTTGTCTACTGTTGCTATGGCAACAGTAGACAAATCTGTTTGTAGCATCGGATCTGCAAAGAAAAAAAAAACATTTTCAAAGTATAGGGCATGGTGATGCTTGTAGTGCTACAAGCATCAGCATGCCCAAGGATGGCAGAACCTAGCACTTGGAGAACCATAAGTGCCAGTATGCCTTGTCATCCGGTGCAACAAAACACAAATTAATACCCCTCCTAGTTACTAAATAAAATATACTGCCAGCCCCTACCATTAAAAAATACTTAATACTCCCAGAACTGTGGGTGTGGGGCTCTGGTCCGAATGGCTTATTTTCAAATCGGCCATTCCTCCCCAGCCAGTTGCGAACTGGCTGGGATTTCGACTGCATATGCCTCGAGGAGGCATTGCAATCGATCCACAAAGCACCTAGATTTCGGAACTCCGAAAAGTGTAAAAATAAAGTCCCCCAATACTTCCCCTAATTCTTACCCTAACCCTCCCCTCTCACTACCCTAAACATAACCCTCCTTCCTGGCAGCCTGACCCTAACCCTCCCTTACTTGCAGCCCGACCCTAACCCCGCAGAAAGACTTTACTCACCTGCCCCCTCGGTCCGGTGAGCAGCGGCGGAGGTGCGGCGGAGTGATCTGTACTTTCCGAAAGTGAGTGAATGGGTGAGTATGCTGAGCGGCATACTCACCCATTCATAAAAAACTATTTCTAAAAGTGTAAGCTTCGGAAAACGGGACATTTGAAAAGTAACTTTCGAATATCCCTTTTTCGGAAGCCACACTTTCTAACCGGAGATTGCAACCAAATATTACTCCTATCATGTGCCACCTGCCCCCCCCAGTACTCTTATCATGTGCCACCAGCCTCCCCTAGTACTCTTATCATGTGCCACCAGCCCCCCCATCATGTGCCACTATTACTTACCTCACCTCTTCCTCCGCGGTGCGCGCTCTTTCCTCCTCCTCAGCGCTCATACAGGTAGTTACACAGAGCAGGTATATATATATATATTCTAGTTCATGTGCCTGTGTTGGGGAATCAGAGAAGGGGAGACTTAGACTTCTGCGGGGAGGAGATGCATAAAAGGTGAAGGTTAGGGTCAAAGTAATGGAAAGGGAGGGTTAAGGTGAGAATTAGCATAAGGTTTGGGGTTGGAGAAATGTGCTGTCGAAAAAGGCCATTTCGAAAAAGGGCTATTCTCATTGGCAAACCACATCCCTGTAGTTGTGTCTTTTACCAAATGGACTCCCACAGTCAGAATTACGGGCTTAAGACATCACAAACCATAGCATAGCAGTTTAAAACAACTTTGCTATTTTTAAATTATTTAAAATATGCATAGCTCATATAAAAGAAATGAGAAATGAGAGCATAAAACAGAATGCCAAATACAGGGTTTCTGTATCTGAGTGTTGGTTATGTTAGCCTGGGCCCCGGTCAAATAAGCTGTTCCTCCGTACACTTGGAAAATTCCTTTAAAGATTTAAAAGCAGAGTTCAAGATTATTCTTGTGACAAAAAACTAATAAACAGTCAATAAACAGTCTCAACATGTTTCTAAATATGTCATAACTAATAGCTGAGAGCCTCTAGCAATGTATTTATAGACAGCGTTTCATACATGGAATGCTGAACACTGCTTTAAGCTACCAGATTCAAACACAGGGCCGAACTGACCGCCTGGTACATCTGGCAAATGTTTTGTCCTCAAGTATGCATGTACTTGTACACACTTCCACAGGGAAAAATGATCAACGGAGGTCAGTTCATATTGGCACGTTATAAGCCTTTAATTCAGTTAGAACGAGGTGCTGTGAGCAGTACGGCACAATTGGTACCAGATACACAAGATATATGCTGAGTCAGGCAGACAGTTAATATGCCATCCTCCTGCAGACCGTGAGAAGCAGCAATGATAGCCCGGCAGACACACTTACGTGTGTGATCCATAGGTGCGAATCCACATGTATCTGCACCTACTTTGCTGGTCCTCTCCCCCACCCCTGTTTTTAGGTGCCTAATGGCACTTACGAGTAAGTGAGGGAGGGGAAATACGCTTGGACACTCCTATCATGTGTCTCCAGCCCCCACAGTACTCCTATCATGTGACACCAGCCCCCCATCATGTTTTTCTAACTTACCTGGAGTCTTCCTCCGTGGTGTTCTCCTCCTCCGGCAGGCAGCTCATACAGGAAGTTCCTGTATGAGTGTCTGAGGCAGCTACACAGAGCAGCTGACATCAGCCGCTCTATGTAACTGCCACGTCAGCTCATGCAGGAACCTCCTGTCGGTCTTCATAGCAAGGGATAGTAGGCGGAGGGGTGCGCCTCTCTGGCTTGGCGCCCCCCTTCCACCGGCCCTGCTCAGAGCTGTGAGGCCCAGGTGCTACTCACTGAGCCACCGTGCTGCCCAATATAGTACATATAGGAAATGTAGGCAAAAGGGTAAGAGGTTATGCAGAAATGGGCAGGGTTATGTCCTAATATGGCATTTTGTGGGTGGAACTGGGTGGAGTTTGGGCAGAATAAGAGTGTCCCGTATTCTTAATGTTGGGAGGTATGATGTAGCTCAGGACAGATCTTCCCTAGCAGACACAAACCCAGGTACTATTAGCCCCATTCCCAGTCTTTTGATAACCCACATGCTGGGAAGTGAAGTTGCACAAGATCTGGTGAGTTACAGGTTGCATACCTTTGAATATACAGAAGGATGAACAGGAATAAAAAATGATACATAATATATATAGAATGCAGAGATGTATATTATCCTTTGACTGATTTACTATTTTTGTCCCCTCCTCTACCCTTGAGGTGAAGGCATGTTCTGTACAATGATTTACTTTTCCATTCCCTTTTACAGAAGTTGACAACAGCAATTGAATGAATTCCTATTTTTTTCAGCATTAACCTTGCATTGGTGACAGCTCTATAATAATTCAAGCACCACAGTATGAAAAACACTTTAATCACAAATCCATTACGCAAACACTTTACATTACATAAGTTGAAATGCAGATATTAGAGGTAAATAGGATGTAAGTAATCTCTTTGGTTTGGGAGTTGGGCCAGAAGATCACTTTAACCATACAATCAGCCAAGAATTCCCTTTCTCACTCTCGACCCAGATTACCTAACTGAATAAAGAGCTAGACTGTTATATTCCATATTGCTGGGGTAGTAATGTATTGGCTCATGTAAACATGCCTTGTCATACAGAAATAATGAAAATAATTCAACCTATGTGAACCTTTGTCTTCCTGGACAAGAAGTCATGATTTCAGATGGCAGATATATCTATATATTACAGCATTGCCTGCATAAAAGAGGAATTTTATATTAGCGCCTACCTTCATTTTACATCAGGGTCTTTGTCAGCAAATTTTTATTTAGAATAATGCTAATATAATTTTCCTAAGACAAAACAATGCTCATTTATAGATTAAGATACGCATTATTTATGCTAGACTTATCTTGATGATTAATGTGTAGAAATTTGTTTTATATACCATTTCCTAAATGTGTTGCTTAGGTTCTAATTATTTATTCATTATGAAAAAAATAAACTCAATATCAATATATTTGTCACTGTTATTAAACTCTTACTATAAATAGTTTGTTAGATGGTATACATTTATTATAGTTCAATAGCTTTAACATATCCGTGCCCTCTCTCATTCTTGTCATTTCCACCTACGCAACATTGCACGCATCCGTCCCTTCCTCACCAATGAAGCTACTAAAACCCTTATCCACTCTTTAGTCATATCACGCCTCGACTACTGTAACCTCCTCCTCATAGGTCTCCCGCTTACCCATCTTGCCCCCCCTTCAATCTATACTCAATGCTGCTTCCAGGTTCATCTTCCTCTCATGCCGCTCTACCTCAGCCTCTCCTGTATGTCAAACCCTCCACTGGCTTCCTGTCCGCTTCATACCTCTCTTTAAACTCCTTACCCTCACCTTTAAGGCCATCTCCTCGTCCACTGCTCCCTACCTCTCTTCCCTCATTAACATGCACACCCCTTCCCTTCCTCTCCGTTCTGCTAACCAGCGCTGTCTGACCTCTCTACTAATCACCACATCTCACGACCGTACCCAGGACTTCTCCCATGCTGCACCTCTGAACTGGAATTACCTTCCTTCTTCAGTCAGACTCTCCCCCACATTGCAGGTCTTCGAGCGTTCACTCAAAACGCACCTGTTCAGGCTAGCCTACCCCCCCATAGACGGACGTAATTCAACGAACAATAGCTACTGCGCATGCGTAGTAGCTATTGTACGTAATCTGCGTATCGTTTCAATACGTAGATTGCGTATATGCGGTCTTTTACCGCATATACGCAATCTACATATATGCAGGAGACAGAGTAGAACAACAAGACACAGACACAAAACAGAGAGGGACATCAGGAGACAGAGAAGAACAACAAGACACAGAACAGAGAGGGACATCAGAAGACAGAGCAGAACAACAAGACACATAACAGAGAGGGACAGCAGGAGACAGAGCAGAACAACAAGACACAGAACAGAGAGGGACATCAGGAGACAGAGCAGAACAAAAAGACACCGAACAGAGAGGGACAGCAGGAGACAGAGCAGAGCAACAAGACACAGAACAGAGAGGGACAGCAGGAGACCGAGCAGAACAATAAGACACAGAACAGAGAGGGACAGCAGGAGACAGAGCAGAACAACAAGACACAGAACAGAGAGGGACAGCAGGAGACAGAGCAGAACAACAAGACACAGAACAGAGAAGGACAACAGGACACAGGGCAGAGAAGGGCACTGAGCGGGAAAACCAAACACAGAACAGAGGGAACAGCAGGAGACAGGGAAGAGCAGAGGAGCAGGACACAGACACAGGAGAGGACAGGGCAGAGTAGGGCACAGGCATGGGACAGAGCAGGACTTAGGGATAAGATAATGTAAAGTATGTCAAATTTACGGACCAGCACAATGTCGACATTATATATGTCTTTTTGATGTAATTGATCTTATGGTATCAACTGTATCACTGTCGACATTATGAACATTTAACACGTATTGGCTGCTAACACTTTGATACACTGCTCTGTCAAGGACAGCCAGTTGCTTAGTAATCAGTCTTGTGAAGGACACAGTTGCTATACTTTACAACACAGCAAATAGACCAGTTTCATACTGAGTTATGTGCACTGCACCAGTCCTCCCTTAATCAGGATATGACTCTCAATTCTGGGTGTCATTTGAACATCTGGATTTGATAAACACTGAATCGTTTAGCTACCAGGGACCAGGTGAGTAATTGCAAAGCTAACAGGCAATTCCCAAAGACATCATGGCTGGACAGGTGAACCTGTCACTATTACACAACCTATATAACACAACCTATATAGCATCGCTGAGGCATGATGCTTGGGAAGATGGCTACAGGGAAACCTGTCAAATACAAGTAATGTGTAAAATACAATGTAAAGCTGTTTTCATTTGCAGCCAGGACTTGTTTCTTTATAAGTCAATATGTTTTGAATGTAATATTCATTAATAATAATATTAAGTATTATGTATTATTAAAATTAAAATATATTATAATATATATTATGAGTACATGAATAATAAACTCATTTGAAGGAGTAAGTGATGTCTTTCCTGGAAAAAATTTCATTTTATTAGGCATTACAATATAGTTGCAAGGAACAAAAGACAGGTCTGGTGCTCCAAACAAACACACAGTGTAACACTATGTGTCAGCACATACATAAGAAGGAGGTTTAGTTGACAATATAGCTACATTGGATCAAACTCACCTGCCCAGCGGCAAGTCGTAGGCGAGTCCCCTTCCACCTGCTACATGTGTACTCAGGAGGTTTGCACTAAGACACTCCAGCGTCCATACTGGGAATGGGTAAGGCTCCCAAAGTAGAACTAGCAACAGTAACAAGATAACACATGGCCGAGTGTGCAAGTGTATACATATAGTTGTTAGAGTCTATTGTAGGAGCAGGTGCAATGGTGGAGGCACCATATGTTATTTCCCTGGATAGTATAGTTCTTTTAAAAAGTGCCTTGGGGTTGCTTCGCTAGATCATTTTCTTTATATACCCCTTACATATATAAGGCCAGAGGATTTCTTGTGAAATCAAGGAAAGTATGTCTTTGCTGTCACAGGTACTTGATGAATTGACTTTCTGCATTCTCCAATATATTGGCTGTTTATTTGTGTCCAGTTTGATGATCAAAACGCTTTGATTATTGGGCAATACGGAAACAGTTTTCTTGGAAACAGCATTGTTGATATGTACTCACAATATACTGTTATCCATTGCCTTGATTCTTGCACATCATATTGTACACTGGCCAGATTCTATTGCATTATCGTTGACAAATCATAACGTTCTACCTTTAGTTTCTAAAAATCTATATGCAAACACAAATCCTATTTGCAGCTTATCATTTAGTAGTTCTTTTCTAAGTTGTTGAGAACAAAATAAACCAGACAGAATAATGGAGTTGAGGTGGTATTCTGAGATGTAGCAGGCGGGATCATATGGCAAAAAACTTTCTAGAACTTGTTGTACAAAATGCTGTTAATATTTTGCTATCATCTAGGTAATTATTGGTTAACACGGTTTAATAAAAAAAACAAAAACAAGCATATGCCAATTAACTAGCAATATACTGTTAAATGCAGACTAATGTACATTTTAATATAGGAGAGATATATGAACTATTGTATTCTTATTTTTAATGCACATAAATTATATGAGTAAATCCTCGTATCCTCGAGGAAGCCCCGTTACGACTAGGTCTAGTCATAACAGTTAAGGTAAGAATCTGGGCACGTAAGTGTCCAGATTTCCTTCTGACAGTGGGGAGTGCAGGGGGTGTGTGTACGGGAGCGTAACTACGGACCCCCGCACACACGTAATGCATGCTGGGGTCAGGATCTGGCCCATGGTCTGTGTTATTCCATCTATAGTGAGGCTCTGGCTCCTCTATCTGCATGCAGGATGGAGCATGGATTTATTTTACACTGGTAAGCTTTCCATCAATGCTTTATGCTTAGCTTTAGATAACATTAATCATGCAAGGGCATAAGCCTAATTATGCTGAGCATACACAGACCGCACAGTTTCTCTACCCATGCACAGACTACTCTATTGCATTGACTCTCCCGGAATGTCCGGGAGACTTCCGAAATTCGGGCAGTTCTCCTAGTATCCCGGGAGAGCCAGCAAATGTCCCGCAAGGGACTTGAGGCTCGTGGTTCCCATGAAACCACGGCCTCAAGTCCTGCCCCCCTCTCTGGCAACACTAGTTTACACTAGTTTACCAGCCCCACTCCCATCGTTATGAAACCCCAAAAGGGGTAATTGATTGTCAGGGGGGGGGCTTAGCGTTGCGATTTGCATAAATCGCGTTCTTAAGCCCTGCCCCCTGCATGCATCTATGGCTTCCCTCCGGAATATCCCAGAGGGAAGCTTTTAAAAGTCGACAACCCCGCTCTATTGCACTGCAACTCCGTGTTTTGTGCTGCTGCACGAACACCCGCCCAGTCCACGCACATCAGGAACGCTTTGCATGTGCAGACAGGGCTGATCTTCTGACCATGCCATTTAGTTTCCAGTCCTGCTGGCAGATAAGGCAAAAGACTGCCTGCAACTAAACTATCTGTTCCATGACTACTTCAAAAGATCTGCTGAGGGTCATGCACTCACCATGCTACTGAATATTATTTTTAATTATAAAATTAGACTGGGTAGTATCAAGCAGAGTGGGAACAGTACAGGACTCACAAAGTAAAGCTGGTTAAATACATGTTTAGTCACAAGATTCCAGAGCATTTAGGACAATATCTCAAAAGAGATTATGCTCCAGTGCTCTATTTTTGATTGATTATTACATCGAATAATTGTGTTTTTTGAACGTCCTAAATGGTATAATGTCATACAATGTGGTAGTGTTTATGTAAATACAATGGACTGTTCATGTTCTATGCAGCACAGACACATATCTATACAGTGTGTATGGTGTGACGACTGATTCAGCAGATGCTTATGATCAGTTGATACAGTACGCACATGTGAGTAGACATCCTTGTCGGGAATTGCAATTGCAATGAAATTGTAAGAATCATCTCATCTCCAGTTGATTTGTAATCTCAGGGAGACCTCCTGAAGAGTGAGTGATTTCCCTGATTCCCTGATTTGTTTGGCAATCATTGTGATGCTGATTCAGTTCAAGAAAATTGTGGTATGAAGATAACATTTAGAAATTGCTTTCTATTGCTCTACATTGAGGCCTATGGGGTGACCATTTTCATGAAGGCCATGATGTAGACTGGCAGGGGATGCGTTCTCCGTAAAGAAATGGATATTTTCTAAATACATTTTTGTCTCTCTCAATTTCAAAAATATTACTAATTAGAAGATTTTGCTAATGAATGGGTAAGTATGGTGCATTTATTTTTTGGCACAACTTATCCATTCATTATTTTTGAAACCCGGCGCCCTCCGCAAACCTTCAGCCACAGCCACAGAACCGCCACCGCACCAGGGACTACAGGTTACTGTATAAGGGGAGTCTTAGGTTAGGGAGCGGGGAGTCTTAGGGTTAGGCTGCAGGGAGGGGACTCTCAGGGTTAGGCTGTGGGGATGTGAGTGTTAGGGTATTGGAAGAGGAAGGTTAGGGTGGGGATTAGAATAAGGGATAGAGTTATATAAATACTTACCACTCGCCACTGCAATTCTGTCCTGGGGACGATCGATTGCTTGTCCTCGGCGAAACAGGTGCAATCGAGTTCAGAACTGGCTGGTAGAAAATGGCCCCTTTGAAAAGCAGTTATCTAAGACACCATGACCAGTGGCATCACAAGGAGAGTCCCGGTAGCGTGGATTATGGCGACGTATGGTTGACGTTGCCTGATCCTGTTACCTGACTTCTAACTAAAAGTGCAATTTACATCCCGAAGAGAGCCCTACACTGAAACTGTAAAGCAAGGACACCATAGAAATCACAAGAAAACCAGCCAGTACTGACAGCTAGACAACATACTGTGCGAGGACATGAAGAAAACTTTAACACTTTTATACACAACACTAGAACAGAGAATGGAAAGAGAAATCAATCTATCTTAATGGAGAGTAGAAGGAATGAGGGGAATTATCTGCACAGTGAGCCCTCTAATAAGACTAAACTGAAACTTTTCTCATTGACTAATTGATTGGATATTGATGTTTAACTTGAATGATTTCACCAGTGTTGGTGAAATGATTCTATCACACTCTGGTTGTAGATTTGAGCTTAGTGCTAGATCACTCTTTTGATGGACAGTTTATTACATTTGTTTGCTGCACTATCCTTTGACCGTTGTTTGTGACACTAGTAAGACAAAACAGGAATTTACCTCATTGACTATTAAATGATTATTGACTCTTCACTTGAATGATCTCTAATACACTCTATTTGAGTGCTAGACTCTTTTAAATTTGTGCTGGACTATCCACTACATATGGTATATTTCCAGATGTCTCCACAGTCTGATATAGAAGGAGGAGGTGCAGGGCTTGGCACTGTGGGTGACACCAACCCTAGTGATGCTACTGATATGACTTTAATAATACTTACCTAGCTCTGCAGCAGAAGGTATTAGTGGTATCCTACCGCGATACTTGCTGCTCAGAGTTGTTCATTAGAGGGCCAATGTGCAGGAAAGAATCGCCCTGAGCACTGGCCCGCTGTTCTGTTAAAACAGGTCTGTAGCGCACCGCCTCTGTGTCGCCACCAATGACGTCACATAGGAGACGGGGCCCCACAGCTGTGTCCTGGGCCCTGCAGTGTCTGATGGTGGTCCTGTTGATACTATCACAATCTCATTGATAATAATTTGCAAAAGTTGGCAACCATGTTATAAAGGTGTGTGCCCAGCATAAGGTGTGTATACAGAGAGAACTCCTTCTAGGCAGCACCATTCATTAAAATACTGCACTATGTCTAGGCATTCTTTAATAAATAGTGGAATGTGTTTAGCTAAAGTACACATTTGAACTAAGTAACCCTAAACCAACACATATTAATCATTTCAGCTATCTGTACTCCTTTCATTAAAGTAAACAGTGAGCTCCAGCACCTAATCACATGCTACAAATCTTCTGTTTGCTCCCTCACTGTGCAGACAAACAGGTTAATAAAACCCAGATAGTACAAAAAGAAAGGAACCTGCGGGAAGGCATCTTTTCTTCTAGAGACTCACGCTGAAGGCTTGCAGTCCCTCATTTCTCCAAGTCTATTGATCTGGGCATGTTTGGTGTTTATTTTGAATCTAAAGATGAATCAACAAGCTCAGAAAGAGGATTTCACTGCTGCTATGAGAGAGATACCGAGGAAGTTACCAGTTATGGAAGGAAACTTTTACTACATGATAGGAGAAAAAGAAATAGGTACAGGCAGAAAGTGAAGGATGAGTGAGACTTGGGATTCAGCATTCTGTGGGAATGGGCCATGAACAAGTACATTTCCTGCAGGAGGGTATAAAGGAAGTCCATAGTTTGGGTAATTAATTGTGTGTATTGTGTGACTTTTGAGCTTTAGTGCCCTAAATTGTCTATGAAATAATGGTTTTCATATGCTTTGCTAATTTTTTGGCCAATCAGATCAGATTTTATTGGTAGGGCCAATAATGGAATCCATTATAAAATGTGATATCAATCTAGTTGCTAGCATTTTGGGGTCCATTTACTGTCAATAGCGAATCAAGCACTAATGATAGCAGCCAGGCTTGATGCTGCGAGCCTAGCAGGGCTGTGGCTAGTATTTACTAATACTTACTCCTCCGGCGAGGTCCCGCGATGGTCTGCAGGACATTCGCCGGAGGCGTTGGCCTATGCTCAAAGATGAAGTCCAGGCGCACTTCGGGGACAGAGAGACAGGTGAGTTAACTTTTTCATTTACTTTTTATTTAAACCTTAGAATTGTTTATTTATTTATTCATTTTTTTAATGATAAAAAATACAGTACTTTTATTAAAACAATATACTGTGTATTCCTGCCCTATGGTCTCCCTACACATACCTCCCCTGTCCTTCCCCTAATAACAGCAATCAGGGCGAGGAAAAGGGGGGTATATGGGGAGATCGCAGGAATACTTACCCTAACACCATCTTCAGATGGCGTTATATAGATGATCGGCACAAATTTTTTAATTCTGCAACAATACTTAGTAAATACAGCGATCAACCGGTTCGCATTCATTAGAGTGGGCCGGCGATCGGGTGAAATAATGCTAATAATAGCCATGGATTTCATGGCGATCATTGCATTGTAAATGGCGATGCCTTCGTTTTCAGGAGATAAAGACCGTTTTCAGGTGAAGACAGTGTTTATCCAATGGAAACAAAGGTATCGGCAATTTGTAAATGGAGCCCTTAGTTATTTCATACATCACCTTTCCAACTCTGTTTTGGCTTAACAAAAATATTGATAATGAGGAGTAGGAACTAACACAAGCATATAATTTAAACACATGTTTACATCATTTATATAATAGTAATGCGCCATGAAATGCATACAGCCATTATAGAAAGCATTTACCATACAGTATATTTGTTACAGAGGGGTTGTGTTTTTTTTGTTTTTATATTGATGATACAATTATAAAAAAAAAATAACAATAATAAAGTCCCACTGTGTCAATATAAAGAAAATATGTACTATTCAACATAGAAAAGAATTATGTAAACACTTCTGTGTTACCAATACTATACTGTACATTATAATAAAAGTCACATCCACCTGTCACTGCAAGCCAAGCCCTTTTTTTAAAGGTGTCATTTTACTTAAGTTATGAAATCTGATCCAGGTGTATAGAAATGATGGGGAAAGCAGCAGTCAGGATCCTGTCCATGGAATGGTGTGCACAAATGAGCTATAACCCATGGCCACCAAAAAACAAAAACAAATCTACTTGATGTTTACCCTTCACTAAATGGATGACAGCTCCTGTTTGGTTGCTCTAAGTTGCAGTTCAGTCATGCTTATTCTTCCATCATATTAGATCTGTCTGATGTATTCTTCGGTGTAACAGTACTTAAAAAGCTGCCATTAGGCACCAAATAATTTATATTTGGCCTGCATACCGTGAAGAACATTAAAGGTTATTTTATTGCATATTGTTGCCTTTCAAATGTTGGCACCTTTTAACATACAGCAGATAACATTAAAATACCCTAAAGTTAAATATATATGTAAATCTAGTGTTTTTTGGTCTCAAGGACAAGTGCAAGCCTAATCTTCATCTTATTTAATTAACATTTATTTGAACAAATTAACCTAGCAGCAATTAGCAGGAACATCTTGTTTCAAGTACCATTGTATATATAACCTGTTTGCTAATGAGCTTGGAGAAATAAACCTCAGTACTGTGATGAACAACAGACTGTCTTTGATTGATTGATTAATTAATTATATAAATAAATTGGATTTCCCATAGAAATATCAACATTTGTCTTCTTTTGGAGATAATATTCATTTCACATTATCACACATCTCAGGATCTGTCAAGCAATAATAAATTGAGCTCATAATAGTGTTATGATGTTTTTTTTATATTAAATGCATTTAATGGTGGGTGCTTTGTTAATGTGGCCAATATTGCTTTGTGTCAGTGTACACATAAAGCATTTCTTAGCACTAGAAGGTCCAGTAACTTAATGTCTCTGATCTTGTGCTACTTGTAGCCTGTATTATCTGAAGACACACAGCTGTGCATGGCAACTCGACATTTTTAGTTATAAATGAATAATAGTAAGTGTATAATGGACAAACTTAGTCATTTACCATCTGTTCACACCATCTACGGAATAATTACAAAAATCAAGATAAAAATATTCAAAATGGGCTGGATTCAGAGTTTTAAGCGGATCCATAATATAGATCCGCTATTCGGCCTATACAGAGTTGCATGTTTCAGCTGAAACACGCAACCCTGAATAGCCTGTTTAAAAAAGGGCATTACATTTAAAAACCTGCACTCAGAGCTGTACAAGCTCTGACCATGGGTTACAGGCGCAGCATAAACAAGGTTTAGGCCTTCTTTAAAAAATGTTTCTAAAATGTTAAATAGTACAATAACGCTGCCCTCCCAGCCTCATTAACCTCCCTCCCCCCGCTTACCTGCACTAACCTCAGCCCCTTCCAGCATTACTACGCTGAAGCAACGGACGCCCGATCCATGATCGGGCGTTTCCATAGCAATGCCAGGTAACATCTGCCTGGCGCATGCGCAGATCGGCTTTTAAGCCGATCTTACGCTGCTGTCTGGCATTTAAACGCCAACCAGCGTAGGTCTGGATCAGGCCTATTGTCACTATAGGACATGCTGATGCTTGTATTGCTACAATTTGTAAGCTTTTAATCTGGAGGGTGGGATTTTGGCAAAAAAACCAAAACATTTCAGGTTGCCAATACTTATGTCCTGTCTTAAGGACATCCCGGCGCTAAAGACTGTTCTACTGTCCTTGTGTTATATTTATACCCTTGGTCAGCGTGGGAATGTATCTCGCTTGATTTTCTAGGTAACCAGCCACAAATTGACATCTATATATGGCTAGTCATTGTTTCTGAGTATCTGATGATTGTTCTGATTTGCCTTTTTTCTCTTTTAGGTCAATGCTTTCCTCTCTTTTTTCTTTCCAATGGTTGTGATATCTGTCCTGAACACCATCATTGCCAACCAACTAATTATTATGGTGAAGCAGGCCCATCAAGAAAACCAAGTCTGTACCATTGGAGGCCAGCAGACTGTGCTTAGCATGTCAATGGAACCTAGCCGCATCCAGTCTTTGAATCATGGGGTTCGAGTTCTGCGTATGTATCTTATTTGTCTATACATATATTTAAAGCTGGCTGGAAACTCAGGGGAAGAATCAAATGAACTACATTAAATACATTATGCATTTTGAAATAAGTATTTTTTTTTCTTAATATGATTTCAATATCTAGGCAAATAGCACCAGATCTTTTTCATCTAAACTGTAAGATGAACATAAGCAAACACAATGCAAATAAATTGCGAGCTGCCAGTGAAAATTCTAATTAATTCTGTATTTTAGGGCACAGGAGATATTAGCTTTGTTCTGTTTAATGACTACAAATGGAATTGCTTTCACTGGTTAGAAGCCTTTTACAGGAGCATTTTGCAATTCTAATCAAGCCATAACACTGGTTTAGAGAAATGGGTATTAAAAAACCTCCAATATATCTTCAAGTTACATTTGTTTAATTGAATAAAGAGAGAATTTATAATTGTAGTCATTTTGCACTGTTTCTGGTACATTTTTACGGCCATTAAACATTCCACATTAAATGCTTGAAGGCACATCAAAACGGCAGTTTCTTTTTGTTGTAATGTGAATATTAGGTAGCAATCCATAATCAGAGCAACCATGCTGTGGTATTTTCGGTTTTGTTTATGAGCTTGATATGGGTAGATGCCGCGTTGTCCCATAAAATTACTAGAATGTGCAATGGGAGTGTGCAGCAACGTGCAAAAATAAGATTTTGTGGGTTAATTTTAAATATATTTATGGTGAACTGTTCAGGGTGAGATTATAGCCTTTCTTCAGGCAACGAATGAGATGTAGGTCCAGATTTACTAAGCTGTGGGTTTTGAAAGAGTTAAATCAGTTTCTAGATCTTATTTAACTATTGCATTCTAGAGAATGTCAGCTAGAATCTGATTGGTTGTTATGGGCAAACACTCCACTCTTTCAAAACCCACAACTTAGTAAATCTGGACCCAAATATTCATTTCTGCCTTCTCATCTCTGGGTCTGGTATGAAATAAAGATAGTCAAAATGTCAACAGGTCAAATTGCAGACAGTTCCAAAATGTCGTCAGTTGAGTATTATGTTTTAATTGCAACATCTGTTAACATAATGTAATGCAAGCAGCTTGTCAAAAAAATTATACATTGTAATAATATATATATAATAGATATGTAAAACTAACATGATTCTCAACTGTCAACATTTTGACTTGTCAACAATTTGACCTGTCGACATTTTGACTGATGACATGACAACTGGCAAGGTCACCCCTCGCCCTAATAATAATCATTGCTAACAGTACAAGTAGTGCCCATTACTATGCTGTACCAGTAACTTAAATGTCAGCAGTAGCTGTACGCCATTTATATATATTTAATATTATGCCAGCTGTGGTGAAGATTTTACTAATTTATTTCTTCTTGTGTTGGGTGAATGAGCTAGAAAAACAGACTCCTGAACCATGTCTATAATTCATAGAGGGAGTGAGAGATATTGTTTCTTTAATCTCAGACATGCACAATTAAGGGGATATTTTGTAGACTGCCACCTTTTGGCACGCTGCATGCAAGCCGCCTAAGCAGGCACAATAATGCAGCTTGCATGCATGCTTGTAGTGCTTAATATATTGTAGGAGAGACTTTGGCTTATTTGAAAAATGTTTAATATCTACTGGGTGTGATTTCTTCTGTTACAGCCATGTTCCCAAAATAGAGTCTGTGGAATATAAATGAAAGAGTTTAGATACAGCGCAAGTTCCAGTGGTGTGTGCATCATGATGGAAGCATATACATATAAATATTTTACAGAAACAATAAATGATTTATCACCTCTAAATAGAGAAAGAGCTAGGAGATGGAAAGCCTTGTCATTTTCAGATCATTTTTAGGTTATAAACACACAGAGAAAAGGCATTTTCTCTTTATTATAGTAACCACTTGGTTTTTAAAGATTTGAATATTGATTTTTTTCCCCTTTAAATTGATCTCATGTAGCACCTTAATGTGAGTACCATAAAATCACAACTGAGAAAAATAATAATTAAGGACGAGATTTATACCTCTGCTGCAGAACCATGGCGGCAGTGGAGGTTCAATGCCTGATCCCTGCTGTACCCTAAAGTCCGTACAGATGAGGGTCAGATTCCCTACTAGGATGGATCTGGATCAAGAATTGCATACTGCTACTGCAGCACCAGCGCATGTGCCACAATAAAAAAAAGTTTCAATGTATTAATGACATTAATTAATGACTTTTTTTTAAATTTAATTTAATGTGATTTGTCAATATAACAAAGCTTCCATAGTGTCCTCATTACCTGGGATCTCATAATATAGGCAAAGATCAAACCAAACACATGAGAGGGACGAAGGAACAGAGGACGTTCTGGGGACACTACTGCTTGTGACATAGGAGGAAAGCATTGCTCTCACCCTCCACTCACATAGACACAAGAATATCAACAATATGTAGTAGCATTCCCACTGCATATCAGCAAGCCAAGTAGGCACTTAATAATCTAACATTCCTATTAGTTACTGCCACCACTATTCCAACATAACCTAAATCTTTACCAGCATGTAGATTTGTAGAGTGTAAAGGTCTTACTGAACCAATAAAATAGGTGGTGGCAGCAAATCTGGTGTGCTTTTGTATACTACTTTGTGGTGTAATCCAGTTAGTCCTGTAACCTACAATGGTCAATAGAGTGCTTAAATCCTGTATAGATTGTCATAGAGGCCTGACACAACTGGATGGCATAAGATATCTCTGCATTCTATCACAAGAACAAATGCGCGCACACATGGTATGGTCTAAAGACCGCACTTACGCAATCTATGTGCAGAAATGGTACGTAGATAGTGTAAATAAGCTACTCGTGATGCGTAGCAGCTCAATTCTTAAAACAACGTACGTAAGAAGAAAACTATGTAACTGTGACTCCAGACCCTTGTCTTGTTGTCCAGTGTGTTTAAAGAAATGCTTTACAATATATATATAGTGGTTACATGTCTTCATGTTGCAGGTTTCTTAGATAATGTACTAAATATAGTATTAACAATATTCTGATTGTACCATTTGATATGAAATTGCCAACTAATTAAGCCTATTTCAAAATGGGAGTTTGCTTCCATATTACACTATTACACAATAACTCCTTATAACCTGAATGGCCATTTATAGCCATCATTCTCACATAAAAGGTCAAAACTCTACAAGAAATTGTGACTTCTCATGTCCACAAAAATCACAAAATGCATCCTGCAAATATGGATACAGCATAGCCCTCAAACTCTGTCCATCATTAAAAACATTGTCATTAGTATGAAATGATTATAATTTGAGGTTAATTTGTTACATGCTGTCAGGGGAATTCTGCATATGATTGTGACTGCTGCTGTGTCCACATCCCACCTGCTCACAATCACTCACTAGCTGAGGGTGTGTCTGGTTGCAGGATCTGATTGGTGACGGGATCGTTAAATAGCTGCTCATGTGTGTTCCACACCACCGGTGATATTGTCTGGTTTCCTGCGTGAAGCTTGCTGTTTGGATCGTGTGCCTCGTGCTTCTTGTTTGGTGTCTGTTCTCCTCCTTTATCCTGCTGTGCTCCTGCCTTACCTCCCAGTCCTCGTGGTGTCCTGTCGGTCTGTTGTGCAGTGTGCACTGGCTGTGTCTCGTTCCGGCAAGAGCCATCAGCCTCACCATTCCTGTCCGAGTCTCGTCCATGAGACTCCAGCCCCATTCTGTGTGTGTCATCTGCCAGAAGTGTGAGCTGTGTTATTGAGTATTTTCCATGGACTCTCTGTATCTCCAGATACTTTCTGTGTGTGTCATCTTCCAAAAGTGTGAGCTTTGTTAATGAGCCCTTGCGTGGACTCCCAGCTACATACTGTGCACATGTCACCTGCCAGAAGTGTGCGCTGTGGTTATTCATGAACTCCTGACTCCTCCTACAGGTTTGGGCATTACTATTCCTCCTTAAATTATATTATACTCATGATTCTCATGCTCAAAGATATCTGACAGCCAATATAAATGTCTACTGACACACTGATGTAAATAGAGAATAAGGTTGTGCCTGGAACTTACACATTTAATAAAGCAGGTCCTATTATTTAAGAAAAAGTTGGCATCTTTCCACGCTTGTATAATACAATATACCCAATGAGTTTTCCATACATTTTCTTTTATTGTTGTTCAATTTTGATTTTGTTTGTTTTTATCTATAACTATGTTACAGTATACTTTCTGAATTTTAAACCCAACCATCTGTTTACAGAATCAATGATCTGATTTATGCTTCCCAAACATACTTTATCAAAAATATTTATCTTTTCAAAACCTGCAGGATTTATCCACCTTTATACTAGCTAACGCAGAGGCGGTGAAGCAGTTAATTCAAGGATAGCCGCCCTTGGGAAATGTCACTCTTGCCGAACGATCCGTGTTTTCTAATTCCGAGATTTCCAATTAAAGGCCAAGCTCATGTTCTTTCCCATCCGTTCCTGTCTATTGGAAAGCAATGTTTCCCATTTCTGGTTGCCCTTTAGTTTCACAGCAGGCTGATCCATCCTTGCCCTTATTTGGCACTCATATAATGTAAATGTTTTTATTTTATGGTCTGTCTTAGTGAATAAAAGTCCATAAATAAATATAGAGAGGATAGATTTTAAATATCACTGTAACTGCTCTCAGAATTTCTAGACTTTGGATATATTTTTTTACAATGAAGGCTTTCCGTCACATTGGGCTTGATCCAGACCTACGCACTAGCACCGATTGTATTTACGCACAGCGTAAATACAATGCCCTCCCCCAGATACTCACCTCCTTACGCTTGCCGACCCTACCTTAACTTTTTCTAGCGTAAGTACGTCCGTTCGTAATTATGCAATGTTTGTAACAGCCTAAGCACGCCCATACTGTACGATTTAAATGCATCCCCCGCATTCATTTCATAACTGCATCGTACTTACGGCAATCGTAATATAGGCACGCAATTTCGTCCGTAATTATGCCACTGTTATGGATGAACGATTTTCAACTGCGGTCAACACCGAGTTATGACAGGAATGCGCAGTGCCTGTTATTAGATGATTACAGCAGGTGTATTTACACCTGCAGGCGTAGTTACTGTACTTCTGGCTCTCATGTGGCCATTTTTAATGTATTTATTTCCCAAATTCTGTAACATTTTAAAATGAAAGAGAACAGAAAGATGTTGATAAGAATATAGATGTTCCTTTTGAATTGTCAGTTTTATGAAATATAACCAAGGCCTCCCATAAAGGAACATAGTAAAAGGACTGATGTAAGCTAGCCTGTGTGGTCACCTATGCTTAGGTCATTTGTTGCAGAACGGCAGTTTCAAACTTTTTCATAATGTGTTTGAGTTTTAACTTGAGAGAAATTTCCTAATGAACCTAAAGCAGTTATGAGCCCCAAAGGACATATATGAATAAGAATTACAGCAATTGCCATAACAAATAATTACATCATTTAAATCATAGACAAATATTCTACAGAACCATAAAAGAAATCAATGCATTTATTCATAAGCAGCAACTAGACGGAGATCAGCTCTGTGTTTTACAGAAGTCCCCAGACTATGTAATAGTATCAAACTGTTTGTGTTATTCATCCTCCTCCTCTGAGAAATACTAACCTTAAAGTGTCCTCTCTAACTCTACATAACAGTTGCTATCCCTTTTCTATGTGTTCAACTGCATATAACAACATTTAAAATTAAGGTATTGAAATATAAAGCAAGAAGATTTAATATACTGCACAGACTTAACTTACCTGTCCAGCCATCTACCATCATAAACAGCCACCAAAGATATGCGACTCTGGGTGGTAAGCCTGAATGTAAAATAGTTATGATTTACATCTTACATGCATTATTCTATGGCATAATGCACTAGTTAGCAAAGATATGTTATGGGTTATAGATCTTTAGACACATGGTAAGAAGATGTTGCATGTAACATGCAGTACAGATGACACACAATGTTTCCTTAAGGTTTTTTCAGCAGTCTAGCATATAATAGACTTCAAGTGTTGGACTTCATGTAGACAAACAATTGCAACTTCTGTGTAGTTTAAAAACTGTGTGCATAAACATACATTTCTGTTGTTGTATGTTGATTTGTATGTACCATAAAATAGGATGACAAGATGCGCTTCTTTAAACCTAGTAGCATAAATATACAACTGTACATCATCCACTTGCAGACTTGAACCAGACTTATGGGTCGTTCAGGGATAAAATATTTGAAAGATGTCATATTCTGCCATAAGTAGGATATAAGCTCTCTCATGAGCAATGTTATCCCTTTTTGTTGATGTCTACTTTTTAGTCCCTATTTTATTTTGTATATCTTGTATATCTGCAGCCCATAGTGGCGGAGACAGACTTGGCTGCAGGGTCCTATCAGTTTGTGGCCCTCAGTAATAACCCTCAGTGGTAAACTTCTCCAACAAGTCTCCGAACCAGATTGAATACTGAATACATCCTTGGGTGACACACAATAGGATCCAAGCAACCAGACACACAGTAGTACCAGACAGCAGGTAAAGCATGGAGAAAGCGTGCTAAGGAGGATCAGAGAATAAACAAACTGAGCCAGCAGATGATAACACACTGGGACACTGGACTGGCAAAAATGGTGATAAATTAACAGGACGTAGATGTAACACTCATAATACAGGGACAGATAGGAAAACTCCACAAATAGAGTGACAGGGGTTGTTAGTTTAGTGTAAGTAGATGGAAAACTCAAGCACACTAAAAACAAGATACTCAGAAAAGGTGCAAGTAGATGGGACACTCAGCACACGCAGAAGAGGGATGGTAGATGAGTCCTAGTGCGAGAAGATGGAAAAACTCTAGCATGCAGAGAACCAGGGTCCCTAAGCACGTGGGACATAGGAGTACTGCATGCCAGAGCGAATGCAGACTGCACCTGAACTGGAGCTAGTACTGGACACACAGGAAATACATGCACACCAAGGGATTGAGCAAGGCAGAAGAGGAACAAAGAAATGGAATAGAACACAGGAGGTAAGACCACATGGAAATCTCAATCAAAATTGCAATGCAGAAAAGAGTCACAAAGTAACAGACCACGCAAGACGCAGCAGACCCGTGCAATAACCAGCAGCGTGGTACACATGCTGCCGGCTATTTACAAGATCTGTCCCCCAATCAGCTTCTGCGGTCGGGCACACCTCCAGACTGATTGCAGGACGTGAAAGTGGAGAAACAATGATTAAAAAAATAAATATGAGAGGGACAATATATATTTCTTTATTATACTTGTTTTACCAGTTTTGACAATGATACAAGCAGCATTGTGGTGTTAACTGTATTATTGCCAAATTAGTTATTGTTTCTGTAGCAACCGGAACTGATCAGTTACAATATGGACTTGTTCTGGCAATTCTAAAGTTATTACCTGGCCAGATTTACCATTTTCCCATGTCCTATTCATGGTGTTGCCATATTATTTTAACTTAAAAATCAGCTGACAGTCATGCAGCATTTTAGCAGTGACATGGTTAATCCCTTAGATGGATCTGTGTGTGTGTCTATATACACAGATCAATGCTCAGTAACACTCTGCACAGCACTCGTGTCATTAGGATGACATTCATCCTCTGGGATACGTCTCTAGTAATTAAGATTTTCGCTGGGGTCTCAGTTTCCCTATTGTGCCTTAAGATTCCAATAATCCTCTGCAAGTGTTTGAGCTATGATTTTATGTATATTAAGACAAGCCACTTAGCTGTTTGCATGAGTAAAACCCTGGACAATATTAGTCCGCAAACTTCTATTTTCTCCTCACAATAGAGGCCCAGACATCCCCAGCAGTATTTGGATTCCCATTTCTTCATCTATAAAAGATTTAGTTCCAAGCAGAGATTTCATAGGAACCAGCACAAGATATTCTCAACAGCTTTATTGATTTAATAGGTCAAGCAAGATTTACGAAACACTCACGCTGTTTCTGTGGATAAGTTGGAGGTTTTATCGCATGAGACAATAAATTGATCCAAACAGTGTATGATTACATTCTTTACAACTGTTAAATGCCACAGACACTCATTTTCAAGAGTGAATATTGAATGACATTATCTGTTTATTAGGGAACCATTTTTATGCTTAAAAAATATGTTTATAGCAAATATTCTGTAGAATATGTTTGATATGCCTTTAATGCAGAGCCTTGAATAAATATAATTTGTTCATTTTCATATGCTTTAGCTTAGATGCCTCTCTGTCTTCACATATACAATAAACTGTGTGTTTTATGTTATTGCTTTATTTCTCATTAGAAAATTATTTTTATTATATCACACATACCCTTCTTTCATTTGTACATGTATTATAATCCCCTTGTCTGTACCCTTGCATCATGATATGGTCATAGAAGGTCATAGAACACATATAAAATGTATATTCTCACAGAAAGGGAGTGCAATATCCAATATATTATTATTATATTATTATTTATTTGTGGGGGGGTTTCTAGCTATGTAGGTAAAAAATGGGTGTGGGTCCCCTCTTGGAATGGCCCTATTTCGATAGGGCCATTTCCTCCCAGCTAGTTATGAACTGGCTGGAATTTCGATTGAAGCAATCGATCCACGGAGCACCGAGCTTTCCTTTCCCTAATTCTAATCCTAACCCTCCCCTCTCATTACCCTAACCCTACTTTCCTGGCAGCCTGACCCTAACCTACCATCTGCCGCAACCTGACCCTAATTGTCCCTTCCCTGCAGCCTAACCCTAACCCTCCCTACCCCGCTCGGAGAGGTTACTCACCTTTCCCTCGGTCCGGCGATAGCGGCGGTGGAGGGATATCGACGGCAGTATTTCCGAATGAGATTGGGTGAAGTATGGCGATTGGCATACTCACCCATTCTAAAAAAGAAAGTATAAACTGGTAAGTATTCGAAATAGGGACATCCGAAAAGGAATGTGCCTATTTCAGAAACTTCTAACCGGGGACTGCAACCGGTAAAGGATATATATATATATATTTACAATATAAGTTAAATCAGGTATTTTTTTCTATTATTTACCCTACTAAAAGCATAAAACAACTTCTCTTAATTTACTTATTGAATGCCCTTGCTTTTCAGAGCTTTATAAATGACCTCTACTATGGAGGAAAATGCCCCTTTACTAAATAGATGCTCTTCCTGAAAAAGTCTGGTTTATGGAATTTTTTGGTAAAGATGTTGGGGTAGATCCAGAACTCCGCTTGCAATCCGTTTACTAGCGTAGCGTATTTACACGTGCATACCTTCTATACACTCCCCTTGGCACACCCCTTGAACGTACGTATTTTGTCCGAGATCCACTTTCCAAACCCTGCCTTAACTTTTGCCAACGTAACCGATGTCATCCGCTCACGTACGTATGGGCAACACGTATTTAAACAGCTAAGCACGCCCATACTGTACACTTTAAATACAAACCCCGCCAACATAGCGTATTTCAGACGTATTTTTGACACACGTAAAATTGGCACGCCCACAAGTACTGATTTACGCGACAAATACGTAAATGGCCCATACGTTCACATTTA
>WWET01001691.1:320238-332248 GCA_011038615.1 Limnodynastes dumerilii
AATGGGCCCTGAAACTTTTCGCTCCTGCCGCATCCATGAACAATTGTAACTCTTGATTAGACTTTACCGGGAGCTGCCATATTCTAACCCCGTTGAAATCAGATAAAAAGGACAACCAAATGGACATGTCTTCCTGGATGGAGGCCGACAAGTGCACGAAATGATGAGCCCGTCTAACACCCGCGGTAGCCCTCTCGAGATGTCTGCAAAAAATTCTACTCATTGGGATAACATGGCACGCAAAGTTGAGGAGGCCCAGAACAGATTACAAGAAAGAGATAACAGCGCTGTGATTCGGGTATATATATAAATAGGGAATGTATAACAATAATGTTACAATATATATCCCTCAATTAAATTTGAAAAATAGCTTAGATGGCTGAAAACAACACCAGTGTATAAATCAAAACACCTCTATTACCATAACCTGAAGGCTTATGGTAGAAGAAACTAAATTATCTGAGACCACCAAAGAAATAGATGAGGTACAACATAACCTCAAGGGTTTTAAGGATTCCACTACTTTTGTCTTAAAGGAATCTTCTATGCAGAATCGGGTGTCTGTATATGAAAAAAGACTCATTGAGGAAAAACAGAGCAAATTTGCTAGGGATCTAGATGATTATAGATACGATAGGGTTAGGACTTATAATCAGAAGGCCCAGTCTAATCACAAATTCTATAGACGCAGTGCCTCTATAAATAATAGTAAAGGGATAATTGACAGAAAGGCTAAGATTGTACCACCTGATGTCCAAAAAACCAAGAACAAAGGACCAACCGATGTATCTTCTAGAGTTAACAATGGTGCTAATTATAATAATAAAAACAATAGAAGCACACATACCCCCGGTCCCAGTAAGAATGCACCGCTTGACAGGAAAAAAATAGATCCAACCATCAGGGAGACCCGTAATACGCAATTATGCGACTCAGGTCCCGATTCTGTTTTAAGAGAGCATGTTGATAACTCTAATTTGGACTCCACTATTCAGGAGTCTAACTGTGGGACTAGACCTAAAGATGTTTCTCAGACTTTTTTAGGGAGGAGTACGGTGCTTCAGGACCCACGGTGGTTGAATCGTTTCGAGCCATTAGCCCAGAGGTCCCCAAAAAGACCACTAATTACAGAGGAAGGAGAGGAGGGAGGAGAATCCGCCACCAAACAAGTGAGGGTGAGGTAGATACGTCAGGTATCTTTAACTTATCAAGTAAGACGTTGACTCTGCATCAGATCTCACTCCTGAAAATAGGTTTAAGTTTTGCTCCGGACACGGACCCTAGTGAGTTCGATTTGTTCATAGAATTAAATAGTTTCACTAGGACTCTGCCGGAAACGTTTTTTTGCCCAGAAACAAGTCACATCTGACGGAGCCAAAGGTGATTGGGATCCGATTGGTGTGTTTGATGAAGAAGATTTAGTTGGTATTAACCTGTTAGAGGATTTATTAAGAGAGAATAGTAATGGAGATCCTATCAGTTGCCCTAAGAGTAGCCATATAAAGGCTTTTAAGAAACCCTCAAGCTTCTTTCCTGTGTCACAAAAAATCGGAGCCATAGATCTATTTTATAAATTAACTATGGACGACTTTAAGAGACTTTGTTCCAAAAAGGGCCAAAAACAAGGGCGGACAGTTAGGAATCTCAATAGGGGGAACAAGTTGCATTAAAGGAACTAAGGGAGGATACAAAGCTTGTTATTCGTCAGGCTGATAAGGGAGGGGGGTAGTGTTGATAGATAGGTATGCTTATGTGCGGGAGGCTTTGAGACAGCTAGAAGACAGGGAGTTTTACTCGCCCCTGCCTGGAGACCCTACTCATGACTATCAGCGCGAATTGCATGACCTCTTGTCAGAGGCGCTCGCGCTGGGCCTCATAGACAGGGATGAGTATAACTTCCTGTTCACTAAACATCCCGTTACCCCTATCTTCTACTACCTCCCCAAACTTCATAAAACCTTAATCGATCCTCCCGGACGTCCGATTATTTCAGGCATTGATTCTTTGACATGCAACTTGTCTGCCTATATAGACTCTCATCTACAGGGCTATGTTGTGGGCCTGAAATTGTACTTGAGGGATACACTACATCTCCTTAATGAGGTTAAGGATTTTATATGGGAACCGTTTTACATATTCGCCACTTTAGACGTCAAAGCTCTCTACACCCACATCCCCCATTCAGGGGGGGTGGAGGTGGTGAGAGGGTTTTTGGAAAGCGATGGTGGAGTCACCCCGGATTTTACACGGTTTTTGTTACAGTCTATTCTTTTCATTTTAAAGCACAATTATTTTTCTTTTGAGTCGCGATTGTACCTCCAGACACTTGGCACGGCCATGGGCACCAGATTCGCCCCGAGTTTTGCCAACCTCTACATGGGGAAATTTGAGGAGGAATATGTGTGGGGTGGCCCATTCGGGGCAAGTCTGGTGCTGTATGGGAGGTACATCGACGATCTCTTCATTATTCATACGCAGTATTTTTCCATACAAGATTTTGTGGTTTTTCTTAATAGTAACAATTACAATTTACAATTTTCTTTAACATGGAGTGACTCCACCATCGACTTCCTAGATCTGACTTTGTTGAGGGAGGAAGGATCATGACTAAAACCTATGTCAAGCCTGTTGATGTGAACAATTTCCTTCATTTCACCAGTGGTCATCATCGGCCTTTGGTAAAACACATACCCAAGGGTCAACTGTGCAGGGTCAAGCGAAATTGTTCACAACCAGACGTTTTCCTCTCTCAAGCTAGGGGTTTACTGGATAGATTTCAGGCTAGAGGCTTTCCTCAACCCCTTTTACAACAAGCCTTATCCGAAGTGAACACATTACATCGTGATCAGATTTTATTCTCTAAGGAGAATAAACTAATTGATGGAAACAGTAAGGAAAGGGAGGAATTAGGAGAATCATTCATGTTTATTTCCACATTTAATAGGAAGTCTGATACTGTTAGGAAAATTGTAAACAAAAATTACCAGGTTTTGTTGAGTGATCCCATTCTCAAGAAAATTCTTAGTAGTCAACCTCGGATAATCCATAGAAAGAATAGGAGTCTTAAGAACCTCCTAGCACCGAGTATGTTGAAACCTATCCCTAAGAAATCTTCACCTGAAATGGGAGTGTTACAATGGTTACCACCCAAACCTATGGGATGCTACAGGTGCGGCAGCTCACGCTGCCTCACTTGTGGCTACATTTCCAATAAGGTACACTCCTTTCAATCTTCTGTTACTGGCCAAACCTTTGAACTTCGTTCTTTTGCCAACTGTAGTTCGAGCTACGTAATCTATCTCTTACAGTGCCCCTGCGCCTTACATAGATACTTAACTCTTAACTTTGGTCATCGGGGATACCTCTGAGGCTCCCTTCTATTCTATTATGTCATTTTGTTACATCTAGGTTCTTCATTATGATGAATTGTATACCATACAACACCAGTGTATTTTATATTCTAATGTATGTTTTTTATTCCCTATAATCTTGTATACTAACAACTGTTTTTAATTATTTTGCTATTCCTAAATCTATGTATTGTACAATCTTCTTCTTCTCCACGTTTTGTTTAATGCAGGGTACACACCGTTGATACAGGTGTACTTTTAATTAAGCCCCACTATAAAGGAGGAGCGAGCACCCTTGCATGATTAGCCTGAGGAAGTGACTGATTACGTCACGAAACGCGTTGCTTTGCTGCCGGTATACTGTGAGATACACGTGCTTGACTCTTTCTCTGCCCTGCTGCTGGAGCCTCTATCCCTATTGCTGCCAGACCGATTTGGATACTTACATGTGTCAAACGCCGGAGCCGCTGTCTCCCATTGCTGATACGTACCGTGACGGTCGTCTCTCGAGTTGGACGTCGGGTCCGGTACCTGCAACTTTGTCTGGACACCATTGAGGACGGCTTCTTAGCATGGTCTGCTGATTTGGAGTCTGCTAAATCATTTAGCAATATCGGGCTGGCCACCCGGTGTTGTTTATTTATATCAGGAAACTTTTGCTACATAGGAGGACTGTTTTTCTCCCTTCAAGAAGTTGGGTAATTCCTGCTAGTGTTTCCTGCTATTAGTATTAGTGCACGAGTATAACTTTTGGCAGTTGTCACATCTTTATCCGAGGATTTATACAGCCTATGCATATTATATTGCTATTTCTCACAGTGGGCATTTTATGATAGTCTACTATCTGTTATGAATATTTTATGTGGATGATATTTCTTAAATATCTATTTATTTATTTATTATTTACTCTTTATTTCTTATCTTTATTATCTGATTTATTTATTTTTAATAAATGTTTTGATTTATACACTGGTGTTGTTTTCAGCCATCTAAGCTATTTTTCAAATTTAATTGAGGGATATATATTGTAACATTATTGTTATACATTCCCTATTTATATATATATATATATATATATATATATATATACACGAATCACAGCGCTGTTATCTCTTTCTTGTATTTGTATTCATTGTTGAGCAGCTCAGGCTCTGCCTTTTAACGGCTGTGTTTTTCAGGGTTGTGGAGCGCAGATTGTTAGATTTTTTGTATTAGACCAGCTTTGTGGCTGGTACAAATGTTCAACTGTAAACTGTGTGGACATATGTTAACCTTCATATATTGATTGGGCTTATTTGTGAGAACAATTTCTTACTGTGCATTGATGATGTTCATGTACACCATAATGCTAAGTTGAACACAGGTGGTCACAGTAGAGAGTCGTTTTTTAATTTTTTTTTTTATTTCAAACAAACAAAAGTGAAATGAAGAAAAAAAAATAGTGTTTTCATAGGTCTATATTGTATATCGCTCACTGGTGGGCTCTATGAATTGTATAGAGGTACTCTAGAGGTACTGCATTGTGCATAGCGATAATTGGTGAGCTCTTTGTGTTGTGTATTGCGGTTACTGGTGAATTTTCTGTATTGTGTATAGCAGTCACTACTGAACCCTGTATTTTATATAGGATCGGCTACTGAACTCTCTGCAGTCATTTTAGCAATCACTGGTGGACTCTCTACATTCTGTATAATGCTCATTGGTGGACTCTGCATGTTGTACAGGCCATTGGTATGCTCCCTGCATTGCAGTGTTAAATGTTAAACAGTTATATATGTTATATATAGTTCTTGTCCTCTTGTCATGTCAGTTATAATATGATAAAGCTACTTTATAATAATAAACTTACTTTAAACACTACACAGACATAACATATAACTACCATCCTCTTTAAAGTCTGTATAGAAACACACACACATTATTAAGAAAGAAAAACTATTTCAAAAAATAGTTTATAATGAATTGCAGTAAAATCTATTTTATTGAACTATTGGTACTCAAAATAATTAAAAACTTTAATTTGGGATATCAACTAGATAAACATGAACATAAAAAGGAACAGGAACAAAAAACAATACATTTACCTCATCTGGACACCATTAGTGGCTTCTAGAGTGTTTCATGTCAGTGGTGTCACCTTTGCCAGAGTGCTGCTAGTTAACCAAAGCAGAAAGGACTGAGACTCTGTGGAGGTTATAGCTTGTGACTCTATATTTCTGAAGAGACAGGATGACTGGGATGCTCTCAAGGATAAACCCGCTAAAAATAAAATTAAACCTACGAATAAAAGCATACAGTGGAAGTCAAGCAAATGTGTGCAGATAAAACATAATGTGAAGCAACTGTCTTCTAAGAACAAAAAGGGTGTCACACAATATGCTCAAAGGTAGTCCAAAGATGGACCACACCCGACCAGAGGAGCAGAGTCTAAACTACAAGCCAGGTATTTAACAGAGCCCTTAATGGTGTGTAAGGACTTGGTTTATGGCAAGTAGCAAGTTGCTGCCCTCTGATAGATGCACAGACACTGAATAAGTGTTCAAACAACCGGACACTGATCTAAGGAACTGGAGACTTGATAGTATACCAGGAACACTGGAGTTCCAGGAACACAGGAACCAAATGAAGTACCAGGAACACAATCCAGGGAGTCAGAACACACAAGCAGGCTCGAGGACAAAAGTCAGCAGGCAAAAGAAACCTGTTGCTTGGACACTGAGAGTACTGGGAAGAAGGTTTATATAGGTAAAAATGAATACCTGATGTTAAAGTCAAAGAGAGCAATGAGACACACCTAAGTGATTGGAACTGAAGCACAGAAACAGAACAGGAAGTGTAAACCAGCATAGAGAAGATCACGTGGTCAGAACAAAAGGTAAACAAAAACAGTGAAGGAAAAGGATAAAAATCTGATCATGACAGAGGGACAGAAGCAGAAGAAAGCAGAGGAAATTAATAGTAGGGACTGAAAGGTACATCCTGAATGGGTTAGTTAGTTGTACATATACATACAATTAGGACTGGGTCCAGACTTCCACAAAGTGATTGTTTTCCGAGCTCTAGCAGCAAAATACTGAAGCCTTTGGGTTTTATGTATGCACATGCATGCGAGCGTGTGCTAGGAATGCAATCAGCACAATTCAGTCTTACAACTTTTGACACTTTTTACACAGACCCTCCAGCATGACCCATTCCATTAGGTACAAAATACTCTGCTCCTCAGTTTCCAACTGTCAGTTACTATGGTAACCACCTTTGTTAAAGAGGCAAATAGTTTTTAAAATAACAGTTAATTCCTTTACAGGTGAATGACAGTTGGAAGCTCAGCAGCAGATAAAATTGTACCTAATGGAATGGGTCATGTTGGAGGGTCTTCTTACAGGAGGGTGGGCTGCAATTGTTATGAAAGTTGGGCACTTAAGTGTGGAGTCTAGCTACTGACCAGGTTTTTTACTCACCAGAGCTCCTGATTGAGGGGATGAATTTGGCTGCAGGCCAATAGCAGGTTACTGCCCTCAATGTCCACTCTCAATGTTAACCACATGCACCAAGCCGTCTATTGCGGTGCAAATTTGGAATTGAATCAGGCCCACAGTGTGTGAGGTGACAATACTTAGGCACACAGAAAAACCGCAGGGGAATATGATCCATGACAATGTGAGTAGATTTTAAAAGATCTTTAAAGACTGCGTGTATGTAATCTACATAAAGAAACGCTATGTAGATTGCGTAAAATAGTTACTACGCATGCGTAGTAGCTAGAATCGTAAAATTAGTTGTTGGTTGTGAATCCGGCCCTATATCTTATGGAATTTTCATCATTCTCCAACACCATGGCAAATAGTTAGGTAGTTCCTGAACTAAGTGTATGACTCTTAGGGCCCGATTCAATTGATCACAAAGTGCACCTATTCCCATCTATTAGGGTAAAAATTATTTGCCGATTTTAATACACACCTCCACAAGGAACAAGGTAAAATCCGTGATATAAGTTAGTGGAAAAAGCACCACAACCAGGCATCACAGTAAATTGAATCGGGCCCTTATGTTGGTTATTGTTACACTGCTGATAGCTGCCCCTGGTGAAAGGAATGTGTCATTGCAAGAAGGCCAAAATCTGTGCAGCACAGTGGTTCAGTGAGTAGCACTTGTGTCTCAAAGTGCCAAGGTATAATTAAAAACTTTAATTTGGGATATCAACTAGATAAACATGAACATAAAAAGGAACAGGAACAAAAAACAATACATTTACCTCATCTGGACACCATTAGTGGCTTCTAGAGTGTTTCATGTCAGTGGTGTCACCTTTGCCAGAGTGCTGCTAGTTAACCAAAGCAGAAAGGACTGAGACTCTGTGGAGGTTATAGCTTGTGACTCTATATTTCTGAAGAGACAGGATGACTGGGATGCTCTCAAGGATAAACCCGCTAAAAATAAAATTAAACCTACGAATAAAAGCATACAGTGGAAGTCAAGCAAATGTGTGCAGATAAAACATAATGTGAAGCAACTGTCTTCTAAGAACAAAAAGGGTGTCACACAATATGCTCAAAGGTAGTCCAAAGATGGACCACACCCGACCAGAGGAGCAGAGTCTAAACTACAAGCCAGGTATTTAACAGAGCCCTTAATGGTGTGTAAGGACTTGGTTTATGGCAAGTAGCAAGTTGCTGCCCTCTGATAGATGCACAGACACTGAATAAGTGTTCAAACAACCGGACACTGATCTAAGGAACTGGAGACTTGATAGTATACCAGGAACACTGGAGTTCCAGGAACACAGGAACCAAATGAAGTACCAGGAACACAATCCAGGGAGTCAGAACACACAAGCAGGCTCGAGGACAAAAGTCAGCAGGCAAAAGAAACCTGTTGCTTGGACACTGAGAGTACTGGGAAGAAGGTTTATATAGGTAAAAATGAATACCTGATGTTAAAGTCAAAGAGAGCAATGAGACACACCTAAGTGATTGGAACTGAAGCACAGAAACAGAACAGGAAGTGTAAACCAGCATAGAGAAGATCACGTGGTCAGAACAAAAGGTAAACAAAAACAGTGAAGGAAAAGGATAAAAATCTGATCATGACAGAGGGACAGAAGCAGAAGAAAGCAGAGGAAATTAATAGTAGGGACTGAAAGGTACATCCTGAATGGGTTAGTTAGTTGTACATATACATACAATTAGGACTGGGTCCAGACTTCCACAAAGTGATTGTTTTCCGAGCTCTAGCAGCAAAATACTGAAGCCTTTGGGTTTTATGTATGCACATGCATGCGAGCGTGTGCTAGGAATGCAATCAGCACAATTCAGTCTTACAACTTTTGACACTTCTTACACAGACCCTCCAACATGACCCATTCCATTAGGTACAAAATACTCTGCTCCTCAGTTTCCAACTGTCAGTTATTATGGTAACCACCTTTGTTAAAGAGGCAAATAGTTTTTAAAATAACAGTTAATTCCTTTAAACCAGGTGACTGACAATTGGAAGCTAAGCAGCGGATAAAATTGTACCTAATGGAATGGGTCATGTTGGAGGGTCTTACAGGAGGGTGGGCTGCAATTGTTCTGAAAGTTGGGCACTTAAGTGTGGAGTCTAGCTACTGACCAGGTTTTTTACTCACCAGAGCTCCTGATTGAGGGGATGAATTTGGCTGCAGGCCAATAGCAGGTTACTGCCCTCAATGTCCACTCTCAATGTTAACCAGATGCACCAAGCCGTCTATTGCGGTGCAAATTTGGAATTAAATCAGGCCCACAGTGTGTGAGGTGATAATACTTAGGCACACAGAAAAACCACAGGGGAATATGATCCATGACACACAATGCAAGTAGATTTTAAAAGATCTTTAAAGACCGCGTGTAAGTAATCTACATAACGAAACGCAACGTAGATTGCGTAAAATAGTTACTACGCATGCGTAGTAGCTAGAATCGTAAAATTAGGCAAGTATGTGAAAAATTACGGGGTTGTGAATCCGGCCCTATATCTTATGGAATTTTCATCATTCTCCAACACCATGGCAAATAGTTAGGTAGCTGTTGAACTAAGTGTATGACTCTTAAAGCCCGAATCAATTGATCACAAAGTGCACCTATTCCCATCTATTAGGGTAAAAATTATTTGCCGATTTTAATACACACCTCCACGAGGAGCAAGGTAAAATCCGAGATATAAATTAGTGGAAAAAGCACCACAACCAAGCATCACGGTAAATTGAATCAGGCCCTTATATTGGTTATTATTACACTGCTGATAGCTGCCCCTGGTGAAAGGAATGTGTCATTGCAAGAAGGCCAAAATGTGGGCAGCACAGTGGTTCAGTGAGTAGCACTTGTGTCTCAAAGTGCCAAGGTTATAAGTTTGATTTCTGGACTAGGCCATATCTGTGTGTAGTGTGTATGTTCTCCCCGTATCTGCATGGGTTTCCTCTGGGTGCTTTGGTTTTCTCCCACACTCCAAAAACATACTGGTAGGTTAATTGGCTGCTGAATAAATTAACCCTAATGTGTATGTGTGTGTATGTGTGAGGGACTTTAATATGTAGCTCCAATGGGGCAGGGGCTGATGTTAATGTGAAATATTCTCTAAAGTGCTATATAAAACTTGTTACTAAATAAATAATAAAAAATGTTTCATGGAGCTGACATTTAAATGTCATTTTCCAGAAGTTATTTCTCCAGTTTTGGAGCAGATTATGTGATTGTTGACATAGCTGAGCAAATCTTTAAGATGCTTGATGTTTTTCATTGATATGACTGTAGAACTTTTAGATGATAGCTTACACCATCCAGTGTTGTTGCTACCCAGTAAATTCTGAAGGTAAACTTTCAAATGTATAATTAATTTAATTAATTAATTTTTACCACACTTGTAATATACAGAAATAACAACTGAAAAATTCAAATAACTGTGAAATTTGATGAATAAAGACTAAAATGTTACATCACTTGGGAATATTATACAATAAAATAATCCAAAAATGTGTAGTACATGTTTTTTGTAGTTGTTAAGACTTAGTAAATATAGATAAAACAGGAAAGTTTTGATTACCAACAGTATATAGACCTACATCAAATGTTATGTCTCTATAACATGTCTCTATTATGTTAGTGTAAAGAACAGCTGTTTTTGAGAGTTAATGAGACAGGTAAAAAAACTAAACTTTGAATTGCTTTTCAAATGCATCTAAAGATACAAATAACCACAGAGCACATCAAGGGCAATATTTACTAAGCTGTGGGAATGGAAAAGTGCAGATGTTACCCATAGCAACCATTCAGATTCTAGCTGACATTTTATAGTATGTAATAGGAAAGTGAGAGCTAGAATCTGATTTTCCTTTTCTGCAGCTTAGTAAATCTAGCCCCCAAAAGTTTGAAAAAAAAGGAAAACTTGGAAATTTGCAGGGGATGGGAGACGATATTTCATCTGTTACAAACAGTTTTTACAGTTTTACAGTTCTTAAGTAAACCTGGTCAGTATCTGTGTGCAATAACCAAACTATTTTCCTTGCATTCAAAAAATAACAATAATTTGACTCCCAATGCTAATAAACATAGTTTTCGCAATGGTTTTTCCACCTGTCTTCCCCTTATTTTCAAATTCTGCATTCTGTCTCACGTGTATGTTTTGTATTGCATTTGAAGTGCACTTATGATTGCTATGAAATAGATTTCAACTGATATGACCTGATTTAGATGCATAAAGTGGAATTACTAGATGCATAAAGTGGATTATTCTGCATGACACTGGTCAAATACAAATATGTATGTTTTTATTTGGTAAAATAATGTTTCTTCTCCAATCCATTTCTATACACTTAAATTGCCCTTTATTTTAAGAAAACAATAGAATCTACAAATTTTGAATGTATTTATAACCAAGTTCTCTCTAGGAAACAGTTTCTAACAATTTAATTATATCTTTAGCATATAATTACTAATTTAATTAGATTCCGTGGACTTGTATGAACATATTTGCAAACTATGAGACAGTAATGAGCCTGCTGACAGAAATGATGTTTTGCCTGGTTTTGGTAGAGCATGATAAAAGGACATTTTAAAGATGTGGACAAATTTGTTGATACCCTTACAGCTCTCTGAAACAATGCTTCCTCCTTCATGATTAGTGATGACAATAAAGTCACAGATTATTGCTTGTTCTGCAATTATAATTCTCCAAAAATAATAACTTCAAATAGGTATTGACAGATTGAATTGTGCCCCTAAGAAAAAGAATATAAATAATTGCATTATAATGATATTTCAAACTAATTGCTTTCTGGATTTAGCATCACAAATGTCTTCCATTGTTTAATGATTCAGCCTATTTAAATTGATAAAAGTCACTCTGCTGTTTGGTATCATTGGCCCTGATTCACACTTAAGAGAACCACACCTAACTCACTTGTGCAGTCCCTAACCCACCCCCCGTTTTTAGGTACTTTTGGCACTTAAGAGTACCATCGGGCTACCTTATCTTACCGTGTGTAGTTTCCTTGAAGGAAACTACGCACAGTCAATGGGGTAGATCCAGAACTACGTCCGTCTTCCATAGACGGACGTAATTCAATGAACAATAGCTACTGCGCATGCGTAGTAACTATTGTACGTAATCTGCGTATCGTTTCGATACGTAGACTGAGTATATGCGGC
>WWET01001692.1:10995-35857 GCA_011038615.1 Limnodynastes dumerilii
TTTTTTTACAGCTGAGAAAAGATGTTGTTCCACGAACAGCAGGTGAGCTATTCACTTTCATTAATCCTGTTAAATTGCAATGTTAACATAGGTTTCTATAAACATGTCCTTTCAGTGTAATTTGATCAGCAAGAGAGTAGGTATTCCTTAGATTCACTTTTGGAAGTGGTAGTCTTCTGGTTTTAAGTACCTTTTTTCCCCCCTTCAGAAAACTTTCTACAATTGTGCGTTGGGCAACCAGGTTTTGGCTACAAAGGCTCATGCTTCCACAGAATTATTCCAGGCTTTATGTGCCAGGTATGTTAAACATAATTGATAGATGGTGTCTGAGTGAGAACCAATATTGGGGTCTGCAGGGCTTTTGCCAGAATTGATCTGCCTGGTACTTACTGAATACTGTAAAACCTCAAACTACTCATTTCTAATAACTAGTCATTTGTGAGCTTGTATAAACACTTCTGGGATAACTTTCTAAACATTCCTTTAGGGAGGAGACTTTACCAACCACAATGGAACTGGTGGAAAATCTATCTATGGAAATAAATTTGCTGATGAGAACTTCACCCTGAAGCACACTGGTCCAGGCATCCTGTCTATGGCTAATGCTGGCCCCAACACAAATGGTTCCCAGTTCTTTATCTGCACTGCAGAGACCAGCTGGTGAGTTCTACATTTCTGAGTTTACTATCTTACCAAAGTGCTCTTATTTCATACTAAGCTGGAAGGGCTTGTCAAATTCATGACACTGACTATTGCCTTGGACTCGCAGTTAAGTGTTCTTCCTGATTAGAAACAGCTATTGGTTCCTTTCCTGATCTCTTAAATGTACATGTTTAGTGTCCAAAATGCGTTGGATATTACAAGTTTTCATCTGCAGAAGTGCAGCTAGCTGAACCAAACTGCATTCTGGTGTAACACTAATGTGTTTAAAATGCCTAATTCTGTTAAACATAAAATCTGATAAGGGTTGCTTTAGAAGTGTTAGATGGTAACTAAGGGGCTGATTCAGATTTGCACTTACACCTTAGGTGCAAGTGTAGTTCTGAGCAATACCATGCTTGTACTGCAAGGGGAGGCAAATTTAATTCGTGAAACCAGAATTTGAATTGAAAGGTGAAGTTTCTTAGTTTTTACTCAGCTTTATGTTTACTCTATAAAACAATGTGGTATAGTTCTGTGTAAAATTCATGTATTTTCCCTGCATGCAAAAATGCTTAAACTAACTAACACCTCTTTGGATAATGGTTTAGCTGAGCTTTACACTTGCACCTAAAAGGTGTAAGTGCATCTCTGAATCAGCCCCTAATAAAGTACAGTGCAATATGGTAACTGCTTCCTGTCTAATATCAGTGTTCATATGCATAATTCTGATTATAAACACATATACATAACTACTTGTTGTGGTCCCCACAGGCTGGATAAAAAGCATGTCGTGTTTGGCAAAGTTGTTGAAGGCCTTGATGTGGTAAAGAATATGGAGAAATTGGGCTCTCAAAGTGGGAAGACTAGCAAAAAAGTCACCATTGAAGACTGCGGCCTATTTTAAAGGAACATCTTCTCTGTCTTAATACAAGCATTCCTTTACCCTTGTCAGCTTCAGAATCCTCTGTTCTGAAACGCTTCCCTGGACTACTACATCTCTGGAGCATACTACCCCTCCCTGTAACATTGTTTTTTGTTTTTTTTTTTCCTCCATTTTCCACAAGTTCTGTAATGTGCAGGACACGCTAAAGATGAAATAAAAAGAAAAATTCAAATGTTTGTTCTGTATTTTGTATATAAAAAAAATGGGAGGGAGCCATGCCTAGACTGGTTAAAGAACACTGTCTCTGTGCCAAAAATACTGGTGGAGCTAATCTCTGCATAATATACAAAGTAGTGAAAGGGATGATCGGGCCTGGGGAGGTCTAAGGGTCTTATAAGGGAAATACTGAACAAGGCCAATGCTATAGATTAGTTGTGTAGTCTCTGGAATAACAATAGACATGTGAGATTTTATTTTCCATCCTATGAGGTATATAAATGGTCTGATCTGATCCTAAAACTATTATAATTTAACAAAAGCCCACTGCAAATAGTGTGCGAAGTCTATTGGTATGTACAGCGGTAGAATTAGGGGTTATGTTGCATTAGTTTCAGACACATTAATAGGCCTTAACTACCAACATATAAAATAGCATTTTTAAAAAGGTCCCTAGGACAATACACCCTCATCCATTAAAGAGACCTGAAGTCAAGTGGAAAGTATCTTATAGAAGTAAAAAAAAAACCATACTTTCCAAATGATTGGTTTTTTGTAAGATGCAAGTGTCCAAATAAGGCTAGACAGACTAGATCCAGACTTACAAAAAGGGCAGGTCTGTTTTGTGATCAGGGTAGCTTTTGTGCATTTACAGTGTCTGCATGATATCAAATCTTACTGTAAGCACCTCACACCCTGGCTGTTTGTCATTGGCAGGTATATTATCCAATACAGGGAAAACATTTCCTTTGTCCAGTTAATTTTAAGGTTGTAGGAGGAAAATATGCTGCTCTACCAATGAGTAGTCTAGAATTCATTTGAAGCAGAGGGGGGATATGATAGCAGCTTTCAAATATATAAAATGTTGTGACCAGCTAGAGAAGGGAAGCATTTTTCAAAGGGAGAGGTGTAATACCACACGAGCATGAATATAAACTGGAGGGTGGTAGATTCAGAGGAAATGTGTGCAAAAACCACTGATAGATGGAATATCTCCTATCTGAGATGGTTGAGGCTAACACCATAGAAAAGTTTAAACGGGCTTAGGATAAATATAAGTATATCAAACTATTGAGGGTTAATAGCATCAGTATATTTTTAAATAAACTGGGCAGACTAGATGGGCCATGTGGATCTTAGCTGCTGTCACTTATTCTTCTATTAGAAGAGCGATAATTATAATTTATAGGGTGCCACAAGGTGTCTGCAGCACTGTACAAAATACAGTAGACATACAGGGTAGGGATGGACAGCTTGGTATATATTAAATACAATGACAAAATATCACAGAAAAAAGTGAATCAAACAGACTGTAAGGCAAAATGTGAGGTGTCAAGCTTGGAAGAGCAGGGAATAGAGCATAGTGAGGGAGCAACCAGGTGGGGATGGGGTAAAAGGGTAGCAGAGGGGGACAAGGGGGTATGAAATGAAAGGGGAGTGGTGGAGGAACGACACTAGGATGTAGGGCCTTGCTCACGTGAGCTAACACTATGTTGGAGGGAAGAAAGTAGACTGATGGTGTGAGTGGAGGAGAGGGGAAAGGAATATAAGGGATAGATATAAAATGCAGTGAGGATGGTAAGTGGAGGTGGGGCAGTCTAGCCTGAACAGGTGTGTTTTGAGTGAACACTTGAAGACCTGCAATGTGGGGTAGAGTCTGACTGAAGAAGCCAGTGCAGAGGTGCAGCACGGGAGAAGTCCTGGATATGGGTGTTGGATTTGGTGATCAGTAAAGAGGTCAGAGTGTTGGTTAGCAGAATGGAGAGGGTGGGAAGGATCTGTCTCAACTTTATTCACTTCTCAGTAACAGCCAGTGATAATTATCTAGATGAACACATTTTTTGAACTATTTTGAATGAACTAATCCCTAAAATGAGCTACATATCCCACTACTACTAAAGAAACCTTCATGTAACTTCTCCCCATGTCCTATTACAGTGCTCTTAGCAATGTTTAAGCAGCCATTCATAAGTCTTCCACATTAGAGCTCAGTCTGAGTTCCCTAACAGTTGGACCAGGGTTAATTTTATTCAGTACCCAATTAACTTGTATGCTTTTGTAGTGTGGGAGGAAACTGTACCCAGAAGAAAACCAGCCATGGAGAACATACAAACTCCACACAGAAAGCCTGGTCTGGGAATTGAACTTATAACTTCTGTGCTGTGGATTTACTTCCCTAGTATAGTTATGCATCCTTGCAAACACTGCTAACTACTCCACTCATACAGTTGACACACTTGATATCAGAACCCTATCTTACATTGTAGCAGATTGGAAGTCAGAATTAGTATGCAGCACATCAATGTCCCCATGTTGGATGTGTCATTGATTGAACACTGCTTTCTGTTCAGGGCAGTTGTGTGCATGGACATTTGCAGTCCAGAGTGTTTAGAGCAGTGTTTCCCAATCCTACTCCTCAGGGACCACTAAAAGTGCATGATTTCCAGGTCTCCTTGCTGGGGCACAGGTATGTTCATGTCATATGTTTTAAAAGTTCCATAGGTGTTACTCATTATGGGCCATAAGAAAGTTTGGATACGTATGATCCGCACCTATCTTACAGCTACCTCCCCTTCTATTTAATAACCTATGGAACTTAGGAATGTCCTATGGCTTCCTTAAGTTCCTGTTCATATTCTCCTGATGAAGGATAGTACGAACGGTCTTTCCCCTACCTCACCCTCCCTGGCTCCTTAATATACCTCCCCCTCCCACTCTTCTTAAATCTTCCTAGATGCTGCCGTGGCACGTCTTTCTAATGCCTAAAGTATGTGCAGTCTTTAAAGACCGCACATACTCAATCTACGTACCCTTTACGCATGCCTAGTAGCTTATTTCACATTTCCACACACTTAAGAAGCACAAGCTTCTTAAGTGTGAATTCAGCCCTATATCATGTGCTCTGTGTGGAGGCCTGGAAAACATGGACTGTTAGTGGTCCCTGGGGACCAGGGTTTGGAAACACTGGTTTAGGGTATACCGCACTAAGGATAAATAGAAGACCCTGGTTTGTTGCTTCTAGCGATCTGCCATATATTTGATAGTCAAAATTGTGTCATGTTTTCATTCACCAGGGGCTAGTCTTGGCTTTGATTCTGTTAGTGATATTCATGGATGGTGTATCAAAATAACGTAAGTTTTTTAAGCCATCACTCAGGTGTTATTTTGTTCCTCTCAGGTGAATGCGGAGACTCCTCCTTTCTACTTTGAGTCAAGGTTTAGGGAGAATGCTTAATGGCCATGATCTGTGGAAAATAAACTAGGTTTTTGATACAAGTGGTGGAGATGGACCAGTGATGTCACAGTGGGCCGGGAGCTTGGTGCGATCATCGAGTGATGTCCACACCAGGATTTCCCCAGTTATCTGTCCATTTTGTCAGGAACTGCAGATAACAGGATTTAACAATTCTATTAAATGTCACATTTGTGGTGATCATCCTTCATAAATGATAAATCACTAGGACATATGACATATTTACAAGCATTCACCATAGATTGTAGATTAGATGAGTTAAACAAAAAGAAATATCACACACCTGTCACCCTCCTGCAAGAATATGGCTTTATATAGAAATAGCCAGCTACAACATTTATACTCAAGTCCACAAACCATTTATCCCCCCCTAAAATAACACATTAAGTATATTATTATTACTGTCTGGGGATTTTTTTGTCATAGAAAATTTTAATAGGGAATACAATCGGAGATCTCCTCTTCAAACAATGGAAACATGAGTTTAGTTGTCAGATGTTACTGAGGATACTGAAATAACTTTGTGTTCACTGAACCCACTCCCCCAGCCTAATCACACAGCATTTGGTGCTACCCACAATATATCCAACAGGATTAGAGAGGGAATATACTGAGCTGGTATCAAATATTCTTGGGTTCAGTGCTACAAGGGAAGGGGAGGGAGGTATGTGTTATTGTGTGTGATTGACAGAGCAGCCCGTGATATGTGCACATATATAAGCCAGTGCACACTTATTCAGTGCACCCTATTCAGTATTGCTGAGTCTTCAATAGGTGACTGGATTCATCATGGAAAACAAACGGGTATTCTTTGACATAACTGCGGATGAGATTCCACTCGGCCGAGTGGTTATGGAGGTATGGTGTGATTGTGCTTTACACTATGTTGCTTTTCTCATTTGGTGCAGCTAAGGTGATTAACTGAATAACGGTCATTAGAGACCCAAATTTTGTGACCTGATTATTATTCTCTGTTAAACAGTATTTGCAATTCTTTTTTGTAAAGTAATGTAAGTATATATGTATGTACTACTTTGCAACAACATGTTTGTATATTCAACTTTGTTTCTTCTATAGACCTTTTTTGTGTGTTTTTGAGATTACTCCACTGGTCACACATTAACAAATGGTATCATGTTGTTTGAAATTTCTCAAAGTACATATTGTGCCAGTTGTTTAGATGTCGATGATCCATATTATGAGAATGTTAAAGTATAGTACACCTCACACCTAGCCAGATATTTACATTAAACATATAAGACATGATATGTGTTAGTCTGGTTTGTTTTCTTTGAACCAAGAATGCTAATTGGCATTAATGAGTTTGTTATGCATGGTATAGATATATGTGGACGGCCTACATATGTATAGCTCTCTGCTGTAGGGTACAACACCAGTGACAACTGGAGCAATTTTTAGATGCGTGTGGGTCCCCATCGAGACATAGGTGACTACCTCCCAGTAAGTAAAGTATTTAGATTTGGTACATGGCTACTAACTAAAGTGTAAGTGCTATATCCGTAGCAATAAGTTATTGAAGAAACAATATAGAGGTTCGGAGGCACTGATGTCCCTTGTACCCTATTGCTACTCTGCCCAACGTAACTTGGATTTAATAGCAGCTGACATGTCTTTAGGGATATCCCGCTATTCAACTCAGATTACGCTTTATATAAAAGTGCTGGCAGGAGGGGAGATCCGTGATAATCTGTTGTATTGTTTTGGCCAAACTGTAAAATAGCAAAGCAGCAAGTAATGTAAAAGATTTAGCATTTAATCTCCCCACTCAAATGCAACTTTTGACAATTGGGATGTGTCTGAGCCCCTTAAGTCTTCTTGTAAACTGAAATCCAATACAGTCTTACCAGAATTGATCTGCAATAGAGAATATCCTGTGCAGTGGCCATGGAATCCACCTGGGTGTGTGTTTATCTGACCAGAGACAACTGCCTAATGCACAAATTGAATACGTGAGGTTAAACAAGGACAAATATACCCATTCAGGCTGAACCCTCTTATCTCCACAGGTTTTCCGCGCACGTGGCTGGATTTACTATTATCTGTTTAATTATTATTAAGAATAATAAGAATGTTGCACCAAACTGTTATCTGTGAGAACTCTAATAATAGCTGCTGTGTTTGATGCATTGATCCATAGCACCAGGACTCTATAAAGTGAAAGTCCAAATCTGCCAATGCAGAAGATGCCAACACACTAATTCCTCTAACGCCTGGTTAAGAATAGATATCATCCTTTGGGCTCAGCTAACCTTCATCAGGGATGCCCCTGAGTCTGGTTAAGCCTTAAAATAATGGAAATACATTCTCTTTAGGGATCAAAGAGATATCAGTGTTATAATACCTCTACTCTATGTATCAGTTACACTTCACTAATAAATTGTAAGCTCCTGGAGCAGACTTATGATCCTTTTTTCTTTCATGTAGACCTAGATCTAAATATATTATGGTGACTCTTTTCTGACGTTAATAAAATGATATAAAGCAATGAACTGGTGGTGGACATAGATGACAAAAAGGAGATGCTTGCTGACTATAGGGACAAGATGGGGAACACTATTATTATTTGGTCAAGTGATTCTTCTCTGCCGTCACATTCTATGTTTCTATGTTAATGATAAAAGAGCAGATGTCAACTCATTAAAAGGGGGGGGACGGCGGAATTACTTCTTAAATCTGCTTAATCCACAACCAGCCGCCCTGGAGCCATTTTAAACTCCCATCCATCTACGGCATACCGAATCACAAACTCATTACTATCCCTGGATTAACATGCCAGCAGATAAGGGGTTAAATATCCACGCAGCTGCGTTGTGTCTTTTATATGACATATCCAGCTTAATGCAGTCTAACAGCGTCTGCGCAGAGACTGTGACGCTGAATGTGGTGTATGCTGTAGACGAAGCCTTAATGTCATGTATCTGCATGTGTGGAGCCCTGGAGGCTGAATGTAATATGTTGCAGTGGGGAGGCTAAAACACTGAATATAATGAATCTGCTGTTTGGAGGCTGTGAGACATCTTGTTATGCATCTGCATTGTGGAAGTCAGGAGACTGAATGTAATGAAATCTGCTGTAAGTCTCTGGATGCACCACCCAGTTGTCTACAGGAAATACAGAACATGCAGGAACACAGATTTTGTCGGCCCGGGGCTGCTGCTGTTAGAGGGTGGTGTTACGTCATGTCACAGCAGAACTCTTTTCTTATTACAGCCTGGGTCACATGCCTCTCCTGTCTAATGTAAAGGGGTGTCTGCTAGCTATGACTACAGCTGACATTCAGAAGGGACTAGGGTAATTTAAGTATCTGCAAGCATCTGTTACTTAGCTTTGATAGGTCAGCCACCTTTGCAGACATTTCATGCAGTACAATACTCCACATGTAAAAGTAGCACAGGTCAGACACACTGATATGGGTTGTAGCCACACAAAAAGACCAAAACATAAAAACCAGGGAAAATATTTACAAACTTCATGTTATTCCCTGAATAGAAAATGACCCTACCATGGCAAGGAATACCTCTGAAAACGTTCTACCTTATTGTCTTAAGAAGGAAACTATGGAAGGACAACTACGCAAAGACTCCCCGCCTCCTGCCGGCTAATCTCAATCCCTCCCCCACCCACTTCTACCTAACCACTCCCTGAGACCGTCTCTTTCTAACGAAACTACTCCGTGCGGTTTTTAAAGTCAGCACGGAGGCAATGTACGTACTTAACTGGACGCATGCATAATAGGTCATTTTGGTAATCTATGCACTTAAGAAGCAGAAGCATTTTAGGTGTGAATACAGGCCATATTCTCAGAATATTGGCTGCACAAAAATGGAGCCATTGTTGAACTTATACCATGCAAGAAAAGCCCTCACATTACCCAGTTACTGCCTCTGCACCTCTAAAAGCCCAGCAGCTTTCTCACAAGTGATTTTTTGTAAGTAGATTTGTTGGAATATTTTCTGAAAGGCTGGAAAATTTGGATGCGGCACATTACTCTCAACAGGATTCATTATGTATAACACAGCCCAGAACTCTGTTCAGTGCTTTAAAGTCTCAGCTGTAGCAGCCAATTTTTTATTTACCCTCTGGGTAAATGCAAATGAGTATTACATCATCCTGGTGAGTGAGGAGCGGATGGATGAGGGGGTTAAAGCTGATTGGTGATGAAAGAGGACGGATAAAAGATGATGCTGGAACATTAATGACAGAGGACAAGGGTTTAATGATTAATGACCACCAACCTCAAGTCTGAGATGGTGTGTTTGTCCATAGACATGACATGGACATGTGTTCTTCATTAGAAAGAAGCCCTAGTCCAGTGATGGCTAACCTGTGACACTCCAGGTGTTGTGAAACTACACTTCCCATCATGCTTTGTCAGGTATCTGCTATGCTTTTGCAGTCAAGGCATGCTGGGACTCGTAGTTTCACAACACCTGGCGTGTCACAGGTTAGCCATCACTGCCCTAGTCTGTACTATTTATAATATAGATATATTGTTTTGGAAGTTAACAGTTTTGTGTTGGGTGTTTTAGGCAAGGCTGATATGGTTCTCCTATGTTGGACACTGGGAATAGTGTCCTGTATAGGCTTGTATCATGGTTGTAATGAAAGTCTTAGACCATTTGAATGAAAGTAGAACCATTGTAAGAAAACTTGGTCAGACCACCTCTTGACCAGTGAATAGGACTGTACATGTTATAAGTATTTGTTCATTGGACATGCATGTTAGTATATCAGACCCTTCAACATGACCCATTCCATTAGATACAATTTAATCCGCTCCTGAGCTTCCAGCTGTTACTTACCAGGTTTAAATGAACTTACTGATATTTAAAAAACTATTTGCCTCTTCTACAAAGGTGGTTACCATAGTAGCTGACAGTTGGAATTAAAGGAGCAGAGTATTTTATGCCTAATGGAATGGGTCATGTTGGAGGGTATGATATATATGTAAGATGGAACAACTTATGGCTTACAAATATATGGGTGGTTCCTTAGTGATAAAGATAGTTCTTGTAAGGAGCTAGGACCCCATGGAAAATGTAGTTGACAGTTCCCATAGTAGCCACCATAGGTTAGGTTTACTCAGTAGTTATCTACATTCTAGTTTTACTAAACACAATCACATACACATGTGCAGAGTTTGGCTTCAATGTTAGTATTTCCAATGGGGACATTTTTACTAATAGTTCATTTAAAGGGCCAGGTTTACTAAGCTGCAGGAAAGGAAAAGTGGAGCTGTTGTCCATAGCAACCAATCAAATGCTATATCTCACTTTCCTATTACATACTACAAAATGTTAGCTGGAATCTGAATGGTTGCTATGGGCAACATCTCCCATTTACTTTTCCCACAGCTTAGTAAATCTGGCCTAAAATGTCCACATTGTGGGCATAAATATTGAAATGAATTGTGACTGAGATTATGATGCTCACTTGTGTTGAAATTAATGAATTGATATACTGGGACAGGTTCCATTCTAATATTTTACGTGGGTGTGTGATGTGAACTGCTTTCCACTTTGCAGCCCTTCTGTCTTTTATTAATACAAAATACTCCAGACTATTAAAAGCAAACTGACAATAGACAATGTATGATTAAACAAATCTAAGGTTGTTTTGTGTCACAGAATACAGTGACAACAACAAGTGGAACTGGTTATTTTTCATTGGTTTTGTTTTGCAATATAAGATTTATAAAATATTAAATAGAATGCAATAAGGATTGTCTATTTATATAGCAGTTAGTTAACCCAAATAGCCTAAAAAAGTCAAAGAGCATTAAGTATAGGGAAAAATTTTAAAGAGATATATGATATATTAAAAACTTTTCTCTTTGTCACTTCCCATGGTGGCTCAGTGAGTAGCACTTGTGCCTTATACTGCTGAGGTCATGAGTTCAATTCCTGGACTAGATTAAATTAACCCTAATATGAATGTATTAAAGCTCTTAGTATGTAGCTCCAATAGGGGCAGGGCCAGATTGAGGATCATGTGGGCCTGGGGCTGAAAATTATCAAGGGCCCATTCTATTTAGTATGCTTTGGAAGAGAATATCAGTTCCTGACATTCATACTTATGCACTGCAGTCTGGGGGCCTATGTTCAGATGGAGGCCTGGGGCTGCAGTCCCATTAGCCCCATTGTTTATCTGGCCCTGAATAGGGGCAGGGACTGATAAGAATGTCTATTGTTCTTTGTTAAGTGCTGTGGACAATTAAGTATGTGACACTAAAAAGTGTTAATAATATGTAAGCGGTTAGGCTTACAACTATTAATGAGAAGAGATGCCGTTTTATTGAATATTTTAGATAATGATATAGGGCCTGATCCAGAGCTACGAAATTGTCCGATTTCGAGCGAGCGTACGCCCGTTTTTCGCGTATTTTCGTACGAAAATTCGCACTGCGCATGCCCAGTATGACAGCTTCCTGTCGGCTGGACGACATGAGCGTATAGCGTTCGTATGGTGTGCGAATTTTTCGCTCGAGGGGCGTGCGTTCAGTACGACGGTCGGCTGGGCGCTCGTTTTACAACAGGGAGGCGGGGATAGCCATTTAAATTGTACAGTATGGGCGTGCTAAGCCCGTACGCTTTGCGTATTTTGTGCGACATTTCGTACGGCCGACGGTCGTACCCAGTGTAGGGTATAGCCGCCGTAAGCAGGGACTTTACTATGGGAGTGTTAGGGGCGTGCATGTTTATTCGCACGGTCGAACGTACGCATTTGCCCGCCGTGCGAATTTTCGTAGCTCTGGATCAGGCCCATAGACACAAGCTTAATTTCAGTGCTCAAAGTTATCTGTGGAAAGACTGATCACACAAAGCAGCGATCCACATCCAATGAGGCATTCTCTCTATTTTTCTGGGTTGACAATGCTCACAAAATTGAAAAGGAATGTGCTTTTTTTCTTCTTTTATACTTTTACAGAGAATCTCCTTATATGCATTTTATTGAGATAACATAACACAACAATCTGAGATTATAATGGAAGACATTTTGCAGGGCAGAAGATTTTTATATCAGATTATTTAAATTTATGTTTTTTTTTCAGATCTTGAGGATAATCTGCATAGTGTATACTTAACATTACAGCATCTCGTACATCCCCAACTTGTCATAGCTTTAGCCTGTAGTCATTGTTGCTAAGAAACCAAACAGATAATCTGCAGACAATTCTCTATACAGATACCAATCTCCTGCTGTGGAGAGGCAGTGGAATGCAATGGATTCTGGGAGATATAGATTCTCTTTATGAATGTTTGTAGTTGGCTGCTGATGTCACTTTACAGATTTTTATCTCTTCAAAAAATGTCTCTAGGTGCCAGCAAAGAGGTTTCACTTTAACAATGAAATATTACTTCTTCTGAAAGTGAGCCATGTATCTTCTAAAAGGAAATCTTACCTTTATTTTATTAACTTAAACTCAATAGTAATTTTTTTTAAATGTTTACTGTTGTTCAAAGCACCATATGTCTTGTCTCTGCACGACCTATGTTATGTACTGTGCTGGACACATTGCTTCCTTAATAAAGACAAAAGTTCAAACAATATTTGTAACAAGAAGATTATAATAAACAGGTATTATTAAAATAATCTGCTATATCATCCATATCTTAGACATTAATGTATTCTTATAGTGCAAATCAGTGTTAGAATGACATACACCCTGTCTAATCAGTATACACAATAATATAAGCAGATTTCCTAAGGCTAGAGACATGGGTGCATCTATTTGTCATTAAGGACAAATAATAAATAAATAAAGACTGGTGCCCGTATTCAGAATACCGGACGAATAACATCTACGTCCGGTGTTTAGCGATTTTTACTACTGCGCATGTGTAATAATGTTTTAATGTAATCTATGTATCTTTTTCTTACGTAGATTGCGTAAATGCGGTCTGAAAGAAAAAAGATATGTAGATTACGTAAAAAAATGACTACGCATGCGCAGTAGTAAAAATCGCTAAACACCGGATGTATATGTTATATGTCTAGTACTCTGAATACGGGCCTGGATCCAGAGATTGAAAATAAAAGACAGTCAGGTGGAAAGTTACACCTGGGCAATGAATTTTAAGGGGAGTCATCATAAGGGGAGTCATCATAAGGGGAGTCATCATAAGGGGAGTCATCATAAGGGGAGTCATCTTGTACTCTTTGCAGGTATGGAGAATACTTTGCTTTTGATGATTGTATACAGATACTGACCAGATTTACCCTGTTATCTAGATCTGGAAACATCATCTCTCAACACCAGTGTCGAGCAAATGCTTGAAATACATGTGCGGCATATTAGGGTCTGGAGATAGTGCACTCTATAAAGTACATGTGGAATATATTTGGGGGTCTAGGAATGGCACATACTATAATATAAGTGGGTTATATACAGTGTGCCATCTCCAGACCACATATATTATAATATTATTCCTTATACTCCTAATATATCCAACATGTAGTTTTTGTAGAATGCTATCTCTAGATCCCTAATATACCCCATATGAACTTGTAATACAGAGTCTGGAGGTGGCACAAAATCAGTCTTTCTCGCATCACTGCTGTACACTGCCCAGGTCTCTGTATCGGCTGCCTTAACGCTGTTGTTTTTTTGCTGGTTCTGTTAGGTACAGGGTTTCTGGTCACCCCTGTGTGTGCCACTGCAACTCTATTGCTGTTTGCAACAGCTGAATGTAACCCATAGTTGAGCATAGTTCATTAGTAGCTGCATTGAAAATCTGTGTTTCAGTGGGATTTGGGATTCCTGCTTCTATGACATACAGATTTTTGTGTGTGTGTTTTTTCATATCCATATAGTTAAGCTTTGAGGGAACATTGGCACAACTTGTGCATTATTTTATCCTAATCTATATGTACCGTGGGTATTGTTTATGTGACTAATCTGGGCTCTTGTTGTTCCTTAGCTCCGGTTTGATGTCGTGCCAAAGACTGCAGGTATGCAGCAAATTTAGGTCATTGCGATCTAAATGCTTCTACCACTGTGCATGACTCACACAATCACTGCAGGCAGCAGCCCTTATCGCATGCTCTGTGTATCTATGTGCTTACAGCATTACAGTGATTTGTCATGCACCTGATAAACCAATCACTTAAATGCTTGCGTTAGCAGCTATAACCACTCTGCAAATCTGGTGTCTTCCCCTTTACCTATTATTATTTTATTATTTATTTACTAACAGGTTTTTATATAGCGCCATCAGATGACGTAGCACTTTACAATTTTAATCATCATTATAACATGACTGAGTGGTAAAAGGCAGACTGGGTGGGTAAGAGGGTCCCGCTCGCAAGCTTATACTCTATAGGACATTGGGGATTGATACATAAGGACGAGGGGCCGTATTCAGAGATCCGTTTTCACGGCGTGTCCCGTGCGTATTTTTAGGATCGGACCAACTGCACATGGGAAGTAAGTTTATTTATGTAGTTAACGTATACTGTATGCACGGAAGTGCCTTTAGGACGGACTTGCGAATCGCACGTTGGTACATATGGTCAGATATGCGACGCAAAAATACGCACAAGAGAATTTAAATAGAAATGGGCGGGGGGGCATTTAAATGAAGTAAAATGTGCGCGACTATCATGAATCGCACGTACGGAGGACATATACGCACGGGAATGCTCTCGGAAACTTACAAGTGGTCTATGGCGGCGGAATTCTCAAAGAGCGCAGCCGAGAGAGGGGAGTATCATGCTTGTGAGGGGGTTCGGCCTGCACCGGCCGTGCATATAATTGCGTTCCGATCGCCACACGGATCTCTGAATACGGCCCGAGGGCTATATATCACAAAATGGAGCAGCCAGATTGTATGGTAAAAGTGCTCAATGCTCTGTATTATCCTGTCACACAGCAGTATTAGTAGCAGGACTAAGGATAGTATAAGTATAGAAAGAAAAAGTAACCAAGTTTGTGTTAGTTATGTAAAAGAAAGGTTGAGGAATTTGTCTGAAGAGGTCAGTTTTAAGAGGTCTTGAGAGTTTGGAGAGTAAAGGATAGTCTTCATGGGTCAGGAAGGTTATTCCAAAGAGGGAATGCAGTCCGGGAGAAGTCCTATAACCAGGAATCAGAGCATTTGTTTAGTGTAGAGGAGAGCTGTATATCCCTTCTCCCAGTTACACCTTCCTCTGTGTTTACTTCATCAGCTTTGTTATTATGTTTCTCTTTTTTGAAAGAATATTTTACTACAATATTTTATTTTATCCCTACAGAAAACTTTCTTAAGCTGTGTACAGGGGAAGTTGGTTACGGGTACAAAGGCTGCACTTTCCACCGCATCATCCCCAGTTTCATGTGCCAGGTGAGACAAAGACCCAATGCTGCCCATAGTATAAGAAACCTCCATGTGGACACTGCTTATGCTACAACGTTTCTTCTAAAGCATGCCCTTATTCCTATTTCATGTTACTTTTATTTGTCATCCTCAATTCTCTCTCTCACAGAACCAGCTGGATTTCCATCTACCGCCTATTACATACCCTCCAACATGACCCATTCCATTAGGGACAAAATACTCTGCTTCTCAGATTCCAACTGTCAGTTACTATGGTAACCTCCTTTGTTGAAAAGACAAATAGTTTTTTAAATATCAATTCATTAATTTAAACCAGGTGAGTGACAGTTGGAAGCTCGGGTGCGGATTAAATTGTACCTAATCGAATGGGTCATGTTGGAGGGTCTGCCATTTGTCTTTTCTACCTGGTTCTCTAACTCTCCACCACTTACTTCCCTACTTTTATAATGTTCTCTGTATCTATCTAAATCATCATCTCTCTCATTATTATCTCCCGGTTTTTTCCCTCCCTTACTCATGTTCTCCATAACCACCAGACTCTCCACCAAAAAATTCCTTAATAACCTTTTTCACTTCTGGTTGCCTTCTCTTGCCTTGTCTGCTCTTTTTGCTTACTTGCCTTTTCCCTAAACACTTGTATTACCACCTCTTACCTTATTTACATCCAATTCCTCCTCTTTCCTTGTCTCACCTCCAGGGTGGTGACTTCACCAATCATAATGGTACAGGAGGTAAATCAATTTTTGGTGGTAAGTTTGAAGATGAAAACTTCATCCTAAAGCACAGTACCCCAGGAGTCCTTGCCATGGCTAATGCAGGGCCTAACAGCAATGGTTCTCAATTCTTCATCTCAACCATTAAAGCTGACTGGTAAGAATGAAATAATGATTGAGGTTAAAAAAAGGAGACAGGAGATGGCCTAGGGGTTGGTCACCTGCAGCATATGTAGTATATAGGACCATGTGTTACAAAAGAAAGATTGTTGCAGTATAGATGATTCCATGGGGGGTATTTCATGGGACAATCAAGAAATCTGCCTTCAGTTTCATTCTTCTTTTTCTACATTCTCTCATGCACAGGCTGAATGGAAAACATGTGGTGTTTGGCTCTGTTGTTGAGGGGATGGAGGTGATAAAGAAGATGGAGAGTTACGGCTCTAACAGTGGAAAGACCAGCAAGAAGATTGTTATTGATGAATGTGGGATCCTAGAGGAGACACCCACCGCTTGACCTACTGCACCATATGAATTGCTTATATAATACTGTATTACTATGTTGAACACATAAAGGCCGCCCACAATGTTAATGCTTCTGAACCGCAATGCCACTCTTGGCTATATCCTAATTTATTTGCAAAATGCAAGACCAGGTCTATGCATGTGCTGGACAGTGTCTAATCACTGGTGAACTATTATTAAATAAAAAGAAATAAATAGAGGTAACAATAACTGTATATTAATTCATTCATTCATAATTTACAAAAAACTCATATTTAGACCATACATAAATTCACAACACTGCAGCCAGGTATTTAACATGTGCATACATATGTACATATGCTCATGAGTATAAGAGGTTATAACAACTTTTTTATTTCTTTCTGTTTGTGATAATAAATGAAAACCATAATAATAATAAAGCCTATTTACAAAGGTATATAAATATTATAGACACACTCATTTGTCCACCAAAGACATCAATGCCTTTTTATTTAGCTGTCAGAGCACCTCCTATAACAGAGGTTGTGACGTGACTTTTCTAAGCGGATCTCTGGAGGAACTTGCTTAATGCATTCTTACTCTTTGCTGTATTATGAGAAACTCTTTGCAAGTCTACTGTTTACATTTGGAAGCCTCAGCTCAGGATTCTTTCCTTTATATTTAATGTTTATTTGATGTTTAACCTTCTACATACAAATAAAAATACAGAGACATCCAGCACTGAGTTTGTTTATTTGTGCGGTGGTGGGGTAAATTATGACAGAATTGAGAAAAGGCCATACAAACAAGCTGTGGTCTAAGGCAGCACTAATGCTGGGGCTGGAATGAGGTGTGCTAGTAGAGAATGTTTTTTCAGGTAGTCTGTTTTCATTATTCAAAATAAATAATTATATTTGGGGAAAGCGCTTTGCAATAATTAAAAGATAGAATATTCTGAGATCCTCTATCATAACATATTGGGGTAGATCCAGAACTACGTTTGCCGTACGTTTATTCGCGTAGCGTATTTTCGCGCGCGTAAATTCGTTACACTCCCCTCGGCACACCCCTTGAACGTACGTATTTTGTCAAGATACGCTTTCCAAACCCTACCTTAACTTTTTCCAACGTAACCGCAGTCATACGCACACGTACGTATGGACTAGACGAATTTACGCAGCTAAGCACGCCCATACTGTACACTTTAAATACCACCCCCACCTACTTCACGTATTTCAGACGTATTTTGGACACACGTAAAATTGGCACGCCCACACGTAAGTATTTACATGACACATACGTGAATGGCCCACACGTTCACTATTACGCTACGTTACGGAGCGTATTTTCTATGGTGCGCATGCGCAGTACTTACCAAAGGGGTCATTTACATGTCCGCCACGTGTAAATTCGCTCCGAATCGTTGTTCTGGATCAGGCCCATTATCCCTAAACGTATACATAGTGAAATAAATTTATAAGTAAATGCTTGTAACATAAGCGGCATACAGGTTGAAAGAAGCTTCAGAAGTTCATATAGTGTAGTCCTTGTTGAAATTATTATACGTGATGTATGGATAAACCTCTAAAAGATGATTTTCCGGGAGCATCCCCATCCAATGCGGCGGGGAAACAGATGATAACAGTCCAGGAATACAGCACAGCACGAACGGGGGCCTGGTGTCTCAAATGTCACTTTTAAGAAAGGGATCTACGCGAAACGCGTAAAGAGACTTACTCCTGAGATGCCAGGCAGAGACTTCTTTCCCCCTTTCGGACTGTTATCATCTGTTTCATTTATTTCAGGATGTTTACTATGTATACATTTAAGGATAATATGTTATGATAGAGGATCTCAGAATATTTTATCTTTCAATTATTGCACAGCACTTTCCCCAAATATAATTATTTATTTTGTTACTTGTTTCACCCATAGGATTGAGACCCTTTGTATATTTGGAGGTTGCAGCAGTGCATTGTAGCGCTTTTAAAGTGGTAGCCACCAATTTTTACAAGTTTTCATTATTCATCCCTTTCCCTGTCCTGCATAAAACCTGGGGTTAGATTTACTAAGCTGCAGATAATGAAAAGTGGAGATGTTGCCGATAGCAACCAATGAGATTTTAGCTCTCACTTTCCTATTATATACTAGAGAATGTCATCTCGAATCTGATTGGTTGCTCTGCAACCTCTCAATTTTTCTTCTTCTGCAGTTTAGTAAATCTAGCACTAGTTACTGTGCCCTTCATTAGCAGTACAGAAGTCTTTGGATTTGCATTGTTATATCTGTAGACATCAAGGTACATAGCTACACCCACTCACAGGAGACGATCTCTGCAAATTAAAATAGTTGTTTGTGGCGGAAGAAGGGAATACCTAATGAAGTGTGCTATGCACTAATGTAAATGTCATCTCAATGTTCAGCCATTCCTTTCCCTAAAGTTAACAGTTTTTTTCCTAGAATCTGGATTGGTATGGCCTGGTTTATAGAATTAATGAATCATGATATTGCAGAATTATCCTGACTTTATTACACATGACACTTTGCAGCAAAGGAAAAAAAAAAAGCGAACTTCGCCACCCAAAAACCCCCTCCCCTGATAGGAAGGTACAATGGCCTGCTCATCCAGAAAAGCTTATGTTTCATCTATGAGCTCAGCTGAAATATCTGAAAGACTTGTTCCCCCTCTTGTTTCGACCTAGGATGGTCGAAACACTATGTAATTCTATGTAACTATTTTCCTCTCAGGGTTTGGTTCCCTCAAAGATGTCCGAATTTGGGCCAGCAGCTTGAATTATGGAACTTTTGATAGTCATTGGGTTTATGTGGTAGTCGGGGTCTATTTCTATGACCAGGGCTGTTGACTACCAAATCAGTCATCTCTAGAACCACGTTGATATAGGCAGGTAGCCTCTATCCACAGATGCACATTTTCTGATGCTAAAACCAGCACTTCTTAAAAAGAAACCACTTGGTTTTAGACCATTTCCTGAAAATGCTCCCCTCCAGGAAGGTTGACACTGATTCTTGTTTTCTTTTTCCCTTCAACTTTTTCCAACAACCTCTTCACTCTCTAAAAAGCTGCTACCGGCTACAGGCAATTTGTTTCCATTTTTCCTATAGAAGTGACAATCTTGGCACTTTCCAGGATTCCCTCAGTATTAGCAACCTCTTCTGTCTTTAGGGAAGGGTTACCACAAGAAGCTGCACATCTGTCCTCACAGTTTTCTGACTTGCCAGCCATGCTTGACAAAGGTAGAATGTCTAAGGGTTCTGGGCCACTCTGCTTAGTAATCATATATTTTCCCAACTGTTGCACAAGTGGTGTCCACTCCCAGTGGAACTGCAGCTTTGATGTAGGGGCCACTTACACACAATGGGCTGGATCCAGACTTAGTTAAGTGCTTGAACTTAGTTACTCCTGGGCTAAACCATGTTGATTTCAGGGGAAGTCAAGTTAATTGTATTCTTTGCATGCAGGGATTTATCTTTGAATTGCTTACTGCACACAGATACTGACCAGCTTTACAATCACACTGTTATTTAGACTTGGGATAGGAAATATCACCTCTCAACTCTAATATCATTTGCAACAGATGAAATATGACTCTCCTTCAATCAACATGGTTTAGCCCAGGAGTAGCTAAGTTCATGCACTTAACTAGGTCTGGATGCAGCCCAATATGTTAAGGAGTTCTTCCATGTACACCATAACTTGGATACTCAGTTTTGTGGCAGTATTATAATGCTGTATATCACCGCGTATACATGTTACCCTAAAACTAGTTACCTAAGTATAAATAACCGTTTAAAAGTAAAGCTGGTCAGTATCAGTGTGCAATAAGCAAAAGCAAAGATATATCCCTGCATGCAAAGAATACAATAATTTTGACTACCCCTGAAATCCACATAGTTTTGCCCAGGAGCCACTTTCCACATGATCCCCCCATTCTCCTTACAATTACACATCTCCCTTCCGGTCCCCTTTACATTACACATCTCTCTCCCTACCCTCAACCCATTACACATCCCCCTTCCTGTGTTCCTTACATTACACATCTACGGTCATGGCACTCTATATAAAGCACATGTGGGGTATAATATGGGTCTGGGAATAATACACACTATAATACATGGTTTATATTAGGGTTTAGTAATGGCTCCCTATATACACTATATAGTTAGCCATTCTCAGATCCATAACATACCCCACATATATTATAATATGTGTCATTCCCAGACCCATGATATTTCCCATCTGTACATTGTACAGTGTGCCATTCCAGACCCCTGATATTATGTCACATGTAATACTAGTATAATAGGGATCTGGAGATGGCACTTGGCTGTGCTCTGCAGAACCCCTTTGGTCTGCAAGCGCCTGGAGCACAAGTTCCACCGGCTCCACCATCGCTACTCTAGGTAGACTGGAGGAATGGTCAAGAGTGTGGCAACTGCAGTTTAATGCCAAAAAATGCAAAATCATGCACTTGGGACACAAAAACCCAAAGGCTCCATATTTCCTTAATGGCATTACATTAGAATCTACCGAGGAGGAAAGGGATCTAGGAGTCATTATTTCCAGTAACTTGAAGGTAGCCAATCAATGTAACAAAGCAATGAAAAAGGCAAGTCAGATGCTTGGTTGCATAGGGAGAGGAATTAGTAGCAGAAAGAGAGAAGTAGTGATGCCCCTTTATAAATCATTGGTACGCCCTCACCTAAAATACTGCGTTCAGTTCTGGAGGCCATATCTCCAGAAAGACATAAATACATTAGAGACCGTGCAAAGAAGAGCAACTAAAATGGTCCATGACCTTTGTAACAAATCATACCAAGAAAGGCTAAAGGAACTAAACATGTATAGCTTGGAACAGAGAAGGGAGAGGGGGGACATGATAGAAGCTTTCAAATACATCAAGGGTTGTGACCAGCTAGAGGAGGGTACCATTTTTCAAAAGAAAAGGTGTAATAGAACACGAGGGCATGGATACAAACTGGAGGGGGGTAGAAATGAGGAAATGTGCGGAAAAATTACTTCACTGAAAGGGTGATAGATAAGTGGAATATTCTCCCATCTGAGGTGGTTGAGGCCAATACAGTAGAACAATTTAAACATGCTTGGGATAAATATAAGGATATCCTAAAGCTCAAACTAAATTGAGTGTAAATAGAGTCTAGGGTCAGTATAGTTTTCAATAAACAAATGGGCAGACTAGATGGGCCATGTGGCTCTTATCTGCCGTCACTTTCTATGTATGTTTCTATGTTACTCCCTTGTTCTGAAGGAGTGACAGTTTAGACAAAACAAAAGGGATGGGACAGAGGGCTGAACTTTCAATAAATTGTAATAATATGTAAAGCCATGTCTACAATTTAAGGACACATTTATTGACCATTACAAGAGTCAAGCTTGTTGGTGAGCAAGCTGTACTGCTAAGAAATGATTCATGGTATTTGGTATGTATGAAAGCTCACTTTACTCTCACTCCTAACAAATCATAAGGGTATACCCAATAAAAATAAATATTCAATGAAAGTATTCAAAGCATTCCTCATATGTGCTACTAAGATTACTGAATAAAATATTGAATAAGAAATGACTATCAATAGCAGCATACTTCTAAATAATAGAGAGAGATTCATAGAAAAGTCAATCATATTGCAGTCCAGAATAAGGGCCGTATGCAGACTCCCAGACATATAACATATACGTCCAGAGTTTAAAGTTTTTAACTACTGCGCATGCAAGACCGCATATATGCAATCTACGCATGGAAAAGATACGTAGATTACGTTGAAAATTTACTGCGCATGCACAGTAGTCAAAAATGTTAAGCTCCGGACGCATATGTTATATGTCCGTCAGTCTGCGTATGGCCCTAAGTGTTTTCCAATATTTCTGCCTGAAAAGGTAAAGGGATCTGTGGTGTGATATGTGCTACATTATTTGTCCTTTTGTGTATACTGTGTAACCTGTACAGTGCTGCAAACCCTTTGTTGTGCCCTATAAATAAACATTCTTCTTCTTTATTCTTCTTTATAATAATTCTTCAATTCTTCTTTTAGACCGCATATACGCAATCTACGTATCGAAACGATACGCATATTACGTACAATAGCTACTACGCATGCGCAGTAGCTATTTTTCATTGAATTACGTCCGTCTATGGAAGACGGACATAGTTCTGGATCCGGCCCATGGTCTCCAATCTGGGAGAAGTTGCTACATGTGCTGCATGTTAATCTGTAAATATATGTTATTTGGTGGAAATGTAGACACACTTGTACAAATTTATGCTCACTGCACTGACAAAAATCATTTTAGGATATAATCACATCACATATTCACATAATCATGTCCATTAATGCAGATTTATGCAACAACCTTCAGCAGCCACAAGAGGGAGATGTCAGCATATGAAGCAGTTAGTCTACTAGGCAATATACCTCATTTCTTTGCTTCAATAAGAGGGGCACATATATTAAATATTCTGTATAGTGGTCATCCTAGGTTTAGCATAGCCCCAGGCTTAAAATTAAAAGGGACCTTATAAAACTATGTCACAATAAAATAATAGCGTTGTGTAGTGTCTGCTGCATCATTACCCAATTAGTTATTGTTGTATTATGGGGAAAAAATTGAGCACAATTAAGTAATTGTAAGTACTAAACAAGTAATAAACAACTTTATTGTGGAGCATACAGAGTTTATATTAAAGTTCATTATTTCTCCTTTATTACGATAAGATATGTCCAAATTATCCTCCATAATAAGGCTGGCTGGCAAATTGCCTGGGGGCAAGCCCACAGCAGTGCCCATAACTAACGGCACATTCTTAAAGAGTGGTTTTCAGTAAATCACTGCAGCACTTTAGGGTTAATATTATTACACTGGTGATCCAGAGTATAGGCGGCTGCAACGCCATCAGGCGTTTTATAATCATCATAAGTATCCTGCCATTACTATGGTGTTATATCAGAGACCTGACCATCGCTTTATACAGACAATTAAGGAATCAAATAATATACATCAATGTAAAATACTAATCATACAATGTAACATATTAATTAAGTCACACAATGTAACTTATTAAGTAAGCCATACTGCCCCTCTCACACTGCCCATACCATCTATCCTACTGCCCATCCTATTTATCACTATCACCAGTCACACTGTTTATACCATCATACTGCTCATACCATCTATCCCGCTGCCCATCCTATTTATCGCTATCACCAGTCACACTGTTTATACCATCACACTGCTCATACCATCTATCCCGCTGCCCATCCTATTTATCGCTATCACCAGTCACACTGTTTATACCATCACATTGCTCATACCATCTATCCCGCTGCCCATCCTGTTTATCAATATCATGCTGTCATACTACCAATAACACTGCTCATACCATCGCACTGCCCATATTATTACACTGTCCATACCATCTCACAGCCCATAATATCACTCTGCCCATTCATTCTCATGCCCATATTATTACACTGTCCACACCATCGCACTGCCCATAATATCACACTACCCATATTATCATTCACGCAGTGCCCGTACTATCACTCACACACTGCCCACCACACTATCAATCACATACTGCCCACCATACTATCACTTACACTGCCCACCATCTTACCACTCTAATACTGCTCAACATACTATCACTCACATTGCCCACCATACTATCTTCCTTCCTCTATCTCTTTTCTGTCTTCTTAGCTCCTCTTCTTTCCTTCTGTACTCTCTTCTTGTGTTGGGCTTGACGTCTATGACGTCATTGCGCCTAGCACACCGTTGCTGAGGAATCAGGGCACACTTTAAAGAGTACAGAGCCCTGGTTCCGCTGTTTAAAAGGTCCAGAGTGACTGTGGATCAGGTAAGGACTTAAGTCGCGGCTGTGGATCAGGTAAGGACTTAAGTCGCGGCTGGAGAGAGTCGGCCCTAAAACTACTAATGGCAGTATGGTCTCAGAAAGGGCTCAATATAATATAGAGAAATATAGGAATATATAGAGCTTTCATTTGACAACAATTAAGGAGGAAAGAAAAGCTTTATTATATGCCAGGAGTTTATAAGCTATAATCCATGGAGTGTAAGAAAAAGTTTATAAATATAAAATAATTCATGTGTTATTTAATGCTTCATTCCCTTGTATAGTGCCGCTGCAAGGGGTTGAGAATTGTCATAACTAGACATCGGATTATATGCCAAAATATGCATGCAAAATATGCATGCAAATATGCGCTAAAAAAGGGTGAAATATGCACAAAATATGCACAATCAAAATACTATTTATTATTAGAATTAACGTTTATTTTC
>WWET01001692.1:42220-52761 GCA_011038615.1 Limnodynastes dumerilii
TGCAAATAATGTACAACCCCCCCCTGCCCCCCCCTTTTTTTTTGGTAAATTTTGTTCTATTTCACATTATGCATGCAATGAGCTCTGTAATATGACCTAGACAGACTGGACCTGACCCAGGCTTAATAGCAGATTCCATTATGGAGGCTAATGTACAGAATTTGCTATCCAGAATTCCGTACATGCGAGTGCAACCCCCCCAGCACTACGTAAAATATTCTGCATGCGGAAGGTAACTTACAGAGTGATGGATTGTATGTAGGGGATTTGTTGTGCCCTTACTGTCTGTTTACCATTATGGATCCCATCCACCATGAAAATCTCATTGTGAACCGTGTGACCTATGTGACAATGATTTTATTGCTGCCTCGAAAATCACATTTTCGACATACTGACAGCCCGAAAGATCTATTGCAACACTTCCTGACCGGTCCCCTGAAACTCCAAGGGAATGGAGTGTAAAAAGGGAGGTTTAGGGTTAGGCTACGGGGAGGGAATGGAGCGTAGTAGAGGAGGTTTAGGGTTAGGCTACAGGGAAGGGATGGAGCGTGGAAGGGGAGGTTTAGGGTTAGGTTATGGGGAGGGGATGGAGCGTAGAAGGGGAGGTTAGGGTTAGTCTGCGAGGAGGTGATGGAATGTAGAAGGGGAGGTTTAGAGTTAGGCTATGGGGAGGGGATGGAGCGTAGAAGGGGAGGTTTAGGGTTAGGCTACGGGGAGGGAATGGAGTGTAAAGGGGTGGTTAAGGTTTGTCTGCGAGGGGGTAATGGAACATAGAAGGGGAAGGTTAAGGTTAGGCTGCGATGAAGGGAGGGCTAGGGTAATAGAAGGGGAGGGTTAGGGTGAGCATTAAGATAAGGATTGGAGTTAAGGAAATACTCACCCATCGGCTCTAGGGGTTCGTTCTGAGTATCTTTACAAACTTCTCTCTGTCAGAGAATATTACATCCATCGCAGAATCCTTGATGGAAATGGCCCTGTCATATTAGGGCAGTTTGAAGCGGGAAATCAAATCCGTTTCATAGTGTCATTTACTATACATGGACCACACAGCTATTGATTAATATTGATTTTGAAGCATTGCTGCATTCACATATATTTCTGACCAGAAACTTGTTCAATAGCAAAATCTAACATAAGCTAATATTTATCACAGATACCTGGTAACTGATTTAAATGGACTGACTTGAATAGACTGTAGAGTCAGACAGAAATGACATTAATGTACCTACAATTAAGTGAACACTTACACTCCCGAAGGACGTCTCCAACCCCCAGGCATCAACACGTGGATCGGATTCCCGCTAGCAGGACTTTGGAACCCGGGCCAGGGACCACTAAAAGGACTTTCTTAAGAACTTACCGTGTGCACTTTGGTACGAGGGTAAAGGGATCGGAGGGCAGTGTTTTATATTGTTTGTGTGGATTTTAAATGTTTTAAAAATGTGTCGGAGTAACTTTTGTAATAAATGTTAAAACTTGCTACACTAGATTCTCCCCCCTTTTGTCTCTTTTCTCCAAGTGACAGCTAGAAAAGATTGACACCACACAAGACAAGGATTTTTATGTACTTTATTTGCTGCCTGCCATCACGATTGTTATACACATTGGGGCAGATCCAGAACAACGCTTGTGAGCGAATTTACGCGTAGCGGACACGTAAAATCGCATTTTGGTAAACACTGCACATGCGCACAATAGAAAACACGCTCCGTAACGTAGCGTAACTCTGAGTATATGGTTCATTCACGTATTTGTTGCGTAAATCTGTACGTGTGGGCGTGCCAATTTTACGTGAGTCAAAAATACGTCTGAAATACGCTATGAAGGCGGGGTTTGTATTTAAAGTGTACAGTATGGGCGTGCTTAGCTGCGTAAATACGTTTTGCCCATCCGTACGTGTGGGGATGACATTGGTTACGTGGACCAAAGTTAAAGCAGGGTTTGGAAAGCGGATCTCGGACAAAATACGTACATTCAAGGGGTGTGCCTAGGGGAGTGTATAGAAGGTACGCACACGAAAATACGCTACGCGAGTAAACGTAGTGAAAGCGGAGTTCTGCAGCTACCCTATAGTTCTTAGTTATCATTTAAACTCTAACACCAAAGGATTTTAGCAATACCACATTAATATAGAACAATCAGAGGAATAATATAATCAATCATATGAATAAAACCTAAAATTTTTATATAAATTGTTTATCCCCCAATCAAAAGGCCAAGTAACTGAGCTGGTAAATGTTGTAAAAGTCACTGTGAAATCACTCCCATTTTCCACAGTTATCAGTCATTTTCCCTATCTGCTCCGCTGTCACTCTCTTGTTTATCGCCTCTGCTTCTCCCCTCATTCTGCTTAACTATCACCAATAAATTCACTGTCACTGTTACTCCTCTCTCGATCTTTTGCCCCAGTTCACCGTCTCCTCTGCTCTCTCGTTCTCTGCCACTGTCACCCCTCTCTCTCTCGATCTCTTTCCCCAGTTCACCGTCTCCTCTGCTCTCTCTCGTTCTCTGCCACTGTCACCTCTCTCTCTCGATCTCTTGCCCCAGTTCACCGTCTCCTCTGCTCTCTCTCGTTCTCTGCCACTGTCACCCCTCTCTCTCTCTCACTCTCTCTCACTCTCTCTCTCGATCTTATTCACCGTTTCTGCTGCTCTCCGCCTCTCCCTCTCTCTGACACCTCTCTCAACCTGGTCTGCTGTCTCCGCCTTTCTTTTACCGCCACTGCCACCTTTCTCACTCCTCTCTTTTGATCTGTCCTTTTACCAACACCGCTCTCTCCGGCGGCTTCACTTATCTCACGTTGTCTCACACCTTCGGTACTTTTCTCGGCTACTCCACTATCACTAATGTTTCCTCCTCCCTCAATCTGTCAATCTCTCCGGAACTTTCTCTCAGCTGCCTCTGTCTCCTTCCTCTGACCACCCCTCACACCAACTGCCAACTCCAACTGACCTTTCCCAGATCCTTCTAGAAACCTCATGAGCTACCTAGCGTGCCTCTATTGGCTGGCTGTTTGCCTAGTAACAGCCCTCGCGTATCAGCTCGCTGTTTCCTAGCAACAGCCGTCACACTGCCCTGTAACCCACAAACCCCAATCCAGCACTTCAGGAGTATCACAGAATATGGGGTCTGGCACCTGCTCAGGGGTTCAGGCAGAGGCTGAGATCAGAGGGAACAGGAAAGTTGTGCATCTCCAGGATCCACTAAAACTTATTATGGAGTCTGTTAATGCCAAAGTGCAAAGTAGTGATACTGCTTCTGTATTATACCAGAGTTCTCTAAATGTAGGTCACAATAGTATCATTAAACCAGAATAGCACTAAAATGAAATGACGTAGAGGCTATGGAATTGTGGGCATGCTTTGTATATGTGTAGACTCGTCTGTTTCCATGGTACCCATACTGATCATCCTAGTGCAGACTGTCTATAAGCTGTTAAGCAGAGACTTTAAAACCTTAATAAGAGATTCTTAATAATTAGAATTTTCCTTATTGAATCTACTTTCTTGGAAACATAACACATTTACTTGGATAATAGATAGGGCCTATGATCCAATATTTATTGCCTTTAATAAAATAGAAGCAATTAGCATTTATCATGAAACCATCAGAATAAAATGAGATCAGTGAGATAGTTATAAAAAACACAAATTATAAAAGTATTAACATCATTTATTTAAAAGGCAACTTGTGCCAGATTGTATTTCAAAACACACAAGTCACTGTTTACTAAATACAGCCAGATTTAAATTTTATATCTTAAAAAGATAAATTAGGAAATGACAAGGCCTTTTGCTGGTGAAAAGAATGTGGCTATTTTATTGGCAATACGCATACACATACCAGATGTTTTAGGGGTTACCCGCGAATCATCGGTCACACAGACCACTGATGCGCACATGTGACTCAAGGCTGCGTAAGTAGACAAAAATGCATATGAGGGAGGGGAATGACAGGGGCGTTCATTCCCCTCTTCCGTGCGTACTGCGAGACCTAGGGCTAGACTTACTAATCTTCTTAAAAAGGAAAATGGAGGTGTTGACTATAGCAACCAATCAGATTCTAACTGACATTCTCTAGTATGTATTAGGAAAGTAAGAGCTAGAATCTGATTGGTTGCTACAGGCAAAATATCAATTTTTCCTTTTGAGAGGTTTAGTAAATCGATATTTAGAGAATATAAATAAATGTGTACCGCTTAAGACCATTGGCAACATGATACATAAACATCTCTCTGTTGCCTAAGTATTTCCATAAAAAAATTGTTCATGCATAACAATGATAACCATAATATTTTTATTGCTCCTAATCCTAAATGTCATTTAAGTATGTCTTTTAATTTAGCTACTCTGGAAATTGCAACAATGATACAGCCGCCTGCTCAATGGCGCGCTAAATAGAAAATTTCTGCTTATTTAAACCCTTTCCCAATAGCAACAGGCTACAGCCGACTAAGGTTAGGGTGAGGTTGCAGGACATGGAAGGTTAGAGTTAGGTTGCAGAATATGGTCAATTAGGTTTAGGGCACAAGAAGGATAAGGTGAGGGTTAGACCGTGGGAAACAAAGGGTTAGGGTAAGGGAAAGGTTAAATTTAGGGTTAACCCTGGCTATTGGACTATTTTGTCGGGCTAACGTAAAAGTGTGTAGCTATCATTACTGCTTCTATGTGTACATTCAGTTACCTCATTCAAAATAAATACACATCATTTATGTGTTTTAACAAAGCTCTAAGTTTACGGGCATGTCTATCAGTTAGCTTGGGCAACTAGCCAATTTCAGGCCCACATATGCACTGAACACAATACAAATCCCATAGATTGTCTAAAAAAAACAGGGGATATGAGGTTTGTAACTTAATACCTCTCTGATAGAACATTGCAACACATAGGAGCAGGATAGAGATAGGGGACAGACAGAGCATAGTAGTGGGGAGAGACACAGGAGCAGGATAGAGAGGGGGGACAGACAAAGCATAGTAGTGGGGAGAGACACAGGAGCAGGATAGAGAGGGGGGACAGACAAAGCATAGTAGTGGGGAGAGACACAGGAGCAGGATAGAGAGGGGGGACAGACAGAGCATAGTAGTGGGGAGAGACACAGGAGCAGGATAGAGATGGGGACAAGCAGAGCATAGTAGTGGGGAGAGACACAGGAGCAGGATAGAGAGGTGGGACATACAGAGCATAGTAGTGGGGAGAGACACAGGAGCAGGATAGAGAGGGGGGACAGACAGAGCATAGTAGTGGGGAGAGACACAGGAGCAGGATAGAGAGGGGGGACAGACAGAGCATAGTAGTGGGGAGAGACACAGGGGCAGGATAGAAATGGGGGACAGACAGAGCATAGTAGTGGGGAGAGACACAGGTGCAGGATAGAAATGGGGGACAGACAGAGCATAGTAGTGGGGAGAGACACAGGTGCAGGATAGAAATGGGGGACAGACAGAGCATAGTAGTGGGGAGAGACACAGGTGCAGGATAGAAATGGGGGACAGACAGAGCATAGTAGTGGGGAGAGACACAGGAGCAGGATAGAGATGGGGGACAGACAGAGCATAGTAGTGGGGAGAGACACAGGAGCAGGATAGAGAGGTGGGACATACAAAGCATAGTAGTGGGGAGAGACACAGGAGCAGGATAGAGATGGGGGACAGACAGAGCATAGTAGTGGGGAGAGACACAGAAGCAGGATAGACAGGTGGGACATACAGAGCATAGTAGTGGGTCTTAAAGACCGCGTATACGCAATCTATGTTGCAAGAAGTAACGTAGATTACTTCTTGCAACTTACTTCTTACTGGCTTCTTAGGTGCATAGATTAACAAAATGACCTACTACGGATGCGTGGTAGGTCATATAACGCAATCTACGTACCAATTAGGTACATACTGTAGATTGCTTCTGTGCAGTTTGTAAAGATTGCACAGAGTAGTTTAGTAGGAAAGAGGTGTGCTAGTGTTTAGTTAGAAGTGGGAGAGGGGAGGGATTTAAATTAGCTGGGGGAGGTAGGGAGAGGCATTGGGCATGATCCAGAGCAACGATGTTACATCGTGGACTCCCCTGACACTCCCCCTGCCCCCAGCGTACTTACGCTGGCTGAAGGCTACCCTAACTTCAGCCGGCGTAAACGAGGGTAACTACGCTGGGACAGCGGCGTTGTTACGATAACGCCGCCCTCCCAGCCTCATTACCCTCCCTCCCCCCGCCTCCCTACACTAACTACAGAGTAATAACGCTGGGGGAAGCCTCCTCCAGCGTTACTATGCTGGTGCTACGGATGCCCGATCTATGCATAATGCATAATGAATTTCCACAAATCTGGAGCATACAGAAGGCCACTTTCAGATGTGGGGAAGGTGCACTTGTTGAGGCAAGTCTAGGCAGCTCATTAGCTAATTGCCTCCACCTATACATGCCCATTAAACGTCCTTCAGAACGCTAGGCGCCGCCTGGATTGAACTCAGTTGCGAGACAAGGGTCTCTAACAGTGCACAATACCAATTTTCCCTGATGTGCGCTACGTGACCTGGCGTGTGCTCCCCTCTGGGTCAGTCCCTGAATGTCCCAGGGTTTGGGATTTACTTTTATGGCTGCTTTTATAATATTGTGCTGTGTAGTGTCACATTTCATCCTTATAGTCTCTTTGTATGTAACTATTGTGCATTGACAGAATTAATGCTGTTTTATTGTTTATTTGGCTATATGTTTAGTTGGGGTGGATTGTGTATTAGGTTCTTGGAGATGTGTGGTTGTTACTTTTGTCAGTTTGTCTTTCTAGTTGTCTCAAGTTTTGTTGTGTCCATCTATGTATGTGTGACTGGTCATCTATGTATGTGTGACTGGTCATCTATGTGTGTGTGACTGTCCATCTATGTGTGTGTGACTGTCCATCTATGTATGTGTGACTGGTCATCTATGTATGTGTGACTTTCCATCTATGTATGTGTGACTTTCCATCTATGTGTGTGTGACTGTCCATCTATGTATGTGTGACTGGTCATCTATGTGTATGTGACTGGTCATCTATGTATGTGTGACTTTCCATCTATGTATGTGTGACTGGTCATCTATGTGTGTGTGACTGTCCATCTATGCATGTGTGACTGATTGGTTGTATTTATACTATGTGGTTGTATTTTTAGTGTATTTTACGTTGTGTGTTCTTTAGTCAGATAGTCTTTGTTTGCGACTTTATGCTTATTGGTAGCTCTTATGTGTGTGGTGTCATTTCCTTCTGCTGTATTTTCTTCTATAGCTTAATGGGGTAGATCCAGAACTACGTTTGCCATTCGTTATTCGCGTAGCGTATTTTTGTGTGCGTAAATTCTTTACACTCCCCTAGGCACACCCCTTGAACGTACGTATTTTGTCAAGATACGCTTTCCAAACCCTACCTTAACTTTTGCCAACGTAACCGCAGTCATACGCACACGTACGTATGGGCAACACGTATTTACGCAGCTAAGCACGCCCATACTGTACACTTTAAATACAACCCCCGCCTACTTAACGTATTTCAGACGTATTTTGGAGTAACGTAAAATTGGCACGACCACACGTAAGTATTTACGTGACACATACGTGAATGGCCCATACGTTCACGATTACGCTACGCTATTGAGCGTATTTTCTATGGTACGCATGCGCAGTACTTACAAATAGGCGATTTTATGTCTCCGCCACGCGTAAATTCGCTCAGAAGCGTTGTTCTGGATCAGGCCCAATGTGTCTATGATTAGATTTCTGTGTGTTTCTTGACAGAACCAAACGTAAATGCTTCATGATATGTCTGGCATCTGGGCAGGGTGTTGTAGATCTGTGTAGACCTCTCAGTTTTATTTGATGTTTATTGCTATGTGTATGACCATGCCATGGACTTTAGCACTGCACCATCACATGGTAGCTTATAAAAAGCAGCAGTCTTATTGTTTATGCACCTGGTCTCAGTCACTTGGACTATAGAGGTGACAACAGCTGCATTGGTCTTGAGCCAAGTGTCATCTTCTTCAGCCGTGGAATGAATAAATAAACAATTTACAATGACTTTTTTTTTTATAAAAGCAACAGTCTACAAATATATTTTTTTATCATGAAACAATTATCCATATCCATAAGGTGGAAAATTGACTTAATTGAACAGGTAGATGATAAGTGGAATAAGCTCAGACCGGATCAGAATTTGCTATCATAAGTAATGCACATAAAGGAGAGTAGAGCACCTCCTGTACCCCTGAACTCCTGCATGCAGAGGAGATTTATGGCATCTTTAAGTACTGTGAAATACTGTGTGGGCGGTATACTGGATCGTACGTAAGGGCTTAGCCAAGTACACACTGGGATGTTCAGCTGATCATTTTTCCAATCGCACAACCAAAAGACCGTTTCAGCAGATATCTTACCAGTGTGTACTGTCCAGAGATCTCCTAATAGACACACTTGCAAAAAGCCAAATATATCTTTCCATGGTTGATCTGAAATATTAGGAGCTCTAAAAGATCAAATCAATAGATCACAGACTGTTTCAAAAGATTTTTGAGCATCTTTGGACACCACACACTGGTGAGATATCTGGTGAAATTGTGCGATTGGAAAGATTATCTATAGATAAAGCCCCTGGGCCGTATTCAGAGATGCGTTTGTTCAAAAGTACGCAAGTATTGGCATGCACGTAGCAAGCCAACACCAATGACACTCCCCTCTCACGGCCCTGCAATTGTAGACTTACACCTCCATAGATAACCTCTAACTCTACGTGTGTACATGTGTTCCGTACGTGCGATTCTATGTAACCGCGCCCTCAAATACTAAATAAATGCCTCCCTCCACCCTCTTTCATACAACTTTTCATGTTCGTATTTCAACCCCGCCCCTCCGTACGTATGTTCCCAAGTGCGATTCACATGTCCGTGCCTAAAGCACTTACATGCGTATATTCTACGTAACTTAGGTAAAGTTATTACGCATGCGCAGTTAAAACATACCTAAAAATTTGTAGGTGACTGCACGTGAAATTGGATCTGTGAAGACGGCCCCCAATGTGTACCCAGCCTTAGTGTACAATATCATCGCTTGCCCACCATGTGTATCTCATACTCTTGGTGTGTGGACCGGCCCTGGGTGCGGTGACCTGCATTCCGTGCGGAATATCTGGCACTGTGCAAGCGCAGTAAAAGCAGATAGGTGATTTACGTTTGTGATGCCTATCAATTCGAAGTCTGGATCTGGATCCTATGTACATGATTCTGGATCTGGGCCCTCCTATCTTAGGCTCGTATTCACAACTAAGACTTCCGGCGGAGTTTCGTACCCTACGTACAGAAGTCTGCTGGAAAATGGTACTGCGCATGCGCTCTGTGTGGATATCAGCCCCTCAAACAGGGGGCCTGCCCACCCTTCATACATAGGAGATTTGTGTTGGGTGGGCATAAGCATGTAAATTGTACAGTAAGGTCTTGTCTATCATAGAATTAAGGGTTTCCGTGTGGAATCCACTGGCGGATCCCAAATCTGCACGTAGGAGAGCAGGGGGGAGTGTCTTGTTCTCCTACATGCAGGGTTATGGATCAGCAATTCCGTTCGTCAGTCTCCGTAGCAGAGGCTACGTCCAGAATTATGCCCTAACTGTGAATCCAGTCCTTAGAGAGAAAGAGGCAGTTTAAACATACTTGGAAAAATATAACGATACCCGAAATCTGAAGCTAAACCAAGGCTCAAATAAATTGCAGCGACCAGATCCAGACTAAGGCAGTGTGGACGTTTTTTGTATGCTATTGCGCATGCGTGAGTAGCAGACTTTCAGCGCAGCTCTGGGGACCGCATTCAGACTTCCGTGCTGCGATCGGAGCGCAAATATACGCACCTACGTTGCATGTCAAACCCCTGACACTCCCCCACTTTAGACCTAGGTCACGGAGACGTCTGCCTTCATAGACTAATAGACTAGCATTAACTCCGTCGCCACTTCCGCGCATATATGACTTAGGTGGGGGCATATTTTTGTAATCGTGCCCACTTCCCTTCATTTAAATGCCCCCCCCGCCCTTTTCTATTTAAATACCTATTTGCGTATATTTCCGATCGACTTCCGCTCGTATCTACCTACGCTCGCTTGACAAGTCCACTCGCAATGCGTTTCCGTCCGTAATGAATATCCGTGCGGAAAGTCTACGTGAACTGCGTACAAAAAATGACTACGCATGCGCAGTTGAAACGTACCTAAAAATACGCACGGAAGTCGCCGCTAGAACGGATCTCTGAATACGTCCCTGGGTCTTCAGTATCAAGTTTTCCGTACTGTTAGCCTTTCTGTAGTGTTAGCGGGGCAGGATGCGTACGTGCGATGGAGGATGGGGTTGTTAATTGGCCTGGGTTAAGTCCTTACGTACAATACTCCACATACATTCTCCTGGTGTGCGAAAGGCCTCGTCTCCGCTCGCACACACACAGGATTCAGGATTACATAACGGTCTGGCCAGAGCTCCAGCCACGGTGCTGAGCGAGTTCTTGATTCAGCCCTAGGTTCAGTATACAATGGGATGGGA
>WWET01001692.1:83446-103559 GCA_011038615.1 Limnodynastes dumerilii
GTGAACGCCGATACGCTGTGCTTTAGTAAGCACAGCGCATCGGCGTAGGTCTGGATCAGGCCCATCGTATCGGCGTGCACTCTCCCCGACACTCGTGCAAGCGTATTTTCCCTCGCTTACGCCGGCTGAAGGCTACCCTAACTGCAGCCGGCCTAAGCAAGGGAAAATACGCTCGCACAGGAGCGTTTGGCCACAAACCCCTCCCTGCCTCCCTCATTAAACTACCTCCCCCCGCCCACCTACACTAACCTAACCTCCAGCGTTACTACGGCGCTGCTACGGATGCCCGATCCACGATCGGGCGTTGCCGTAACTACGCCGGGCAACATCTTCCCGCCGCATGCGCAGATCTGCTTTTAGCCGATCTTACGCTGCTGGCTGGCGTCTTAATGATCACTCATATCAGATTACTGCTGTATCCAGTGCTTAGCACACTCTCACTGCACTATCCTCATACTTTCCTCTTCCTACATAGTGGAAGTGATTTCTAGTTCATGCCCTACACCACCTCGTCATTGTAAATGGTCCCAGGACAGAACTCTGGATCCAGATCCATTCAGGGATTGCGATGCACAGTAAACTAAAACAAAGGGCCAGATCCAGAACTAAGTACTAAGTCATTTGCGTAAGTGCCCTGTCTCGGAACATCTGTGCATGCGCACGCCAGCTGTTCGAACAAATGTAAATGAGGGGTTGGGGCGGGGAAGCCCCGTTGCGACCAGGCCGTACGTGAAAGTAAAGGTAGGAATGACACGTAAGTGTCCAGATTTCCTACTGACAGCGGGGAGTGCAGGGGGCATGCACTCCCTGCTTCATGAGCATAACTACAGACCCTCGCATGCACGTAAGGCGTGCGGGGGTCAGGATCTGGCCCAAAGTCTAGATCTGCTCCAGAAAGAGGGAGAGAATGGAAGGGACAGAAGAACAAAAATGGAAGTGAACAGGAGACGGAACAGTAACACATTGCGTCCGGAATAGTGGATCATACACGGTGTGGAGAAGAGAAGGGCAGGTATATAACAGAGAGAGTACCAGACAGAATAATAGAATGACAGGTTATCAAAGAGCATAGGAAAGACAATAAAGAACTGAACTCAATCAAGATTGAGCCAGTAGTATGATGAGAGAGAACAGTGTAGGTGCATTAATATAGAGAGTAAATGAAGAAATGACAGCGGGAAATAATAGTGAGACAGGATGAGATAGAGGTGAAAGAGCGGAGAAAAGTAAATAAATAGAGGGGGAATGGAGGTGATCGGAGGGAGAGAATAGACACGTATAAGTGGAGAGCAGGGGGAGGAGAGATAATGAACACAAACTGAATGCAAGAAAGAGCAGGAAGGAAAGATGGGTTTATTAGAAGAGGAGGAGGGAGACCTGCAGAGGGGTTGATATAAGTAGATTACGATGCACATTCCTTACCTATTATCCTCGTCTGCTTCCTATTTATCCTTAGTTCCAATCAACAAGTCACTGACAATTGGAGCAGAGATCTGCTTACTCGCAGGCAGACACAGGCTCACAGACACAGCTGCAGGAGGTAAGGCACTGGCTCAGAAATGTCTTTGCGTTTGTAAATGTGACAAGTAACTCGTCACCTATGTTTTGTTGTGGATGGTAAATCAGCTTTAGTGTGCTATGGTGATGGACAGGGGAAGCTGGGTCACCAGGGTTATATGTTTCCTGTGAGCTAGGCAGTATATGTATGTTGCAGACTGAAATGCTCTGTAGTGAGTGAATGGCATGCTGTGTTAATGCAGTGCAAATACATTGCCTTGAGATGCTGCATTGAACATGTACAGCTATATAGCTACCACTTGTCATCGCAGAGTGTATTCAAGGTACTTTATACAGAATGGAAGGAAGCTCATATGTGTCTGTAATGTCTGTGGGCACTGAAGCGGACTCATACAGGTGTCATGTCTCTGCGTAGGAGGGAGGCGATTAACTGTCTATCTGACCCTTATATTTCTGCTTTAGGTCTGGCACATGAAGGCAAAATGAGAAGCAGAGAAAAGGAGAGATGAATTTAAACCCATTCACACGCATAATAGGACACATCGGAGAGTAGACAAAGGAGTATTGTGAGGATGAGGGGCTCTCTTTGTATGTATGTGTCTTTATAGCACCGTCGCTGAAAGGCGCCGTCTCATTTAATCAAAAACGCAGGGAATATTCCCATGGGATAGACTGAGAAATAACAAGAAGAAGAGAAGTTTACTGTCAAAGACATGTGACGGAAACCACGAGATCTAAGACAATCGTTTAAGTCAACTTAACTTCCTATTTATCACAAATACTCCTTTTGCCAGCAACATGACACCTTCCATACCTTGGATGCCTACAACTCTGCCCCCTGCCTCAGGTGTGGTGTCACTACGTGGCCCTGGTTGGGGAGTGGTATATGGGATGATCTGTGGTTGTGGGGTCTTGTGCAATGGACTGGTTCTAGTGGTGCTACTAAGCTGTCGACACACTTTGGTGTCTGACCTGTATGTGGTGAACTTGGCCTTGGCTGACCTCCTTTCTCTACTTGGGATGCCCCTCCTTATTCATCAGCTTCTCCATGATAGAGGGTGGGTCTTTGGAGACATCCTTTGCCGTGCTGTGACTGCCCTGGACCTCAACAACCAAATCACCGGTGTAGGCATTATTACAGCTCTCTGCGTTGACAGGTAACAGTTGGCCAGCTGAAGATTTAACTATGTGTAAATTCTGAGGATCAATGTTTGTATTGTACAGAGTATGGACCAAGATGTCCACAGACAGTCTTAGGAGTGGACTCGATTTACTAAGCAGAGTTCTTTATATTTTGTTTTTCTCCCTTGTGTCAAAATGTCCCTTATTGTTTTCTTTTTGGGACTGAGGGTGAATGACGTTGTACTTGTTGTTGTCAGGGCGATCACCTTTTCAGAATGGGGTTCCTCACAGTAATGCAATGAGGTTTGTTTATTGTCATAAAATTGCCCTTTTTTAGCATTACTTATTTGCCAGGTTCAGCTTTGTTTATGACAATCCTGACATACGTCGCTGTAGATATCCTTATAGACTTGACCATGATCATAATTTCTCCTCTGGAGACCTTTCCATCTTTAAATCTCTTCTGTATCGCGCATGAAAGAGAATGAAGACAGAACGGTCACCAGAAAAGTTGATCATGTGACTCAATCTTTTTTAACCCTGCCCCTCCCCTCCTCCAAAACAGAACATGGAATTCTGCAACAGAACTCATTCACTATTCATCATGATGCAGAATTCCGTGTGGACTTCTGTCTCCGCACTGCGAGCGGGCCTAATCCCCATAAACATGAGAAGCGCATGGTGGGTGGAATCCGGAATGGTAATCATACATCACAGTTCCAAAGCCTTTATATGCAATCAACCATTCCAAAATGGGAATCTGCATTTGGAGACCTGCATGGGCCTTTGCAGACTTCCCAGGTACGTAGGTACGTAGATTGCCTCCGTGTGGTTTTAAAACAGTATTTTAGGTAGAAAGAGGCAGCGTAATGCCGCCTTGGGGAGGGATTAGGTAGAAGTGGGAGAGGGAGGGATTTAGATAAGTCGGGGGAGCAGGGAGAGGCAATGTCCATGCGTACATTGTACCGTAGCCGTACCGTGGCCCTATACCGTAAGTGCCATAAGGTACCTAAAAAATGGGGCGGATAGGCGCAGGACGGGTGAGTTAGATGCCGGTCTGTCCGCATGTAACTCAAACCGGATCTGTGAATACGGTCCGTACATTCTAAAGCTAAGTTTCCTATATCTCCATATCAATGAAGTGTCATTGGAGATATGTTTCACAACGGCATAAGGAATGTTTGATGGACGGAAAATTGTCTTTATTTATTGTGAAGAAATTTATAGGACTTATCTGATACCAAAGCTGAGTTAATGTACTGTTTGTTGGGTGGATAAAAAGAATGACATATAAATCTATTTCTGTCATATGGAAAGCACATGAAGTCAGGAAATAACATTAGGCATCAGAGCTATTTTTATAAGAAAGTACAGTTTGAGACTAATCTCTAAGAGACGTATAAGTATCCTTTATATCTGTACATATGTTCCAGTGGCACAGAATAACCCCAGAAATAGCTCACTTGTGAGCAATAGACCATTTGAACGCTGTAGTTCCTACTGAGTCATGATGTCATTGAAATTGGGGACCTATTGGTTCTGCATATTGCTTGGGAAAGGAGGAGGAGATGATGCCCTTTATGTGATGAACAGCAGATAAGCTTCCTTAATACAAGGCATTTAGGAAAGACAGTGATACTCTGAGAAACTGGAGGAACAAAAGAGGGGGAGTGTTTAATAGCGGGGTGATTTACTAAACCGCACCATACGATGAGGAAAAAAACAGCATGAATGACAATTTAATGGTGAGCGTCATGAAGTCTCAGGTCTGTGTTTTAAAAGGCACACAGTCAATATAGAGAGAGAACGTTTATTTTACCTCTCTTGTGTCTCAGCATTTGTTGTAGATATGGTAACAATGGCAACCATCCTTCATCATTACGAAAAACCGGACAAATGATTTGTTAGATCGCTCATTTATCCAAGTCTTATCTTCTAAGACAGAAAGACATAAGTCCGGATTCACAGATCCGTATTTACTATGTGCGCGTTTTTATGTACGCAGGTAGCCAGGCAACACCCATGACACTCCCCTTGGCCGGACGGGTTTTCGGTGACTTCCGCCTCCATAGGGCACTTTTAACCGTACATGTGTACTTACGTGCGTATATTACTTATGTACGTGCGTATTTATCTAACCACGCCCTCAAATGCCAATCTAAATGCTTCCCCCTGTCCACTTTCACGTAACTTCTACCGTACGGATAAAAACCACACCCCTCCATACGTATGTCCCCAAGTGCGATTCACAAGTCCAGCCTAAAGTACTTACGTGCGGAAATACTACGTCATTTGCGTGGAAAAAGTTAGCCCCTGACTGCAAAAGGAGACAGACTCGCATTACACCCGACTTCCAAATTCAAACGTCACCCGACTTCCGGAAGCCATTTGCGGAAGTCGGGTGATTTTCTGGCTATGCGCATGGCAGATGTTCCGCAATAGATCTCCAGGCACATGCCAGGGCAGCTCATCCTCTCCACCCGCTTTGCAAGGAGGGGTGGAACATGTCCATTTTACAGCAGGGGCAGGGTTTAAGAGTTCCGCTGACCCACACAGGACACTTAAGGTAGTTATGGTAGGCATATGTGCTTCCCAATCCGCACGAGAGAGGGAAGTGACAGGGGATTTCACTCCCCTGTTTCGTGCAGACGGCCAGACCTCTGTGCATACAGAAATGTACAGAGGTCCTAAGTCTGATATATTATTTTCCCTGGTCTGGTTAGTGAAACGAAAAAATAAATGATGCTAAGTTACATACACAAAAAGTCCAAACCAATGATAAAAAAAAAAAACAGAGGTTGCCACGACCTATAAAGCATCAAACTAATTTTAATCACATAAAACAAATTCCACCAATACAAATAAAATACAATAAATGCTGTCCATATGTTAAGAACAATTATTATGTCCAGCTGGAAAGATTCTGTGCTAAAAGTCAGCTTTAGTTCCAAAACCAATAAAATGCCAGTGCACTGAATAAAACATATTCAGGCTGTGATATTTCTTACCAGCTTCCAGCTAGACAAAGTAGTTAAATCTCAGCTGAATACAGGCCGGCTAATTGGCTCTAGTTAAAATAAACAGCTAGGTACTGGTATATTGATGGCCCACTGCTGGCTATGAACAAACAGTAAACACAGGGCAGATGCACATAACAGGACAGAAACCATAGGGACAGCACTATGTTAGCCACCTGTAGCCTGTGGTTGTTAAACTCTACTCCTATGTGCTTAATTAGTCGATATTAATCAACAAATGAAAACAGATCTAGAACTTCTATGTAATGCTACTACTTATTTGGGCTGGTTCTTAAATCGGTTCTAATATCATGGTCTAGTGAACAATAAATACATATTAGCTGCTACAGAATTTATTATGCATATATGGTAACAGGAAGATTTTTACTGCTTCAGTGCTTTGCATAGGTGTGGTTCACCAATGAGAACGGCCCTTTTTTGAAAGGGCTGTTTTCGACAGCACATTTACGAGGACGGACATGAAGCAAAACTTCCTGCCTGGCCGCATACGGGTAAGCTCTGATCTGTATTTCCCCAACCTCAACCCTTATGCTAATGCTCACCCTAAACCTCCTCTTTCATTAGCTTAACCCTTCCTTCAGCGCAGCCTGACCCTATCCTTCCCCTTACGCGATCTATCCTCTTCCCTTAGCCTAACCCTTAGCCTCCCCTTCTAGGCTCTATCTCCTCCCCACAGTCTAATCTTAAGTCTCCCCTTGTCCCATCCATCCCATCCCTGCAGCCTAACCCTAAGTTTCCCCTTCTAGATTCCATCCCATCCCTGCAGCCTAACCCTAAGTTTCCCCTTCTAGATTCCATCCCTTCCCCGCAGCCTAACCCTAAGTCTCCCCTTCTAGATTCCATCCCCTCCCCGCAGCCTAACCCTAAGTCTCCCCTTCTAGATTCCATTCCCTCCTCGCAGTCTACCCTTAAAGGGCCGTATTCTCAGATCCATTTTCACGTGGAGTTGCGTGCGTATTTTTAGGTACGTCTTAACTGCGCATGCGTAATAACTTTATTTACAAAAGTAACGTAGAATATACACACATAAGTTATTTAGGCACGGAAATGTGAATCGCACTTGGGGACATACGTGGTGGTGGGGTTGAAATACGTACCTGAAAAATTACGTGAAAGAAGGTGTGGGGGGGCATTTAAATGAGTATTTGAGGGCGCGGTTACATAGAATCGCACGTACGGCAGACATAGCGCACACGTAAAGTTAGAGGTGGTCTATGGAGGCGTAAGTCTACGACTGCACGGCCATGAGAGGGGAGTGTCATGGGTGTTGGCTTGCTACATGCGTGAGTATAATTGCGTACTTTTGAACAAACGCATCTCTGAATACGGCCCTCCATCCACTCTCTGCAGCCTAGCCCTAGGTCTCCACTCCTCCCATCCATCCCCTCCCCGTAGCCTAGAGACAACAGCAGAAGTGACCGTATTGCATTCAATGGCTTCAATATAAGAAGTAGGGGATGCAGTTATTACGGCTGATTAGTGGAGAAAATTTCCTATTGAGAATAGATACTTGTTAAATGGCTCAATTTCTGCAATTGCCCTTTGCCATTAGCGGGTAGCTTAGGGTTAGGTAGCAGGACATAGAAGGTTAGGGTTAGGCTGCAGGACAGGGAGGGTTAAGGATAAGCAGTTAGAAGGGTAAAGTTAGGGTTAGGCTGCAGGACACTGAGGGTTAGGGTTATGCAGTTGGACATTGAGGGTTAAGGTTAGGCAGTTAGAAGGGGGAAGGTTAATGTTATGCTAGGGATGGTTAAGGTTATGCTGCTAAAAGGTGAAGGTTAGGATAAGGGTTAGGGTAAGAGCATAGTTAACTTACATTTCGCTGTTAGGATTTTTCGCAACTTCTCCTGACGCAGATGGTTTCTTCATGAAGATGTCTCGCAATGACATCCCTGTTGTTGCTTTACTGTCGAGAAGTGGTTTGGCGCAAAGAAGCCGCTCTAATCGTCAAACCACATCCAAGAAGAAGACACTAAGAAGAGAATGAAATTACTGCCAATGAGAATTCCCCCAAGATTGTGACACTAATCAGTTACAAATCCCAGATTCTCCTTACACTGTTATCGTATCAGACAGTAAACAGCACAATCCTCACTGACTATGCCACTAAGTGACTAATTGATTCCCTACTTAGATCAAAGCCGGTGAAGAGCCAAATAATTAATCACTCACAGTTATTGTGAGAAACATAATTTTTACTGTTTTTATTTAGTTTTTCTTTTAATTTAACTTAAATAAGTGCAACAATTCAACACAAATGAGTCCTACATTATTCCAGCACCATGGACAGCGTGGACATTGAAGATGTTATAATTGTGTTTCTGGTTTCTACTTTTGTTACACTGGAAATGTAGACATCTAGACAGAGAACAGGCATAAAAATAACAATGTGCTCTCCTCTGTCTCTTGATAGATATGTTGCAGTGGTGCACTCGGCCACCATGGGCCAGAGAAGAAGTGTGCGCTGCACGTGGATAGTCACTGGCTGTGTGTGGCTATGCTCACTCCTCCTCAGCACCCCTGTTCTTCTCTATTCCGGAGTGCGATGGGGAGAAGGCGTGGCTCTGTGCGTATTGGATCTTCCTGGGGCTCCACCATCCCTCTACTGGTACACACTGATGCACAGTCTCTTAACGTTCATACTTCCATTGTCAGTTATAGTGGTTTTGTACTCTCTCACTCTTCATCACCTTTCCCGGGTCATGAGGAGAGTCCAAAGGGCTCCGTCTCAGCGCAGTCGAAGGGTCACCAGAATGGCCCTGGCTATCGTCGCTGCTTTTCTATTTTGCTGGGCTCCTTTCCACGCAGTGCAGCTTGTAAACCTGTTCTCCACTGGGCCTCCTTCAGTCTCTACTTTCTACCTCAATCAAGCTGCTATTTGCATGGGATATGCTCACAGCTGCGTCAGCCCTCTGCTGGTCATCTGCTGTACTGAGGGCTTCCGGGAGAGGCTGCCCCATGCACGGTGAGTTCCTGTCAGTCATCTGTGTACAGATGTTTTTGGAGTCATTCATTATCCAGGAGCAAACATAGGATTTTAAAAAGGGGGTTTTCCATATTTCCATAATTAATATAAAATGAATATAAAATAAATGCATGCACAAACACACTCTCCCATATTGATAGGTTAGGTCACACAGTAGTGCTTTGAATTTACCCCTCCTTACTATGGCCCTAAATCACACTTAGTAACGGACCTAAATATATGCAGGCCCTGTGCGCATCTTGATGATTTTATGCAAATTGCGCATGCACGTTCCAAATGTTACGCACGGGAAGCCAGTTACATATGGAGTTCAACTCCATGCCTGAGATCCGTAAGAGGAGGTCTGCCAGTATTCTGTAATAAGGAAGGTCATAAAAGTGGGTGGGGAGAGGTATTTAAATAGGGCTGAACTGCCTGCTCCCATCTAGCCCACCTTTTTAACCTTACCCTCTAGTCTGGTATCTTCCCTTCTACTTTCAAGCATGCCCCTTGTCTCTCCCATCCTTAAAAAACCTAATCAAGACCCTACATCCCCTCCAGCTACAGCCCTATATCCCTTCTCCCTTTCACCACCAAACTCATTGAGCACTTAATGGGGCTGATAATCGCTCTAATGTATGGTCAGCTTTACTGTGTTAAGTAATAGTACACTGCAATGAATGATAATTATTAGTCTGTAAGTCATTTGTAATTATTAGTTATTATTCATATTCTGTAGCTACTGGGGCCCTAAAAACAGGGTATAATTTGTACTGTTGGGAGCATGGTTTGACCACAGGATACAGTGGTGTGAATGCAGGTTTTAAAAAGTAATATGGTGATAGGGGTGTGACTCGGGCAATATAATATGTGATGTGGGGAGAATGCAATGTAGGCAAATTTGAATTTTAGCTAGGAGAAAATCCAAGTTAGGAGGTGGTGAGGGGAACTGCTGTAATAATAATGTTTTACTGTGTTTATTTAGCCAGTGTTATAGCTGTAATGTGTTATGGAAAGTGGGGTACTGTGAGTAATTCCTATAATGCGTAGGGTGGTGTGGTATTGCTGCTATTGTGGACTTGTGGTATGTTTGTGGTTAGGGGTAATACTATAATGTGGGGAATTGAGGGTTGGAAAGGCACAGGGTGAATAGAAGTATATTGTTTAATATATTTTATATTATACTTTGTGGCATTGCAGAGCTATACCTTAAATTGATTTAACACTGTCAAAATCCCTATAGTTGCTGATGTCCTATGTAGCCCCAATGCCCATGTTCATTGTCTTTAGCTGTTTATACCTCCACTTGTAAAATCCCACATTGTCAACTGATTTAGACTTGGGCAAGGTAACATCCCCTGTCAAATCTGCCTCCCCTGTAACTGAATATGGTTCTTCCCAGGTGTAACCTTCCACCTCTTTTCTTCTTATTTTTAAATTCTGAATCCAGTCCTTAGCTTAGTATGTGTACATGAAGAAATACACAAAAAATAGAATTCCGAAATCATTTTATAACAAGCATCTGATGTACATATATTATTCAGGGCAGAACCATTTAGTTCATCTCACATGATTATTTTGGTGTGTACTGGTGAGACACTGACATCACAAAACACAATAATTACTATAGAGCAGGGGTCGGCAACCTGCAGCTCCGGAGCCACATGCAGCTCTTTCAGCTGTCTGCTGCGGCTCCCTCCTAGGGGGCTTTAGGTCACGCTGCCCCCCCGAGCCGCGGTCAAGTAGACCGACACCGGCCGCATTGCATAATGGTACTGGATATACAGGGCTATGGGAGCCCGGTAGTACCAAATCTATTTAATTGATTAATGCTATGAGGCAGCGTTATTCATTGAAATAGATTTGGTCCTACAGGGCTCCCCTAGGACCCCTGTATATCCGTTACATGCGTCGTGCTGCAGAGGAAGGAGCAGAAGCAGGAGGCAGAAGATAGACAGGTAAGTGAGGTTTTAATAAAAAAAATAAAAAGTTTATAGTATAGAAGGGGCACAAAGGAGGCTGATACACATATAAAGGGCACACAAAGGAGGCTGTTATTCATATAAAGGGAGCACAAAGGAGGCTGATACACATATAAAGGGGCACAAAGGAGGCTAATACACATATAAAGGGGCACAAAGGAGGCTGATATTCATATAAAGGGGCACAAAGGAGGCTGATATTCATATAAAGGGAGCACAAAGGAGGCTGATATTCATATAAAGGGGCACAAAGGAGGCTGATACTCATATAAAGGGAGCACAAAGGAGGCTGATACACATATAAAGGGGCACTAAAGGAGGCGGATACACATATAAAGGGGCGCTAAAGGAAGCGGATACACATATAAAGGGGCACAAAGGAGGCCAATACACATATAAAGGGGCACAAAGGAGGCTAATACACATATAGAGGGGGCACAAAGGAGGCTGATACGCAAATAAAGGGTACTAAAGGAGGCTAATACACATATAAAGGGGGCACAAAGTAAGCTGATATGCTTATAAAAGGGGGCACCAAAAGAGGCTAATACATATATAAGGGGGGCACAAAGGAGGCTAATACACATATAAAGGGGGCACAAAAGGAGACGGATACATATAAAGGGGGCACAAAAGGAGGCTGGACACATATAAGGGGCACAAAAGGAGCAGGTTCATTGATTTCATAAATGCTACACACTATAGTTTTTTGTACATAGAATAAAGGTAAAAAACAATATTTACAGTGTTATCTTCATTTTAGATGACAAAGGGGTTTTGTGGCTCCCGAGGTTTTCTTTTCTGGGGGAAATGGGTCCAAATGGCTCTTTGAGTGTTTAAGCTGGCCTGCCCCTGCTCTAGAGCATTAAAAAAAATATTATTCTGAGGCTGCTCCCAACAAGACAAGCTGGGGACTTGTCATCAACAAATACCAATAAAAACAATGAATATGAGAATGAGCGCCAAATAATATAATTGTTGTAAAACTTAAACACAAAGGCCCAGATCCAGACCCCACACGTTACGACCATCGTAATTTACGACCATCGTAAATTAAGGGTCTGCCCCATGGGCGTACTTACTGTCGTACGTAACTAAGTCACGCATGCGCAGATCTTCTGAGACAGAGGATTTATGTAAATGACTTGCGTAAGTCCCCTGTCATACCTAAGTGCATGCGTGCGGCAGATGTTACGCCATGTAACTCCAACGTACCTACCATCAGCGTAAATACAAACGACACACGACACGACAATACGACACACGTAATTACGCTTTGGAGGTGGGGGAGGCATTTAAATTGGATAGTAGATCAAAAAGTAAAAGGTGTAGATTGCAGCGCTTATTAAATCCTTATGCAGCCTATACTATTGTTCAAAGTGACAATTCTCAAAGGGTAACAATAACACAAGAAGCAACAAAGTAGTGGCGCTAGGTATAAACAAAAGAGAGAGTAGGAGACAAGGTAACTCTCAAAGGGTACCTCGTTTTCGGCAATTTGGCTTGTGAATATGGGAAGAAAGGAAACACGTGTTTCCTCTCTTCCCATATTCACGAGCCGAATCGCTGAAAACGAGCCTGCGACACGGAGGGAATCAAGCAGAGTGAGCTGTGCGCGCTGCAACAAACAAGATCCAGTGTACAAAAAGATGATCATCTTACCCTGGTATTCCATCATCGTTTGTGGACAATCATCGAGCTGTAAGCCGAACTTTATTCATAAGATCCATACTTCCCATATTGACTGTATGGTGAACAGCCCATAAGTACAAACGCAGTTATTACTTCACCCTTGCTGTGTAAATCACACTTAATAGAATCGGATTTGATGCATGGTAGACTTTAGAATAACCTTGTCTCCTACTCTCTCTTTTGTTTATACCTAGCGCCAATACTTTGTTGCTTCTTGTGTTATATTTAAATTGGACAGTGTGGGCCGGGTTAGGCCGTCACGTACGTAAATCCATTACGTATGTCAGTACTTACGCTGTGAAAAGTTAAGGTATGGTTTGGGCAGAGTAAAACGCCGAAAGTACGTACGAATGAGGGGAGTGCATAGTAATTAAGCTAGCGTAAATACGCTACGCGTTTTAACGTAACTAGCCCGTAGGTCTGGATCTACCCCATTGTCCAATAAAACCCAAAAGGATGAACTGCAGAATTAGTTGAGCTTTTGGGGTAGATCCAGACCTAAGTTCTTTTTACGTTTGTTGGCGTAATGTATTTACGCGATCGTCAGCACTATGCACTCCCCCTGCTAATATGTACTTTACTTGATTTACGTTTGCCAAACCCTACGTTAACTTTTCCAAGCGTAAGTACTGACGCACATAATGCAATGACGTACGTAACGGCCTAACCCGGCCCAAACTGTACAATTTAAATGCCTCCCTCCGCCTACAAAGCGTATTTCTGAGTGTCGCATGGATGACACGCCCTTTTGGTCGTATTTACGCTGAAGTTACGTACGATCAGAGTTACATTGTGTAACATCTGCTGTGCGCATGCACAGTACATAGAAATTGGTGATTTTACGACAGCGGCTAGCGTAAAAACGCTAGTGTACGTACCTCAGGATCTGGCCCTTTGGCTGAAAAGCCGATCTGTTCATGCGTCGGGCAGATGCTGCCCGGCGTTGCTATGGCAACGCCCGATCGTGGATCGGGCGTCTGTAGCAGCGCCGTAGGGATGCTGGAGGGAACGTCCTCCAGCGTCCCTACGTTCAGGTTATTGTAGGTGGGTGGGGGGAGATAGTTAAATGAGGGTGGGAAGGCGGGCTAAGCGGCCATACGCTCCTGTGCAAGCGTATGGCCCCTTCCTTACGCCGGCTGAAGTTAGGGTAGCCTTCCGCCGGCGTAAGGAAGGGGACACACGCCCGCACAGGGGGACTGTCGGTCAAAATGAACGCCGATACGCTGTGCTTTAGTAAGCACAGCGCATCGGAGTGGGTCTGGATCAGGCCCTTTGTATTTAAGTTTTACTACAATTATATTCTTTGGCGCTCATCCTCATAGTCATTATTTTAATTTAGATTCATTGACATCACCTGCCGAGGAGGTGCTAGGTTGAGGTGACACCATCTTAAAGAGATTTTAATTACATTTTGGCGTTTTCCTTCTTTGAAATAATCATTTCTGTGAATGTGGGAAATGAGAGTAATACGACTGAACAGCAGGACCTGATAATGGATTATTAAATGCAATAAAGCCATCGAGCTCTGGAATCTGACAGCATGATTTTGCAAGGCGATGACCCTTGATCGTTATTATCATCATGGCTTTCTTGGTGCGCTTTGTCACAAGCGGTAACTTCTTCTGCTATCTCTTGCTCTTGTCATCATTTGAGATTCAGAATCACATTTGTCTTCCTTTATCATACCATAACTTGTTCTGAGAAAGCCACTGACCTCAATGTCATTGAATTGTAAATCGGCAAAGTTTGTTTTGAATGCACTTCTGAAGACTGCCTCATTACTCCATTCCATACTGTTACATATAGAAAAATCTGTTACCCATTGTGACTTTCATTTTTGACATTTTACCTTCTCACACAACCTTCATTTCCTCTAAAAACCTCCAGGCTTAAGATCGTTTTAAGTACACAAGCGCACCGGAGTTATGCACTACTAAGGATAATGCACCCCCCTGGGGAGTTATGCACTACTAAGGATAATGCACTACCCTCACACGCATGCAACTTTGCTGACTTACGTGTTCATAACCCTGCCTTAACTGTACCTTGCGTATCTGTGGTCTACATAATGCCTTGTCGTACGTAGGTACCTAACCCAGCCTATACTGTACAATTTAAATTCCACCCACAATGCATCATTTCGGCTTGCGTAGGGATGTCACGCCCTAGCGTACGGAGTTACGTACGATCAGAGTTACGATGTGTAGCATCTTCCGCATGCATGCGCAGTGCTTTCCCACAGCCAGATTTGCGCATACAGCATGTGTAAATTAGCTGTCGCCATTAAGTCTGGATCTGGCCCAATGTACCTCTGGAACACTACAGCTGCACTGAGGGTTCCACACTGAACCCCTATGATGGAAATTGTTTAAGTCTTTCAGGACCGAGTATAACTGCAAATAATCCATGTATTGGGATCTTTTGGCAGTGAACACGGAAACAAAACAATGCCACGTGCAATCTGTTGTGAGACAATATGTATCATTTCTGTTCATTTCTTTTTTATGGGTCTAGTTGTTTTAGAGCAGCCTATTGCAACCTTTTTGCTTTGGAGGAACTCTTTAAATAAAAAGTTATGCCTAAGGGAAACCCAATAATAAAATTAATATAATGGTATTAAAATATGGTAACTTTCCAGTCCTGAACTCGCCATCCTCCCTTCCTCACTGCCCTTCGTACCTACTTATGGTTTGTAGCTGGAATAGAGAAAAAAACATAGTATTTACATGACAATGGATGCAGTGGTCGGTCCGGCCGGCCCTATTTCCAAAAATCAAACTTCTGAATGAAAATAGCAAATCGCTTTTGGGAGCAGAAACCTATTTCCCTGTTTCCAATGGCTACAGGCTGTGGCGGTTGCAGTGGCTATTCTAGGGTTAGGCTGCAGCGGCTGTGGAATGGATAAGGTTTAGGGATAGGCTGTGGTGGCTGCTGCGGGTATAAGGATAGGCTTAGGGTTTAATGGGAAGGTTGAGCTTAGGCATGGAGGATTAGGGTTAGGCTGCGGGGCATAGAGGGTTACACTTAGGCTGCAGAACATTGAGGGTTAGGACTGAAGAAGGGGAATGTTATGGTTAGGCTTCAGGAAACAGCTGGTTAGACTTAGGAAAGGGTTAAAGGTGGGTGTCACGACCCTGACTTATTACCAATGACCTGCCACAACCAAGACTATTCATAGGAGGTCTTAGGTTCTCCTTTTTCCCAAATCAAACACAGTTATCCTTTACCAGAATTATCCTCAACCCAGAATGACCTCTTCCCTCCTTTCCATGCTCTGGAACAATACTTTTCCTCGCTGGGACTGCACGGGTGACGGTGTACTTGTCCGCCAAGGTAGCTGCTTCTTGGGATGATGTAGGGTCCCAATCCAGAATCCATTCTTTTACATCCGCCGGGCATAGAGTCAGGAACTGCTCATAAATCACCAACTTTTAATTTGTTGAAGTTGTCCACTTTTAACCCCTTAATCCACTGATGAAATGAAGTAGACAACTGAGCCACCAGTCCTGTGTAAGTGTCAGAGACATTGAACCTTTGCCTTGAGCTTCCGGGGTGTTATTAAAGCACTGCAATAAGGCCTTTTTAATAGCCTCATAATCTCTGCCCAGTTCAGCGGGTAGGTCTGCAAAGGCATCCAGTGCTTTATCTCTCAGTCCAGGGGCTAAATATTGTGCCCACTGACTTTGGGGCAGTCCATACTGCCTGCAGGTTTTTTCAAACACCTGCAGAAAAGAGTCCAGATCCTCATCTTTATCCAGAATAGGAAACTGGTCCATACAGGGTTTGCAAACAGTACGTAGATTTACACAATCTACATACAGAAGTGGTACATAGATAGCGTAAATAAGCTACTACTCAGGCGTAGTAGCTTAATCCTTAAAACAATGTACGCAAGACAAAAACTACGAAACTGTGAATCCGGACCTGTGTCTTTAGCCTTGCAAAAACTTGATACAGATTGTTGGAATTTGTACTAGCCCATACAAGGGAAACTCCTAATTCTACCTCTTAAATGAGTTCCTGTTTTTACAGTATTGGTAAAACTACAAAAGCCTCTGTAATTTAGTATAAGATTCTGAGTCCTGGGTATGCTGTGTATATTTTATTTCTGGTTAATATTGAAAGCATCAATCACTGTCAGCGGAGCCTTTGCAAAACAGTCAATTACAATTGCTTGCTAGTATTGCCTTCATCTGGTATTTGCACCAGCTTTAGGAAACTCTCAGATGATTACCTTACTGTACCTTACTGTATTCAGCCTATGTTAGATCTCTTTAATCAATAGGAGTGTTTACTATGCAGTCATAATACCTGTCTATTTATATTTGCAGCTGTTGCCGTTTTTTCTTCCGCCGGTGGGCTGGGTTTTGGCCTGTGTCCACCTTACCCCACCATGGTCCAAGCTCTGCCATTAACAGCCCTCCTATTGATGGAATTTGTGCCCCTCCACATCGAAGAAGGACTATCCACCTGGAGACCCCCCCATGCTCTATCACCGAAAACACCAGGATCTGCCTTGGAATGAGGGATGAGAGCAGTGTCCTGTGATACCCACTTGTGAAAGTTGTTGCTGTAGTTGTTGAAAGCCATACAAGCCAATCATAATTTGTCATTTTCCTATTATAGTATGAAAAAGGAAAGAGAATGTCTGATAAGTTGCTTTAAAGATATTTTCTGACTATTTATATACACAAAATAACATCTATATGCGCTCTATTTTACACATAGAGTGTCTGATCCAGCCTAACATTTTGCGTTTTATTAGAAACAATCCAGATCTGTTTGTGTTTGGAGGCAAGGGCTGGAGATATGTATGTCCCGATATATCGGTGCCATAAAATCTTCCTGCTATGACCAATAATCGTTTACCCAAGGAAACCTGCAGAGTCAGATGAGGACAGGCTGCTGGGACTGACAAGAAGCCTGTGCAGCTGATTGGCTGGCTGTCAGGAAAACAGAGATCCGCCTCTGGTGCCCTCAGCCTGTATTCCTCCTGACAAGCAGTGGGATTCAGACAAGCAATAATAAGTCAGTAGTTTGCCTCCACCTCTCGGCCACAGTTTTCCAATCTGGCCAACTCCATAATTACTAGCATGTACCACAGTAATGAAGTAATAAAAGCTCTGTATCTCCAACTCAATGAATCCCTGAAGGTGGCTGTACATATGCTAATAATTATGGAGTCAGCGAGATGGGGAGGCCAGGAGGTGAAGGTGCAATGTCCAATTATTTGAAATGCCAACACACTACAAGATGTTGTTACTTTGTGGTCGATATATTTTCGGAGGGACAAAAGTTAAAATAATGGAGCCCAAGCCTTTTAGGACTGTTTAATCTACATTATTTAAAAAATCTTATCTACACACTATAGCGATTATAGGTCCAAATGCCCGATAACATTTATGATTGGACTATTAATCGATCTAGTGCATAGCCAGCTTTAGTCCAACGGCTGATACTCCTCTACCGTCTTCGGAGCATTCCATAGGCTTTACAATTGTAATGCAAACTGTTGGGAAATGTTATATTTTTATTTTGTGACACACCTGTTTTTTGTTAGCAGCCTGCGTCAGCTGTTCATACTGATTGTATATTAGGAACATTTAAGGGATTTGCTGTTTGCTGGAAGATCAGTGGTTTAATAGATGGGAAAATATGCTGAAATGCAAGTTCATAACAATCATATTACATAGGACTATACAGAACATCTGTAATTCACATCAGCCCTTGACAAAACTGCAGTATAGTCTAAATTCCCAACACACACTCTAGGGATAAACAATGATTACGATTTTGATTTTGAATTATGGTTGTAAACTAAAACACACACAAAAAACTCATAATATATCAAATATACAAATGTTATTTATCTGAGAAAGGGTGTTAGAGAGATCCAGAGCAACAGCAAAAAAAGGAGTAAGGGCCGTATTCATGTACACAATTATACGCACGGCCAGAGCAAGGAAACACCCACCAACAACCCTGACACTCCCCTCTCCCAGACGTGCTGTCGGGGACTTACTAAATCCATAGACCACTGTTCTTTAAGTGTGTACTTACATGCGTATATGGGCTCCGTCCGTGCGATTTTTGATAACCGCTCCTCCAAGCGTTCATTTAAATGCCTCCCCCCACCCACTTTTATGTAAATTTTTCTGTGCGTTGGACTTCCGTGCGTATGTACCCAAGAGCGATTCCCATGTACATCCGTTAGGCACTTACATGCGTATAGTCTACGTAAATACAATTACTACGCATTCACAGTTGATCCGATCCTAAAAATACGCAACTCCCCTCGAAAAAAAACGGATCTCTGAATACAGCCTAAATCTGCACCTTGCAAACCATGCTGAACTACAGGGGAAGCACAATTAACATGTGCAAACAGAATGAGTTGAGATGTTTTGTAGATCATCTATAAATTAGAGTTAAAAAAGACTGTTCGGTATTTATCTGCATGAATCAGTCTGTCTTTTCCCAGCATGCACATATTCTATGCGCATCCCCCACTTTGCAGCATGGTGTGTCCACATTTAGATTTGTGCCACTTTAAACAGTCTCCTAACTCTGGATCAGCCCCCACATCAATGCCGGATTACCAAACAGGCAGAGCAGGCACCGGCCTATGGGTCCTCGCCTTTTAGGTGCCCCGTGACGACGGATCAAAATAATATTAATTTGATTCTGAAAGAAAATTCATGGAAACTAAAATGTTACATTCATTTATAGAGATATTAGTTTATGAAAACAGATGTCGATTGTCTAGGGACCTCCGCTGGGTTTAATCTGGCACTGCCCAACGTTTATGTTACATTAATAGCTTGTGTGCCTCTATCACTCACAGTTCCCCAGAAAGTATGCTGCCTCCACCTTAGTCTTCTCTTGCACTCTTTTTTTTGGGGATATGGGAGTAGATCCAGAACTACGCCCGTCTTCCATAGACGTACGTGATTCAATAAACAATAGCTACTGCGCATGCGTAGTAGCTATTGTACGTAATCTGCGTATCGTTTCGATACGTAGATTGAGTATATGCGGTCTTTTAGACTATTGTACGTAATCTGCGTATCGTTTCGATACATAGATTGCGTATATGTGGTCTTTTAGACTATGGAAGACGGACGTAGTTCTGGATCCGGTCCATGGCTGGTAATCACAAGGACAAAACTTATGTAACTTTACAACCCCCAAGCACACAATATTTAGAAATTCAAAAGGCAGAATTAGCCATTTACATTTATAGACGCTCATGGAATCCTTGCTGAGTATTTGAAAGCAGATTCTCCTATAATGCTGTGTGACACCAGCATAGATTCAACAGACCTGATTCAGAGACTGAAAATAAGAGAGGAAAGTTACTCCTGAGATAAACCATGTTGATTTCAGGGGAGTCAAATTTCAACTACTGCTAACAGTATTATATCTGAGAGGTGGCATTTCTCAGCCCAAGTCTAAATAGCATTATAGAACTAAATCTGGTCGCTATCTATATGCAATAAGCAAAAGTAAAGATATATCCATGAATGCAAAAAACACAATTAATTTGACTCTCCCTGAAATCAATATGGTTTTGGCCAGGTGTATGTTTCCTCTCTTATTTTCAGTCTCTGGGCCCGATTCAATTGTTAAAAAATCCTTCGCCGGTGTATTTTTAACGCTTTTTTTTATTTTTTTATTTACTGGCGTTATTTTTTTTTTCTTATTCAATTCTTTTTTTTCGTAAAAAATACGCCGGTTTTTGAACGATAAAAATCCACACCTATGAGAGGGGTGGATTTTTAAAGATGCCCTATGTT
>WWET01001692.1:103843-118490 GCA_011038615.1 Limnodynastes dumerilii
GCCGGGCACCTCCTGCTAGCAGGAGGTGATTTGCGGCGTTAACAGAGAGATTTTTTTTTTCTCTGGTTATTTTTTTAACTCTGGCTGCTGTTTTAGCGCAGCGGTAAAAAAATAATTGAATGGGCGAATTTTTATCGCTCAATTGCCGGCAATTGAATCGGGCCCCCTGAATCTGCATGGTAAACACAACTGTGTCAAAAGCACAAACCTGATCTATAGATTTGAGTAAAATGTATTTTCCTGAGAAGTGTTTAATAAGTGACTTGATGTTTATCTTAGTGGCTATGTTAAAATAAAATGCCTTTAAGCTAAAATGAAAACAAAAGAATACATTTTAGACACCTGTATTAGTAGACAATGACTAGTGGCCAGCCACAAAGCACAGAACAGTGACACCCTCTACTATACAAACCTATAGGGGACACTTTACATACAGTGTAATAACACATGAACAAATTAAGGTAGTACTTACCAACAAGTCCTCCAGTGACATCCCAGAGATGAAATAGTAATGACTGTGTGGCTAGAATGATTTCACATATCGTGCCTCAGCAAATCTGGTCCCTACTTTGCAAGGCCAGTCGTGTTATGCAGGGGGGGTAGATTATTGAAGCTCACTGAAATATGGGAGTCCCTGGAACATTTTGGAGACTTGACATGTAGGACTGAGCCTTACGGTATCAAAAAAAATGATATTTTCAGGAATATGAATTATATTTTAATATATTATTTATAAATTGTCTATTAAGCAGGAGGCTAAAGAACAATAAAGGAAGCTGTCAATCTGTACCTAATCCCATAAGAAGGAAATATTATTTCTTAATCCTGTATATATGAAACATGTAATTTGTGACAGTGTTATATGGGAGAATGTGTCTCTACTGTAACTCCAATAAATACTCTCAGAACAAAACCAAGGGTACTTTAAATATTCAGAATAATTTACAGTAGGCTTTTATTATTCCTTTTAATATATGTTTTGCTGATGAAGACTGATGTGATAACATTTCAGTAAATTGTTTGTCATTTAGTGAAATCTCAGGGTGGGGAATAAAATGCTATAAGTAAAACAGAAATAGGCAGTAAAAGAAATGGTGTCATTATAGAAAGCTTTGCAGAACAAGTCTATTGTAGACAAAGTCAGTGATTGTGGGCTAAATTTACAAATGTTTTTGAGATGCAAATATAAAGGTTTTGCCAATAGCAACTAACTAGGATCATCGTTTATCTAGTACTGTCTTAATAATTATTTTATTTTTACAGTATTTAAGTCGCTGAAATTTTGATATAAAGTAAGAGTATACAAGTCCCTTTAAGAACTCTCAAAAGCAATAGAAGACAAATTATTGGGACCAGATGGGATACAACCAACAGAATTATTCAACCAGGCACAACAAGAGTAATTCATGTAAACTGAAACAGAAGTGACTTAAAGGTAGGTAAGCACACAGTACAGTAGAAACAGGAAAAAATGTAACGCCAATCAGATGTTTTCATAGGGAGAGGAATTAATAGCAGAAAGACAGAGGTAATAATGTCACTTTAAGGGTCATTGGTACAGCCTCACCTGGGACACTGTGCTCAGTTCTAGAGGCCATGGGTTTGATCCAGATCTGAGTGCTAATCCACATGCAGCGTGCGTGCCTTAGATGCACTTGTAAAATTGGGAGAGGACTGCGTGCGATCCAGAGACGAACACAACGACTCCTCTGATTGGGCGTATGTGTTTCTAGATCATTTTGCCAGGGACATATCAGCATATCAGTCCAGCATACATACTGCCCATTATTGGGCCCAATAATTCTATAGTGTGTACACCAGCTTTAGCAGATCCATCCCTTATACTTCATAAAACAGACTCACTCAAATCTCACATGTAAAGAAATGATTTAATAAACTCTGTAAGAGAATGAAGACAAGTGTTATATCTGGAAAATAGACTAATTCCCTCCTTGTAATAACAAGGGCCCTGATTCATGGTTAAGTTCGTTTGCTGACTTCCATAAACTACATATGGAAGTTGGCATAAAAATGGTACTGCGCTTGTGCAATAACATTGTTTCCATAACAGAGTGCAGCCAGCCAACCATTGTTTCCGTAACAGAGTGCAGCCAGCCAACCATTGTTTCTGTTAGAGTGCAGCCAGCCAATGCACCACTCCCCATGTGTAGGAGATACGCATGGGGGTGGGATAATGCATGCAAATCGTACAGGAGATAATTAAGGCAGAGGTTTTGCATATGGATTCACTATCCGCACGTAGGAGAGCAGGGGGAGTGCCGGGGGGAGTGCCCTGCTCTCTTACATGTGGACTTCTGAATCACAAGATCATACTTAAGAATAAATCACGGCCAAGAAAATGAAGTTATGTCATCAATTACATCTAAATGTGTCTTCAACAGTCTGCAAAATGTATTTGTCTTAGAAATCCCTGACTTGCAGATCTCTTCACACTTAGCAGATATATTTATTTGGAGGTTACTAATACTATTCACTGTACTCAGAAGAAATAAAGATCAAACATTTTCTGTAAATTACGTGTTTATTTGTTATAAAATATATGAACAAGTGCGGAGAAAGAAAATGAAGAACAGTTCTGCTACGTGTTTCATACAGCTGTCCATGGACTGGATTCTCAATCAAGTGAGATTGCACGCACGTGCCTCCATTATAAAGGGATCTTGAAGTCTGTGCATGTGAGGGTTGTACACTCCTCTCGCATGTATGGATCTGACCCCTACCTTAAACCTTACTTATGCACCTTCTCCATGGAAAATTTGGCGTCTGCAAAATGCAGCATTGCATGTATGGGCTTAGCCAAGTCCTTACTGTACAACTGCAAAAGACTGCACCACCCATCGTGCGTCCACCAGGTATGTCACCTGTGTGATCTGGCCCAATATGGGCCCAGATTCACAACCGCGGGCGTATCACACATATGTCCGTAAATTACAGAGAATAGCTACTATGCATACGTTTTGTTACGTAGATTGCGTTGATGCAGTCTTAAAGACCTTAACAAAACGATACGTAGATTACGTAAAATAGTTACTACGCATGTGTAGTAGCTATTCTCAGTAATTTACGGACGTATGTGTAATAATTCCGCAGTTGTGAATCTGGCGCATGATTCCTTTCTCTGTATTGTCACTACTTTGTTGCAGGAAATGTATAACACGGTTGCCGCTATCCCGGAATGTCTGTGAGACTCCTAAAATTCAGGCATTTTTACTGGGCAACACGGAAGAACGGGGAAATCTTCTGCAATTTGCTTAAGGCAGTGATTTAAAGTAAATCACTGCCATATATCCCACCCCCTAGCTATCAATACTGTAAGCCAGACCCGGCCAAACTGTGGCTCTCCAGGTGTTCTGAAACTACAACTCCTAGCATGCTTTGTCAGGTATAAGTTATTCCTATGCAATTAAAGCATTCTGGGACTTGTAGTTTCACAACAACTGGAGAGCCGCAGGTTGTCCAGGCCTGCTGTAACCTCTAGCTTTACTAAGGATGGGCGGAGGCAAATCCTGCCTCATCATTAGTAACACTATGGACTGAAGCATTGGTAGGCAGGGGTGGAGCTTTAAGTTGTGATTTGCATAAAATCCCATCAAAATCAAAATCCCCCTCCTTACATAGCCAATCTTATGGATATTACTTCATATCTTAAAATGGCTGCCTCAAAGATGTCACTGGCTCTCTAATAAATTGTCTGGCTGCATTTTCATGGCTGACTCAGTGATATGACCTGTGGTACTTATTCTTTGCCAGGTATCAGCTATAGCTATGGTGTGGGAGCATTCTGGGAATTGTAGGCTTACAACAGCTGGAATGCTAAGAGGTAGCTGATGTAATAATCATGAGAAACAACCAATCAAAATGATACCTATATCTTAATATAAATTCATATATAATGTTATTCAGTTTAGAATGAAAACAACATTTTTTAAACATTTATTTAAAACTAGGGAGATTTAATCTACTTGACTATCAATTTCATCCTTGACCATTCACCCGATGACATTCCTGAAATTCAATAAGAAATGACACTTGCGTAGGTGTAAAATGGATAGAGCATTTATTAATTACATAAACTGAGAAAAAGGCAAGCATCCTATTATAATTATACTTAAACGCCTCAGTCTCTGAACACCTCCACATCATTCCGACCTTTATATAGATAAACATCTAGGCTGCCTGGAACTCCCCCACCATGTGGATACTAAATGTGCAAATAACATCAGATTTATGCTTGGGAGATTATAATGCACAAAATAGAGGTTGCGAAAATCAATTTATAGGTTAATATAGACAGGTGCATGAAAATCAGGGGTAATCAGCACAAACTCGGTAAAAAAGGAAAGAAAATGCCCTAGAAACACTATCATTCACCAGTAAGTAACGATTACATCCTAGCTGCAAAATAAAATATAATAATGTCAGTTACACACATTTGTAAATCTATGATAAGCCACTAGCCACGTTCATTGCTTTTCTTCCGTGGTGGTCCTAACTCTGAACAGTGAGGGCTAGATTTACTAAACTGCAGAAAAGGAAAAGTGGAGATGTTGCCCGTAGAAACCAATCAGATGCTAGCTGACATTCTCTAGTATGTATTTAGAACGTGAGAGCTGGTTGGTTGCTATCGGCAATCTAGCCCTGAGGGTTGGGTCAGATATAATCTGTATTTAAATTGAGAACTAACACACCTGAGGCCCCACTCCCCCTCCATGTCCCTTAAAGCCTCCAAAATAGATTCTGTGGCCCAATACTGCCGTTGCTGGTCCCAGGCCGGTGGCTGCTCAAATCAAGATTATAACACTGCTATAATTATTTGGGTACCCTGCTCTCGGCTAAATAATTTCCTTGTCCTTTGGTGGTACCATGTTTCATAAAAGAAAGATGCAGAGGAGCCTCTTCAAATAATTGCAGCCCCCCAGTTCTTAATTCATCTTCTATTCCAAAGCACCAGATATATCCATATGATACACTCTGTTGACATTAAACAGACATATCAATGGAAAATGCTTTATCTCTATGCTTCTGTTGTCCCCACATGACCAGATAATAATTGTGGGCTGGATTCACACCTAAGAAGCAGTCACTTCTTAGGTGCGTATCTGTAGTAAAGTAATCTGCACATGTGTAGTAGGTCCTTTCTTTAAAGACCGCCCGGAGTATTTTAGGTCAAAAGAGGTGGCGTAATGCCGCCTCAGGGAGTGTTTGGGTAAAAGTGGGAGGGGGGAGGGATTTAGATTAGCCGGGGGAGGCAGGTAGCGGCAATGTCCTTACGGACATTGCATGGATAGTTAAGGAAGCCCTATGGCACTCATAAGTGCCATAAGGTACCTAAAAAGGGGGGCGGGATGGGGGCAGGACAGGTGAGTTAGGTGTGGGTCTGTGAATCCCGTCTTGTATTTTTATTTAAAATCATGTAATTTTATTGAAAGATTTAGCATGTTGCAATTAGCCTAAACTCAGTACATTTCCAAACTGTCACACAAAACTTTCAGTACAACAACCACAATGTAACTACTGTCTTTCCCCGAAAATAAGACAAGGTCTTATATATTTTTATTCAAAAAAGGCACTAGGGCTTACTTACGGGGTAGGGCTTTTTTTGTTTGTTTTGTTTATTTATCCCCTCTTGTATTTAGGTTAGCAGTGAAGCACACTGTAGGTTTGTTTTTTTATCCCCTCTTGTATTTAGGTTAGCAGTGAAGCACACTGTAGGTTTTTTTTTTTTTTGGCATAGGGGAGATGAAGCTTGGTGGTGGGTCTGAGTTAGACAGCTGAAGCTGGGGTTCAGCGCCAGCTAGACACATAAAATGGTGCCTACTGAGCAGGAAATGGACGCTCACCTTTACTGTGCACACTGTAGTTCACTTGCTCACAGCCCGGTGCACTAAGCACCACCAGTCCGCCCAAAGTATCTGTCAGTAGTATATTATAGCTGTGGAGGCAGGGCTCACTCACCGAAGGATCCGAGAGGGAGGTTCACAATAACAGTCGGCCAGGCGTGCAGACGCTCACAAGCCGGGAAGCCTCGGTTCACAGTGGAGTCAGGACGCACTGCATATGACTAGGGATTATAATTCAGGAAATATAAATAATCAAGGTAGGGCTTATTTTATGACTAGGTCTTATTTTCAGGAAAACAGGGTATGTGCCCATATTATTGCAATGAAGTAGAAAGGGTCTAAGAATAAGGCCATAATGGGTGCAAGTGTACACCTCAGCAAAACCATATTGCAATGTATATGCAATGCAACCTATAGAAGAAAAAAGCAAGAAGAGAAGTAAAAAGTAAAAAGTGGAAAGGAGAAAAATCAGAAGGACTTTTTGAACAATTTTCCCTTCATGCCAATGGAAGAATAGGACTCTTTGTGCCAAGGACTGGGTGAAGGACTTTGTTTATTTAAGGTATTTCCAGCGCAGACACTGCCAACATATATTGGTTTTAGAGTTCTACATTCACTTTTCTGTCTCCCCTGAGGAGGATTCAGGATAGTAATATTATACTGGGGATTATAAAGGTGTTGATCTCCATTGTTGGTAGTTTTGCAGCAGGAGGAGGCGCAGTTTAGTAGAATTTTTTTTAATCATATTGCAATGTGACGGGTGTAAACGGGAGAGTCAAAAGACGGCAATCAGGGGGCAGGGCTTAAGAACGAGATTTGCAAATCCCTGTCTGAAGTCCCACCCCCTGCCTAAGCAACGCTGGCATCCATAGCGTTACTAATGGTGGGTGGGGCTTAATATTACAAATAAGCCCCGTCTCATCCTTAGTAATGCTAGGGGAATAAGGCAGTGATTTCACATTTGCACATTTAAAATAGCTTCCCTTATATTGCTACATGGTGTTGCCGAGGTGTATCTGCCGTATATCAGACCACTGTGCATTTTCCGTACGTGTGTAGGCGCACTATCAGAAAAAATCAACTACACAAGCAGCTTTCATACTTTCATTTATGATCAGGCCAAAAGTCTGGATATGAGTGCAGCTTATCACAAATAGCCTCACCACAAACACAGCAACATATAAACAATCAAATAAGTAATGCGTTGATGATGATCTGTGGACTGCATTTCTTCCACCTACCGCGGCCCCGTTCTATCTTTATTCCCTGTGTTGTTTTACCAGGAATGGAATTGCAGGACATCTGAAAGAGCATGGGATGGAAGGCTTGCTACATCACCGGGAGACTCTTATAGTTTTACTTTTATTGTCTTTTAAATGTTTGTGTTAAATCGAAAAATAAAAAAGGAATACATGTAGGATAAAGAATGCACTTTTAAAAGATCTGGGGTTAGCTTTAATAAGCTGCGGGAAGGAAAAAGTGGAAATGTTGCCCATACCAACCAATCAGATTCTAGCTCTCATTTTCTTATTAAATACTAGAATATGTCAGCTAGAATCTGATTGGTTGCTATGGGCAAAATCCCCACTTTTCCTTATTAAATCTAGCCCCTGAAGTGTGTTAAGCACCCTTATCATATCCATATAAGCTAATCTCCAACTCTGACCTCATTGCACCAATCTTATAAAATAGATTAGTAAAAGGCTCCTCCATCAAATTGCAATTCACAATGAATCATGTCATCACGCGCCTTGCAGGACATATAAGAGATGTCAAGCTTTTTCTAGAAGTGGCCTTTAATGTTCAAAAGTTTCCTGGATTTCCCAGGAGAGATGGCAAACACGCTCTAAGGCAGGCGTTCAGTTACTGCCGGAATATATTCTAGAAAGCACCCACCAGTTAGATCATAGACCTAGGAGACTGACACTTCACACCTTCAGTCTATGGATCTGCTCCAGATCTCCACTTGTGTTCCCTATACCCGGAGGTCTGCACGTGAGAGGGAAGTGACTCCCCCCATGTCACTTCCCTCTTACATATGGAGTTCTGGACACTTACATGCCCACAACCCTACCTTATCTTGTCCGTACATGAGGACAAGTTCATCGTTCATAAGGGCTAAAAGGGACTTAAATACGTAGGCCGGCCCACCATACACATATAGTACGCACAGAGATCTGCCCCTCCCTACGTGGGAAAGTGCAGAATCAACTTCCATACATTCAGCGTCCTTTGCGTAGCCCAGTGTTCTGGGCATGTGCAGTGCCTTTTAAACAGCTGATATATGCAAACAGCTTGTGTAAATCAACTGTATTAGGAGGGTCTGTATCCGGTCCCATCTGCTATACCCTGCCACCTGAAATTGATTAAATAAATTCACAATCTAAAGATTTGGAGGGATTCGCAGACGCTGGGCTACGGTATTTAGACAACCGTGTGTTAACATTGTAACTACTCCCACTCACACTGCTGGACTTCTGAAAGCCGGAGTCTACCTTTTCTGATTCAAGCATGCAGAAAATAGTCAAAGTACACAGAGAAAGAATACATAGGTTTTGCACGCACAATTCCTTTAAAGTCTACATGGGTTAAAATCTGCTCCAATCAGGTGCCAAAGATACAGGTTCATACAAAGTATGCAAAATTTGCTGCTATCTGATTAAAATCACACACACTGGAGGGAAAATATCAGAAGGTAATTGAATATTACAATCACCCCTAGACGTTCCCCTGGGATTCAAAATCTAGAAAAATGTGACAAAAATATATATTTATGGACCTACACTTACATATGTTAGTTACATGTATGTTACACAAAGAAAACAAACACTAAAGGCACAATAAGCCTCTACAGATATACCTCAAGAAACCATCTTTTTCACATAAGTGCCTTAGAGCACTTGCACAAAGGCAATTTAATTACAAACTTGCAGATGTGACTAGAATTGGGGATGACGGTAATATGTGACAGATTGTCTTTGCAAACTCAACAAATGCAAAGAAAAACAGCAGCACCATCTACAGGATGGACACGGTATAATAAAATGCAGCTTTTCTGCAAATAACTGATGAGTAAAATGACAGGGAACACTTAAGATCAGGGGATGCAACTTTCCGTATCTATAATAAAATATCCAGGTTGTGAGGAATAAACGAACAAATTCTTCACATGTGATACGTACAGCAAAGGATGGATTTTAACAAATAAATGTGATAAATTACTGCAGTCCACAAGCTTTGAAATTCAGATGCCATTAATATTTATTTATTAACGGGTTTTTATATAGCGCCCACAGATTACGTAGTGCTTTACAGTTTAACAATCAGTATAAACAACACTGGGTAATAACAGACAGATTGGGTGGGTAGTAGGGCCCTGCTCACAAGCTTACACTCTATAGGACAGTGGGTTTGATACATAAGGGCAAGTGCTATATATCTTGATACATAAGGGCAAGTGCTATATATCGCACAATGGACCAGCCAGGGTGTATGGCAAAAGTGCTGTCAGTGCTCTGTATGATCCAGCCACACAGCAGTGTTAGTAACAGAGATGAGGGAATTGTAGAATAGAAAGAGAGTGTGCGGGTATGTGTTAATAATGTGTAAAAAGGCAGAAGTGGTTGTTAATATGGTACTTAATGCTTAGGAAGGTTGTGGAATGTGATAAGCTTTTCTGAAGAGATGAGGTTTAAGGGAACGCTTGAAAGTTTTGAGAGTAGAAGATAGTCTTAATGGGCGAGGAAGGTTATTCCAGAGAGTGGGTGTAGCCCGGGAGAAGTCCTGTAACCGTGAATCAGAGCATTTATTAAGAGCAGAAGTGAGCTGTAAATCTTGTGATGATCTGAGAGAACGAACTGGGATATATCTTGAGATAAGTGAGGATATGTATGAAGGTGCAGTGTTGCTTATAGCTTTATAGGTTAGCAAGAGGATTTTGTATTTGATTCTGTAGTTTACAGGCAACCAATGTAGAGACTGACATTTATTATAAACTAAAAAAATCATATTTGTGGTAAAAAATATAACTCATATGCATGGTTTGGTAAAAAAACAAAAAAAATTTGATGGCACTAACACATGTATAATCATAAAAGTGAATAGTAAAACTGAATACTATTAAAACAAATATTCTTCTATAATTAAAATTTACATTGGAATATTGGGCCAGATCCAGACCTGCGCAAATATTACGCCCTTGTGCGTAGAGTATTTACGCCAGCGTACCTACGAAGCACTCCCCTAGGTCGGTCATATTTATGCCGTCTTACGCCGACCAAACCCTACCCTAACTTTTCTGAGCGTAACCGCGGGCGTCCTCTGTAGACTTGGTCAAACTAGGTGTACATAGAAACATAGAAAGTAATGGCAGACAGGAGCCAACACCCATTCAGTCTGCCCAGTTGTTTATTAAAACGTATACTGACCCTAGAACCTATTTTATGCTCAATTTAGTTTGAGATTTAGGATATCCTGATTCCTTATATTTTCCCAAGCATATTTAAACTGTTCTACTGTGTTTGCCTCAACCACCACGTTATTCAACTTATCAACTACCCTATTAGTGAAGTACTTCTACCCCACAATTCCTCTAAATCCTACCACCACCCGTTCGTACGCATGACCTAGTGTTCTAATACATCTCTTCCTTTGAAAAATGCCGCCCTCCTCAAGCTGGTTACACCCCTTGATATATATGAAAGCTGCTATCATATCCTCACTGTCCCTTCTCTGATCCAAGCTATCCATGTCTAGTCTTCCTTCTCTAGTAGTTCTCTAGTCTTTCTTGGTAAGTTTTGTGACACAATTCATGTACCATTTCAGTTTCCCTTCTTACATTCGAGGCATAAGCAATCGTTTGCCTAGCCATCTCGGAACTAGTTGGGAGCGAACGGCCCTATCGAAATAGGGCTGTTTGCAACGGGGACCCATGCCCCCCACACATACTCCCATAACAGCTATTAGGGGGAGGGATATGGGGGAAGTGAGGTATATGGGGGAACCGCTGGAATTACTACAGTAACCTAAAAAAGCTTTTGTCCTTATTTCCTACTGAGCTTTTCCTAAGCTTTGGTCTTTGCTGCCCTGATAACCTTCTTAGTCTCCTTCTGCCTCGTAAAATACCCCTTCCTGTCATCATTATTATGAGTCTGCTTAAAATTCCTAATGGCCATCTTTTTGGTTTCACTATACTTGCTAACTCTTTTGTAAACCACAATGGCTTTCTTTTCTGTTTTTTTTCCTAACATTTCTGATATAAAGGTCTGTTGCTGTTAATTAACTTGTTAATTTCCCCACTGCTCCTGGATAGAATATAAACACCAGTATTAGAGTAATACTGGTGCCTATATTGATCAGAATTGGGAGACTAAGTAATCTGATTAATAACAATGGGCCTGATCCAGACTTAATAATGACATCCAATTACGCACACGGCATGTATAAATCTGGCTGTGGGAAAGAACTGCGCATGTGTTACACATCGTAACTCTGGACGTATGTAACTTGTAAGTAATTTCGTACGATAGGGTGTGACATCGCTAAGCCAATTATACGCATTGTGGGCGGAGGGAGCCATTTAATTGTACAGTATGGGCTGGGTGAGGCACTTACATACGACAAGGCGATATGTCCGACCAGAGAAACATAAGGATAAGTTAAGGTAGGGTGCTGAACATGTAAGTCAGCTAAATTATGTGCGTGTGAGTGGAGTGCATTAAACTTAGTAGTGCATAACTCGGGCACGCTTGCGTGTGTTAAAGGACCTTAAGTCTGGATCAGGCCCAATCTCAGTTACCAAAGCAAAATCTTTACAGTTTTCATATCAATGCTATCTATTAGAAGTAGTCATGGAGTTTTGCAATGTCCAATTTAAAAGTACTAGTCAAGCAGATATTCCCAAATGATCAAGTACAATCCCATACCCTCCAACATGACCCATTCCATTAGGTACAAAATACTCTGCTCCTCAGTTACCTCAGTCAGTTACCATAGTAACCGCCTTTGTTAAAGAAGCAAATATTTCTATTGTGCTAGCCGATCCTAAGTTATCATGATAGTTTCCAATTGAGTGCATAATTAATAACAGTTACTCCTTAGCGTCTGGACATTGTTATAATGTATAAAATAAAAAATGAATCTTTCCAAAACAATAAGTGGCCCTGGCTTATGTACAGACAAACTCACTAGCCACTTGTCTTGAACTATAAATCTGTCACAATTTAAATGTAGAGGTAAAAATGGAAAAAACACAGATTACCATTATTAGATTACTAATATTAATACAATGGCTCAATAAACACTGTGACTGCTGTAATATGGAACATATGAGGTGGACACAAAAGTGGACAGATCAGTTACAAATAACCCAGACTTTAACAAAAAAAAACGAAATAGAATGTATTTTACTAAAGTAATCATCTATACACACACCCAGAGCAGTCATTTTCTAAAAACCTTCGACGAAAAGATTCCTTTCCTCTTCTCTTGTCTCTATGGCAACGTGCGCCATCTTTGATTTGGGCACAGCTCGGCTATGAGCGCTCGACTGCGAAACCGGAAGCGGATGTGCACAGTCACCAGGAAGTTTTTCTTCTGAAGAGACACCGGAGGCTGAAGCTGTGATTGACATAAATCCCATGTGAGTTGTGCTAATGTCCTGTGAGGCGTCTTATAGCTGTGTGTATGGAGTTCATTGTTAATAGACCTGCAGCTTACATTTACTACACCATGATAGGGATTTGCAGGAGCAGAAGCTGTGACATTACATGTGATGCACAATGTCAGGGTATACGTTGTGCACACAGATAGCTTAGTACTAGTTAGCACCATCTTTATCCTGGCTTTAGATGTTATGGAACTACAACTCCCAGCACTCCCTGCCAGCACACGACTGGTTCCAAATACATTTTGGACTAAGCTTTGCTTAAACTCTGCTCCACTTACAATGTATCTAATGTGCACAAACCATCTCTGATACCCAAATATCTAAAGTCTGATTTAATGTAATATGTCAGTACTTTTATGATGTATATTTATTTATTTTTTTCCATTTAGTTGATAAAGCTTTTGGAATAAATCTTTGTTTTTTATTTTTCTAAAATGTTTAATGCCTTTTATACAATGTAAATAGGTATGAAGTTACCCCACACTCCCCCCTCGTAGCCTATTTTATCTAATTGTAATAGTAAGTTAATAATAAGTTAAACATAAGGGGTTTACAGTGAAAAGATACTTTAAAAGCCATAGATAACTATTATATAGGGCAGTACAATATTTGACTACCAAGGATATTGTCAGACATTTTTTTTAACAGTTTAACTTATTCTAAATTTAAGCATGAATTAACTTCACATTTATTCTTTGTTACTTCTGCTCATTTATTACAGCAAAATAATTATACTTACACAAATATATACATTTGTAAATTTCTTTCTTTCCTTTTATTTTTTCCCTTTGTTTTAATCTTTTTGTACTAATGTAACTCATTATTTCTATTTATTGTGAAGATTGAGTTTATTTATTGGTGATTTAAATAGATATCACTTCCAACCTAAAGTCTGAGTGAACAGTTGTATATGCTGCTGTTGGTTTTTTAAATGTTTCTTTAATCCCATACATTAATAGTTAACCATCATGTCAGAGACAAATTCTTAAACATTAAAAGATAATTAGTTATCTTTTGATGCAATTTTATCTTTATTTCTTGGAAACGAAATATTGCCTCTCATGGTCGCTCTTGTGTAAAAGGGGCCTTGGGCCAGATTTACTAAGCAGCGGGTTTGGAAAAGTGGAGCTGTTGCCCATAGCAACCAATCAGATTCTATCTCTCATTTTCCTTTTTTACATACTAGAGAATGTCCGCTAAACTCTTGTTGCTATGGGCAACATCTCTACTTTTCTATCTTAGTAAATCTGGCCCTTTGTAATATATCTACTATTTTGCTCTGAAGTCTTGTGATCTCAGAGTGGAGACCACAAAAGCTCACTATAATGTGATAACATTGAATTTCCTCAGGCCTTGAGCATTTGGATACTTACCTGATGCTTGTGCCCTAAAGATGGCGCTGGCTACCAAAATAACCAATTAGGATGCAGAACTAATGTAAACTGGTAACAATCCTTAAAAGAGTGAAAGAGTAGCTGACTTAAATCTGTCATATATACAGTATTTTGCATCAGTAAAAATCAAACAAATCCATAAGCTTATTCAAAGAGGTCTCCTTTGAAGTTTCTAGACTGTTTTTATATTATAGTAATCAATCTCTATGTGACTAATAAGAAGCTGGTAACTTTTTGTTATCCCATATTTTACACTTAAACTGGAATTCAGTACCTGTTTGGTCCAGTGCAATTAGTAAGTTACCATTGTACAGTGATATGTTCATAGCGCATTTTTCTCTAGAAAGAGCCACAGTAAATAACATCTTTGTCAGTGTGTGGTACTAACAGGGGAGAAGCTTTCATCAAATATGTAAATATAATTTAAGGTAGATATCAATATTATGTCCAGTAAACCTTAGTGTGCACATGCATCTAAGTGACAACAACCTCTTGCTTTTTTTCTGATATGTTTATTGAAAACCACAGTTGTCACAGTGAGGGACAAAGTTGATATATGAATTTAGTACATGCAGCCATAACCTTACTATTGTTCCATACATAGCTTTCCATTTTAGTTTGCTAATAATAATATTTATTAACCTAAACAGGAACATTGAAAAACATGGAGTTTTGAGACTCAACAGGAAAGAATTATGGGATAATAGAGAGAGAGAGAGAGAGAG
>WWET01001692.1:158483-176306 GCA_011038615.1 Limnodynastes dumerilii
TGCTGGATCCAGGCTTCCAGGTGGATGAAATACTTCCATGCTGTCCTTGTGTAACATGGGTACTCTGGATAGTGCAAAGAGCGCTAAAGGTGAAATTTTGAAGTGACGGTATGGACATAGAAATAATAGAAGTGAATGGAGATTTATAGATTTTCTATTAAATCAGTGGAGAAGTGATGGTATGGCTTACCCCCCATATACACCCTCACTTCCAGCCCTGATTTGTAGTCATTTAGGGCCAGATCCAGGGTTTGAAAATAAGAGGAAATCAGGAGGAAATTAAACTTGGGCAAAACCATGTTGAATTGCACAGAAGGTGCATTCATCTGTTGCAAACAAACAGTATTATAGCTGAGAGTTGATGTCTAAATAACAGTGTAAAAGTGAAGCTGATCAGTATCTGTGTGCAATAAGCAAAAGCAAAGTATGCATAGAATTACATTAATTAGAAATTCAATATGGTTTTGCCCTGTTGTAAATTGTAACCTAATTATTTTCATACTCTGGATCCAGTCCTTAATCCATATATAGTAAAATGTTACGTCTGTGATTCATAATACAATAGCTGGGGACTAATTCGATTCCAACAGAGTCTAACATACGTAATTTGCTGTCCTATCTTCCATACATGCAAGGGAAGTGCACACCCCCTACCCTCCCATCACACGTAAGTATCTAAACGCAGAAGGGCCACATATGGAAAGCAGCATCGTAGATGCACTTGCTCTGTTATACACAGGCACCTATACTTTCAAGTGTGATGGTTACTGTTATACACAGACACCTATGCTTTCATGTGCGATGGTTACTGTTATACACAGGCACCTATACTTTCAAGTGCGATGGTTACTGTTATACACAGGCACCTATACTTTCATGTGCGATGGTTACTGTTATACACAGGCACCTATACTTTCAAGTGCGATGGTTATTGTCCTTCATACACACTTCTGAAATGAATGAATCCGTTGAAATGGTAAGTCAGAGGCAGTTTAAGTCAATTACAGCTTACAGTTTGTAGTCTAGAAGGCGAAACTGGATTTTCTCTTAATCCAAAGGCACACTTTACCGCATCGATCTCCTTGCTGTGCAGCGTCTCCCGGGTTGATGATTTTCCCGTCACCACTTGCTCCAGTTAAGCCTCGTTTCTGAGTCGGTGTTTGCGTGTCACCGTGAATGCAGGAGGTGGTGGTTGCCATGGGCCCCCCACTCCTTCGGCCCCCATAGCTTCCACACCCCCTCCACTAACAGTAGCTACACCGCTGGTGAACACCTCCGTTACATAATTTGTGAGATACATTTTTGAGCATGAATTCTTAAATTTAATATTATGTATTTTTTATTATTTGTTTGGTAAATAAATGCCTGTTTCCTATTTGATCTTGCATTTACTAGTGGAGATGGCAGAGCTACCATTGGTGCAACAGGTGCAGCGGCACCGGGGTCCATGCTAATACAAGGGCCACTGCCGTCACCACCGCACTGCTGAGCTCCCCACCGGGTTACCTGGGATATCATCAGGGCCAAAGCCTATTTTTTGCACCTGGGCCCACAACTCGCTAGTTATGCCTCTGTTCCCCAGTATGATGTGGAGGTTTGCGACACATTCACATTGTATTCCGGCAATGCAGCCGTGACAGCAGTGATTTTTTTTACAGCTCCAATGAAGACAGTGTGGACAACACAACGAATCCGGATGCGATTGCTCCAATGGTTATAGGTAAGATTTTTCCCCAACCCTAACCCTCTTCTTCTATCAGCATAACCCTAACCCTTCCCTAATCCCTTCCTGTCCCACAGTCTGACCATAACCAGAACAGGTGCCATGGCAAAATAAGACCATTCGATGTGTTACCCGTTCTGAAATGCATATTTTTACAGGTAAAAAGCTGTCAGTAATGGTACAGCCGAAATTAAGCTTTTAGCTGTATCATTGCCAAAAACGAGCCCATTGTACCATCAACTGCATCTCTTTTTTTAGGTGACACTAAAAACAAGCACATTTCTGGTACTAGTAGTACTACTGATTCACAGACACATACAACTTAAAGTGTATGAATGCATTTGCTGTAAATCAACTCCAGAAGTACATAAAGGAGTCAGGACATATGTGTGGGAGACTTGGTCCTATAGTCCTAGCTGTCACTCCTAAAACATATCCTTGTGTCGTAATAAGTCATAAAGGAGAATTCATTGTCTGGGAAGAACAGCTATGTCTAGTGAGGTTATTAAAGAGTAAGTCAAACCTCTAGAATATTAAAATATCACATTAATACCACATAAATATATATGAAAAACTGTATATTACTGAGCTGAATATTCATGAAATAACTGCAGTGTTTAGACGTAACCCTCCATCCTCCAAGCAGACAGTGGAGATAGTTTATGATGAGCACCCAATGTGCACAAGAAGGGCCTGTTACATTGTACAAGTTACCCCAGTGGGCCCCATGTAGAGTTGGGGTCATGCAGCAGGTTTTAGCATATGTGAACACATTGAGCTGGATCCAGACTTAAGTAAGTGCTTGAAATTAGTTACTCCTGAGCTAAACCATGTTGATTGCAGGGGAGTCATATTTCATCTGTTGCAAACAGTATTAGAGATGAGAGGTGATGTTTCCTATCCCAAGTCTAAATAACAGTGTGATAGCAACACTGGTCAGCATCTGTGTGGAGTAAGCAATTCAAAGATATATCCCTGCATGCAAAGAATACAATTAACTTGACTCCCCCTGCAATCAACATGGTTTAGCCCAGGAGTAACTAATTTCAAGCACTTACTTGAATCTGGATCCAGCCCATTGTATTGATGTTCAGTTGAAAAATACATACTAAGCATATTGAGTTGGTGCAGATGTGTAAACACATAGTACAGAGGCTGGGTGGGCTTCACAAAATGCATACATAACAAGCAGACATAGGCCTCATAGCAAGGCGCTGGGGCCCGAAACTGGATGAGCGGAATTAGGCTGGGCCGGAGGGAGGGGGCGGAGCTGGGCAGTACCGCTGCCTGATAGAAGATGTCTGAGGCTGTATGAGTGCTGAGAACTACATAGTTCATTAACATGCACTAGTTACATTTGTGCTGTGATCCATACTTTTAACAATAAAACCACACACCTCTACACTGGCACAGTTCGTGTGTTTTATACTTTATTTATACTAAATTTGCAATACCCATTCAAAGAGATTTGGCATGTATGAACCAACACAGATTCCAGCTAAGTACACACTGCATTTATTAAGCCCGATTATTGTGCTGATCAGAGAACTGTTCCTAGGGCTGGGCGATGAGCATGAGACATGACCTAAGGTGACTTAAAGTGGGGCGCCTAGCAGGGCCATCTCCCTTTAGGTCGCTCTGTTCCTCAAACCATGGTTACATAGAGTGCAACTAACACAGACTCCATTCGCATCAATTAACAGATGCAGCAGGCATCATTCACATAAACAGTACTGGTTATACAGGGTTCCAATGGACGCCCTGTAGTACAAAACCTGTTTTTCATTAAATAACACTGACCTAACATAGATGGCAGAGCCATGCATAGAAAAAGATCTGGTTTTACAGGGCTGCCATAGGAGCCCTTTAAAACCAATATCGTCTATGTGAATGACGCGATAGGTCATCGTCATTAAAGCAGATGTCTGCGGAAGAAGGAGGGAGAGGGAGATTATGACTGCAAAGGTAAGTCAGCTTAGAATAGATAATAAAGACGAAAGCTGTTAATAAAGAAGAGGCAGAAATGGAATCTGGACACAAAGAAGAGGCAGAAGTGGAATCTGGACACAAAGAAGAGGCAGAAATGGAAGATGGACACATAGAAAAAGAAATGGAAGCTGGACTCACATGCAGGGGCTGATATGGAAGCTGGATATATAAAAGGGCAGAATTGGAGGCTGGACACATATAGAAAGGGCAAAATTGGAGGATGGACACACATAGAAAGGGCAGAACTGGAGACTGGACACACATAGAAGGAGCAGAATTGGAGGCTGGACCTGTAGCTGGTGCAAATGTTTTAGTGCCTCTTTCTGTCTGTGTTCAGGTCTGGATTGGGTGCGGGGAGCACTTGCTTGTGCCACGCCCTTACTGTACATTGACTGTGTTTAATCCTCTTCCCTCTCACGACAGAACCAACCACTACGTGTGAGTCTGAAAGAGCTGTAATTGAGTGCTCTTCTGTTATGCACACAACCACCAATCACGCGGCGATACATCAGACCACCTGGCGTTCGCTCTGGATATGGCCCTTAATGAACAACTCAGGGGCAAGTAAGCCCCAATATCCCTCATAACCCCTTTCATGCTAAAAGCCTGGGTCTCCCCCTGGATAATAAACACGGCTTATAGCCATGTTGCAGCTTTTCAAACCACAGCTACTACCCGGGAAGTAGCCTTTCACGCTGGACCTGTGTCTGCAGAGGCAGACAGTGCTTTCCTTCCCCCAATTACATATTTTTAATGGACCCGGGTTGAATAACTTGGGTTTCCCTTTCACACCACAACACAGGTTAGGCCATCCCGGGAATAACGCTGGGGTCGACCAGGGCAACAGACCCGACTTGACCCCTTCAAACCGACACCAGACCATAGTTATTTCCGGGTCCTCGGCACGGTGTGAAAGGGGAATTAGTTTTGCAACAAGACGGTTCATATTGTGCCACCCTCCCTGATCACTGGGACGTGGGCATTTGTACAGGTAAGGCCGGTGCATAGATTTGCCTGATGAATCATTTATTCTTAATCCTCACTTGTAAAAGTGACATCCACTGTATACTGTTATACCATAAAATATTGGTGATAAATTAACTTATTTGATTAAATAATATCTTTAACACTTTTGAAGAATAGTATATAAAACTATGATTAGTCAGTAATATAACTGGGGTAACTGATCCACATAATTATTCCAAATGCTGTTTATTGGTCTAAAAATTATATTATTTACATTTATCTCAGGTTAATTGTAATAGAGAGTGTATCCAAGGTAAACAGTTATTAAATATACAAATCTGTTTATGCTATTAGCACATGCTATAATGTATTGCTTCCAAATAGCTACAGTACATTTACTTTGTATCCTTTATTTATGTTGCATCTGTGTGGTAACTATCATGTCCCAGTGCCTGTATATCTACTTTATCTCCTGCCTGTAACTGCTGAATCTGCTTAATCACTCAGCCTTTTATTGCTATGAGAGTAATAGGTTTAAGTCAACGGTCAAAGTATCATTAGAAAGCTTATTTGTGGGGGGTGTCTGGTCTATGGGGACAGAGGCAGATGTTACTCTGTAGAAATGATCCAAGCTAGAATACTTAGAAACAGAAATAATAAAGGAGGAAGGAGGGTCAATCCGTAGAGCGAATAATCCCCCGGATAGAAAGAAAGAGGTGAATGCCATAGGTGCAGAAATTACTGAGATGGAACAGAGAGAGATATATATAAGATAGATAGATAGATAGATAGATAGATAGATAGATAGATAGATAGATAGATAGATTGATAGATCGCTAGGGTGGGACAACGCCTGCTTCTTGGAAGCATCACATGCACAAGCGCCAAATTCCCAGGACAGATCCTTATCTTTTGGATCCAGAGTTTTATCCCAGAAGCATTTCCGATGGTGGGGCAGGAAGTGCAAATTGGGCTGTATGTAGATAGTACAGAATGCTAAACATTCTCTGGACCATCCAGACTTCTGCCTCAGTGTTTTCAGGTATGGAGACTGGATTGAAGGTGTCTTTGAGTGAGGAGGCCTCCTCGCGTCCATACGGAAGGCTGGATCCAGCAAGGATCTGGCATCAGATTCCCGCTGCCGCTGCGCTCCGAGCTCAGAATAGTAAGTCTGGATCCGGTTCAATATATTTAGTGGAGCTTCTAAAGAAAATAAATGGAGTGTTGCTTAGGCAACCAATCAGATTATAAGTAACACATTACTGAAATGACAGCTCTAATCTAATTAGTTGCTATGGGCAACATCTCCACTTTGCTAAACAAGTTCCATTAAATATGTTCCTTGTACTATTTATTCATCTGAAAAATGACCTTAATTAGTTATTGTGGAGATAGACTCTTTGGTGTTGCCCCAGATGACACAGAGGCCCATAACAAGCTCAGCTGTACACTGTTGGATGGTTTTCCTTTGCTTGGCCTTACACTTTCATCTACTGAAAGAAAAAAGGGAAAAAGTCTAAAACAAAACAATAATACAAATATCTATATAATTGTCATATTTAAACATTAATGTGAGAATTTACGGTTTGAAAAATGCTTCATGCTACAATAGATGTATGGGGAGGGTTTCGGCAGTGTCTGCTCTATGAGGCTGTTCTTGCCAGAGAAAGCTGATGAATCTCTTAGCTGATGGTCGGCAGGGCTTTTCAGTGTATAACAAATAGTCCCTTTGGTGCTATCTCTTCCTTCCTCACTCAGCCAGCCTAGCACAGACTTTCCAGGCTATACACAACAATATCAGCAAAACAGTGAAGCAGTGACCTGTTATTTTGCAGCACGCTGACAAGTGGCAGCACTTTCAGGCTGAGAAAGCTGCAGAACAGCCAAGTACAGGCATTCCTTCTAACAATTAAATGATAAACATTAAGAGATTGGGCCCGATCCAGCGGTGAGCGCACATCAGCTGACGTGAACTGAAGAGCACACAGTCATGACCAGTTCAGAGGCGAGCGCAGTTTGAGCTGCGGCGGCTTGCATTCTGAGCGGTATGAGAGGAGGAGTGGAGGGACGCAGACAATATACAGTAAGCGTGTGCCAAGCAAGTGCACCTAATCCAGAGCTGATCACACATGTAAAAAACATTGGGGCAGATTTAGACCTAAGCGCGTGTTACGTTTCATCGCGTAGCGTATTTTCTATGCACTCCCCTCGCTCGTATGTACTTTGGTCATTTTACGGTTTCCAAACCTTACCGTAACTTTTCAAAGCGTAAGTACGGACATACGTAATGGATTCACGTACGTAACGACCTAACCCGGCCCATACTGTACACTTTAAATGCCTCCCTCCGCCTCCAAAACATATTAACGGGTGTGGTATGGATGACCCGCCCCCTTCGTTCGTAGTTATGCTGATGGTACGTACATTCAGAGTTACGTGGCGTAACATCTGCCGCCCACATGCGCAGTACATACAAATAGGTGATTTTACGTCAGCGGCTAGTGTACTGGATCTATCCCATTGACACCAGCCCCAGGTCTCGTCTAAGTTCGGGGGGAGCTGACTCTCCACAATCCCTTCTGTCAGGATGTGACACTTTACACGCATGACAGAAATCGCTGTGGCTGAATTGCTACAGTCATCCTGTGCCCTGGCTTCAGGGCTGCCTTTAGAATTCCTGTAGCCCGGGACACTATTCCTGTAGCCCTGCCCCCTATGTGATGTCATTGATGACGCCATGTGGGCGGAGTCCAGCAGACCTGCGTTACCATTTGGCCAGAAATTCTTCCCTGCACCTTGGCCCTGTAATGATGGCAGGCCCAATAGTCCCGACTGAGTATGTGAGTTTATGCAAATCCCACCCCTGCCTATCAGTGTGACAATTCCTCGTGTACGCCAATTTGCATCATCAAAGCCGCCCCATCCCCAATAACGCTATGACTACTAGAGATAATGGACGGGGGCTTCAGAACGTGATCTGCTTAATTGCTTCATTGAGCCCCACCCCCACCGAGATCTCCCGGAGGGAAGAAATAGAGAGTCGGCAACCCTGGATTGCACGCAGCGTGGACGCGGGGAGGCTTTTATATAGTATGGGATGTATTAGGCACTTTCATACGTGCGCACAGCAATGCGCATGGAATGGTTACAGTAGGGTTCTGGACACAACTCAGCTGTGTCAGGGGAGTCTACTGGCCTCTAGAAACTGTGCATGCAGAAATCACACCTAAGTCTGGATCAGGTCCTTGGTCTGTTACAGCCATATCCTTATTACAAACACAAAACCCTCTTATACGTACCAGCAGCTCATCACCGCCCGTATATTCCTCATCTATAGTGTGGATCATTTTAGACATCACATAGACCCTAAACACAGGCACATAATATGCATTTTGGGTTCTGCAAAACCCCATTATTAATGGCTTAGATGCCATCCAGACGAGAGCGTCAGTGGCAGCTCTGGATCCCTGAGCATATATATAGGAGCACACTGCAGCCACGTGAGATATGTGTCTCTTCCCCAGAGAGTGCAGGTACCACCGTGGCATGTACATACCCTCCAACATGACCCCTTCCATTAGGTACAATATACTCTGCACCTGGTGAAATGACTTAACATTTAATTAAAAAACTATTTGTCTCTTCAACAAAGGTGGTTACCATAGTAACTGACTGTTGGAAACTGAGGAGCAGAGTATTTTGTACCTAATGGATTGGGTCCTGTTGGAGGGTATGCATGTATAGCGGAAATGGGGGTTATATAAACACATGAATCAAATTTGCTTCCAAATAACTGAAATGGTGATGATTATTTCTAAACAGCTTTGCATAAGCAGCATTCCCACAAGCTGAACACGTCACTATACCCTGACTATGTCCAAGGCCGCCATCAGGCATGGCTCGCGCTCTGTACTGCCGATACCCCGGCTGAGCCCCTTTTGGTCACTTTTCTGAACTGGAAGGCTGCAAAAACAGCGGACTAATGCACGGGGAAGACTACTTCAGAATAAGCTTTTACTATGTATCAGTCCAGCAGGTCTGTCACCCTCCACCTCAATGTGACAACGTGTGATGAGGTGGAGAGCGTCTAGTTTACCACTAGGTCCCACCATCCCTGACTATACCCCTCTGCCCCTTTCCTCTCTAAACCACCCTCGGCAGCGCAAAGGAATGCAGAGCTACGCTATGACATCAGGCGTAAGTTCCATTCTAGGCCAATAATGTTTAAACATAAAATGTGTGTTCTTTTCCCTGACTCTTCCTTATTAAGGGACTCCCTTTCTGATGGGTGAGGTTGGGGGGGTCGGCATATTGCTATGTAATTGTTCTACTAGAAGTTACCATAGCAACGTGGCACAGACTGTATCTGCATGGTCCAGGCCAAATGCAAGCAGTCCATACCTCTGCTTCTCTGCTTACTAATTAGTAGCACGGCAACGAGAGGAGAGTGAAAGGTCAACATGTAATTTCTTCTTTGTAAATAAGTATTTCACTGTCAGATGCTACTCATCTAACTCCCCCCCACCACACACACGCACACACGCACACACACGCACACACACAAATACACACATACACACACACATATACATACACATACACACACACACATATACAAACACACACACATGCAAATATACACATACATACACACACATACATGCAAATATACATACACACATACATACATACATACATACATACACACACACATACATACATACATACATACATACATTCATATACACACACATACATACATACATACATACATACATTCATATACACATACATACGTACATACATATACACATACATACATACATACATATACACATACATACGTACATACATATACACATACATAGATACATACACACATACATACATATACACATACATACATACGTACATACATATACACATACATAGATACATACATATACACATACATACACACACATACATATACACATACATACATATACACACATACATATACACATACATACATACATATACATAGATACATACATATACACATACATACATACACACATACATATACACATACATACATACATACATACATACATACATACATATACACATTCATACATACATACACACATACATACACACATACATACACACATACATACACACATACATACACACATACATACACACATACATACACACATACATACACACATACATACATACACATACACACACATACATACACACATACATACACACATACATACACACATACATACACACATACATACACACATACATACACACATACATACACACATACATACACACATACATACACACATACATACACACATACATACACACATACATACACACATACATACACACATACATACACACATACATACACACATACATACACACATACATACACACATACATACACACATACATACACACATACATACACACATACATACACACATACATACACACATACATACACACATACATACACACATACATACACACATACATACACACATACATACACCTGCTGAAACCATTGAGGGTCTCTACACACGCAGGCATCCAGCTGTTATACATCCATTCTATGGGCAGAGGCTGAGTCTTGCTAAAAGTTTCTTAAATTCATCAAAAATGTGTCTTAAATGTAAGCAGCGTGTTCATTATATCACCATTCACCTCCCATAGCTGGTCATAATGGGCTAGATCCAGAACTACGTTGTAAATACGTTTCCTAGCGTAGCACTTACTATGCACTCCCCTAGACACTCCCCTCGCTTGTACGTAGTTTAGCCGTGTTACGCTTTCCAAACCCTACCTTAACTTTTCCAAGCGTAACTCCTGACGGCCGTAATGGCTGCACGTACTTACGCTGCTAAGCACGCCCATACTGTACGATTCAAATGCCTCACCCCGCCTCCGAAGCGTAATTACGGGTGTCGCATGGCTTGCACGCCTCTTTGAACGTAGTTCCGATGCTGTTACGATGAAGGCCCTTACGCTCTGAGTTACGTGGCGTAACATCTCCCGCGCGCATGCGCAGTAAGTACTAATGGGTGCTCTTACGCTAGCGGCTTGCGTAAATACACGCACGTACAGAGTTCTTGATCTAACCCAAAGTGCTGGATCCAGAATTGCGTAAGTCCACTTAAGCATTGCGTGCGTGTGTTCTGTACATGCGCCAACATGGCGGTTATGCTTAGGAACGCACTATAAATGATTCTGAATTACATATAGTGTCCAGTTCTGGTGGCAGGGCCTGATGACCCACCAAGTGTACAGCTTGTACGTACGGTGGACGGGGGAGGTGTTTAAACGGCACAGTATGGGCTTAGTTAAGTCCTTTCGTACAATCCTTCATTACAAACGAGACCCTTAGGCACAGGATGGGATCAGGGCGTAGAAACTTGCTATGTGCAAGTGCTCTACCTTCGTACGCACGCACGCAATCTAAGATCGCATTTAGCGCACGTTGGCCCCCGCTGCGGAGACAAAAAGCGCAGTGCTTACTTAGTTCGGGATCCAGTGCAATGTCCTGCCACACTGTTATATTGCGTTTGTCAGTATACTTATTTATTTGAGCAATTTGGGTGTATAATAACGTGATGCAGTCGCCAGAATGCTGCTCTGTACAGCTCTGAGCTGCCATCTTTAATCCCCTCAGTGACGATAGAGCCTTTAGGGCTTATTAGCCAAGTAGTTAAACATGTCTGAGTAAATGGTAGCTTCTGTCCTGTCCTCACACTTTCCCTCCTGTCTCCCCCTCCTGTTCTCTCATGCCCCTGTATCTCTACTCTATCTTTGCCCTCCCTCTCTCCTCTTCTCCCTCCCATTCCTCCCTCTTGTTCTCTCTCAGTCTGAAATTAATACAGGCAAGGCACATTCAGAGCTTCTCCTCGCTACCTCTCCTCTCTCTCTCTCTCTTTCTCCCTATCTCCCCCTAATTCCTGAAATCTCCCCTACTCCCTCTGCCTCTTTCTCTCTATCTCTCATTCTCTCCATCCCTCTAGGTCCATATCTATTATTCCTCATCCTTTCTGGGAATTCTTTTGTGGTAGAAAAGACGCAGAGCACCCTACAGGAGGGGCACACAGGAAAGGGCAGATAATACGGCCAGAAGGGGCAAATTAAACAGATTTCGCCAGAGCCAATCGCCCTGGTCACAGTCACTAAATCAAGACTGAAGAGCTCTCTTCCCTCCTAGAGCCAACAAGCACTGCAGAGCCCGGATCCCATGCAGACATGGCTGTAACCTGCACACGTTTCACAGACGAATACCAGCTGTATGAGGAGATTGGCAAGTAAGACACCATCTGATTCCTTACCTGCAGCTGGACGGATGGAGCAATGAGGCACTCTGGGGGGAGGGTTACCCATTATAACCACCCCTCATTTATATTATGAGGGCTAACCAACTATCACAAATATATCTTATTTCCACGCTGTCTGTTCTATTTACTACATATGATATAGGGCCTTCCAGTGCAGATGGGGGCATATAGGGTGTGTGATGGAATGGTGGGGGGTGCAGTGGTGCTGAGAATGGAATTTGGTGACCCAGCTGCAGATATCAATATGTTTGCATTTGTCTGAGTTGATTACCTGTATTAGATAAAGTACAATAGGGGGGGCTCGTGGCACGGTGTGTGTGTGTCTGTAAATATATGCTTGCACAAATAGTGTGTTTATGTCTGCTGTGTGTCTGCGTATCTCCCTCCGGGAGAGGTGATTAGATACAGGGTGAGGTTTGGGGTGACGGTGGCTGTGTAAAGCTGAGCACTATTCATGGATTGCAGGGACATTATCATCGATGGCTGGCACACTGCTGGGCAGAAATAATGTGGGGAGGCAAGGGGAGGGTTGCGTACTTGTCAAATAGCCAAGGATAATTTAGCATTAATATTGAATATCCTGGGTATACTGCCTGGTAATTGGCAAGGGATTATAGGGTAGAAGGGGTATTAAGTGATTGATACACCATTATTTCCCTTCTATCCATGTATGGCAGGAGATATTGGTAAAGACTAGATGCAAATGTTGCCTATTAGTACATCAGAGGAGGTCTTTGGTCGTGATTGATTATTGTGTGCTTTATGTATTTGGGGGGAGGTGGTTTTTGCCAATGCGGGTGTTTGATTATGTATTTTAGATTTACCAAGATAATTTAAGATATGAGACGCATTCATTTTTAAAAATAATGTATTAATGTATTAGTGAAATGGTAGATAATGTTCTAGATAGTCATGCTGCTATGGCTATTCACAATCCAGGGGGTAAGCTAGCCTAGGGATGAATGCTACTGATATTTATGAACACTTTATATGTATTGAACGTGAGAAATGGCCATATAAGGCCATCTATCGTAGTTATTCTTCCCCGGCTGTGGTATGCGCTGGGTGATTGGTAACACTGTCTATGAAGATGAAGATTTGATTGGCAGGTGCTCTGGTATCTGGCTGTCCCCTGGATTCACCCCCTCCTCTCTCAGGTCCTCCTGGTTTCCTGAGTGTTATTCCGCCCCCTATGATGATCTCACAATTGGCTCTCACATGGATGAGTTTCTCAGGACAGGGCCTGTGAGAGGTAGGGTCAGAGAGTCACCAGGGAGCAGAGGCTACTATTCCATCTGCAGAGAAGATATGTAATTCTTATGATGGATTGTTTAATTCCTGGATGTATACAGTGTGTAAAAATGACAACTGGCAATTATAAAAACCTTAAACGCCCAGACTATGACTAACATGTGTCCTGCTGTGGCCACTGCTAGCCTTAGGGCACAGCAGATTGTCATTACAGGCACGTTGGGTCAATGTTAGGGGGAAAAATGTGTTTAATTATTTTACATGTAGGAAAAATACTTCTCTTTTGATTGTAACACAAATATACAGAACAGCTTTATTTCTAAACTGTAAATTAGAGGTACATCGCCTTTGAACTCTAATTCTTAGTGTATTTAATATTTGCCTCCCCCTGCAGGTCTACTTGCTTCAAATTTGCTCCTTTTGATTTGATTTTATTTTGCTGTTGCTCCTAACTCTGGGTCAGCCCCTATGACATTGCTTCCTAAACTGTGCATCATAGCACCCTGGGGTGCCACTGTGCATTCACAGAGGTGCCACGATTCCAGGTCAGTCAGAGCATAGGAGCTGCAAGGAGAGAGAGGCTGTGCTATGCTGTCAGCCTACCACAATCTCAGCAGCTCCTGTACTCTAATTTTCTTGGACTCATGGCACTCCTGTGAGTGTGCAGGCCAATCAGAGTACAGAAGTTGCAGGAAGAGTGGCTGTGTTATGCTGTCAGCATACCACAGCCTCTATCCTTGTAGCTCCTTGTGGCTTGCTAGGTAATGTGTAAGTCTGAAAAAGAGAAGTTATCAGATAAAAATAAAAATTGAATAAATGTTTCTGTCATGACCCAAATATTTTGTAAAAAAAGGACTGATCAGTAATTGCTTTGGCTTAAGGGCACGTAAAAACATTTTGGAGACCCTAAAGGTGCCTTGAACTGAGAAATTTTGGGAACCACTGTCCTTTGACATAAAGGGCAGGATCCGGATTTAATAAAGACAGGGAACTTGATTCAGTTTGAAAATAGGAGAAGAAAGTTACACTTGGGCAAAACCATGCTGATTTCAGGGAGTCATATCTCATCTGTAATCAGTATTATAGTTGAAAGACAATGTTTCCCAGCCCAAGTCTAAATAACAGTGTAAAAGTGAAGCTGTCACTCTCTGTGTGCAATAAGCAAAAGCAAAATCAAAGTGTTCCCCCTATATCTATAGAATAAAAGTAATTTGACTTCCCCTGAAATCAACATGGTTTTGCCCATGTGTAACTTTTCTCTCTTATTTTCAACCTCTGAATCTGATGCAGGGTACTCATGCATGGCCAATGTGTAAGTACCCTGTCTGGTCCCCCTCATATGTGGGGCATGACTGCCCGCTGTGTGTATCTGGTTTATGCGAGGTGGGCGGGGATAACAAGGCAGATCGTACAGTAAGGGAATTAGGGAGAGATATATATAGTGCAAAAGGTAGGGACGCACTCAAGAGACTGGTAGGAAGTGAAGAAGGTATTCATTTAATTAATAAAGTAGGTTACATATATATAGATATATAGATTGCGCACACAAATGTCCATTACACATAAATGGACTTACTTGTGTGCGCTTGTACTTAAATCAGGATCCAGGCCAAAGAGGTTAATTTGCAAATTTGCCATAAACACAGCATCTGGCTTAAAATAAGCAATTGAAGACCTTTCTTTATCTATACTTCCAAATGGGTTGCCACGGTTCAATGCAAATTTGGCACCTGAATGCAATGTTAATGAAATTACCCTGTGCCTGCTCACACAGGAGAGTAGGGGAGGATTTTTCAGTTTTCACCTACAGGAGGTGCCTTGACGCTGGGCAGGTGAGCTTAACCCAATATAGCTGTATTGTGACCTAAACCTCCTCTTTATGTATGTGCTGACACATAGTGTTATATTATGCTTGTTTGGAGCGCCGGACCTCTCTTTTGTTCCTTGTAGTTACACAGTGGTAACTTTGATCCTTGGCTGCACCTCTCCATTTATATATCCACTTGCACACATTTCATATATCTGAATAGAAGCGCAGCCTTGTGTTTTCTTGTTACTGTTATGAGAATTTTTCAGTCCCAGCCCAGGGATCGGGGGTTATTTTCATGCCCTATCCATTGGGATGCAGTCTCCGCTTAGCAAATTCTATTTTGGAAATACAGGCAGCCAAAAGCTCATTTTCAGCTGCCTGTAGTTGGAAAATATTACTATTTAGAAAGTTTTAGTAATGATTGGGTAAGCATGGCATTCAGCATAGTTACCCATTTATTCATTCATTCATTCATTCGCAAAACGCAGCCAGACCCGCCGGACCGGAGGCAGAAGCAATTGATTACCCAGGCACTTCGCTGTGGGCTGGTAGGAAACACCCTATCTCACTATGGTAGTACTCAGTATACCCCCTGCATGGGCTCCCATGTGCAGCCCCTTTTTTAACCTGAACCCTACCCCTGCTGAAGGGGGCATTGTCTACCACTGCAGGCTTTACCTCTGCCACACAATGCCAGGCACTGAGCTGTTCTGCGGAGATGAAAATACAGGTGTTTCCTTGAAGTAGACACTGATATTAATATATCCCCGCTAGAGAACAGGCGGAATGTAGGCTGCATTGTGGGGTCAATAGAGACCTATATTTAGATTCATGATGGATGTGTGTGAGTACTATCACAGATATCTGCAGTTTCCACAGCTATTCCAGCACTGCATGCACCCAGCTGTCACTACCCCACCACCATCCCTCTGCTAAACCCGAATCATACACAGCTTTAGTGGCTTTACCCTTATAATGCTGCTCTTATCCTACCCCTGCTAGTCTTTATTTATGGAAGTAACACACAGGTCTCCATCGTATGTTGCTATGCTCCGGATACTTTATATCCCAGCTATAACACATTATAATTATTCAACCTTTTAAAAAAACAAGTAAACACGTATGCATGACAGCGACGCGGATGCACGCAATAAGACTTAACTGACACGACACTTCTGACAAAGGGGCGTGTTTCCTCTCAATCAATATACCATATTCGTGTTCCCTCCTATTGCATACTTTTGTGCACCTAAGTTCTGCGCGCTTAAATCAAAAGCTTAAGGTTGTTGCTGGCGGTCACAGTCCTGTCCATGTTAGTTAGCGTGGTTACAATGCGGATGTGTCGATGTGTGAATGGGGTGTGGTTTTGCCGGTATGATGGTCTATTTTGCGACAGACCATTGTGCAGCAGTTGAATGGCGACTGCTGGCAATTGCAGGGCAGTCTCCATTTTTATCCATGGTGATGCGACTCCGGCAGTCGAAAAGAGTGATCTGCGTTCTAGTCCTACCCTTAACCCTCCCCTAACCACAGCCCACCGTTCCTTGTGGCTTAACCCTAACCATCCACTTCTTGAGCCCTGACTCTAACCCTCCTTGTCCCACAGCCTAACCCTAACCTTTCCCTTAAACCCTAACCCTAACTTTCTTTTCTTAAGCCCTAACCCTTACCTTGCTATTGGGAACGAGAGGAACAGTTACCCGTTTCCAATAGCAATATCCTATTTTCTGTAGCATTCCGGCAATGATGTAGCCGCCATTCAGCTGGAAGCTATATCATTGTCGGAATTCGGATGGCTAGATCGGAACATATCTCAGGGGCCACATGGTGCGAGACACATAGGGCCGTATTCACAGATCGTTAAGTTAGTTAAAGGTGCGCACGTACGTTGCAAGGCAACACCCATGACACTCCCCTCACACGGACGGGTTTTCTGTGACTCCCTCACACGGACGGGTTTTCTGTGACTTCCGCCTCCATAGGGCACCCTTATCTCTACGTGTGCGTTTACGTGCGTATAATACGTGCGTATGTAACTAACCACGCCCTCAAATGCTCATTTAAATGCCCCCCTCCACCCACTTTCACGTAACTTTGACCGTACAGATTTCAGAAGTGCGATTCACACGTACATGCCTAATGGACTTCCATGCGTAAATTCAACGGAAATAGTGTAAATAAAGTTACTACACATGCGCAGTTACTCCGATCCTAAAAATACGCACGGAACTACGTGCAAAAAACGTATCTGTGACTACAGCCCATTACCTTTAATCCCAGTAATAAGTGCAAATAATACATTGAATTAAAATGCACCATTACATAATACCATACCATGTAAGCATACAAGAGATAACAAGCAAATACAATGACTGGATAGGTCACAGCTCAGAGGGCCACATTTGGCCCTTGATCCATCTCAAGTTGACTGATGTAGATGATCAGTTCATTGAAGCATGAGGCTCTTGTAACCAGTGATAACAACGAGACATGGGGCCGCTCAGCGTAACATCGGTGCTCTGGCCAGACACTCCCCCTGTGCGGGCGTATGGCCCCTTCCTTACCCCGGCTGAAGGCTACCCTAACTTCGCCCGTACAGGAGCGTATGGCCTCTTAGCACGCCCCCCCAGCCTGATTTACTTACCTCCCCCCGCCCACCAGGAGTAACGTGAGCGTTGGGACGCTGGAGGACGTCCCCTCCAGCGTCCCAACGGCGCTAC
>WWET01001692.1:176709-199336 GCA_011038615.1 Limnodynastes dumerilii
CTGCCCGGCGCATGCGCATTAGAGCTACGGCCGCCGTACTAGCGACGGCGGCCGTAGCTCAGGATCAGGCCCATGGAGCTATTCAATGTCTTAGGCCTCAGTAATGTCACAATGGGTTAATGAGCTGTTTTTTTTTCATATTATAATTATTGCTTCCGTGCCAATAAGGGCTGTGTCCATGGAACACAGGTGATAAGTACATTTCAAAAATCTGATTTTATCATAAAAACATCAGACCCTGGAGATCATTTACCAACCTTTGTGTAACCAAGCGCAATTCAGTAACCCATAGCAACCAATCAGCAAGTGTTTTTATCTGAATACTTGTATTAGCAGACAGGCACTACAGTGTGCACATTGGACTGGATCCAGACCTTCATACAACAGCTGTTGTAAAATGAGGTGCTTACGATCGGAACTCACCGATTCTGCGTTCTGATTGTGAGTACCTTTCCAAGGTTGGGAGTTAGAAGATTATTTACGAACAGTGGGCAGGGGAAGGCATGGTAATTGTACAATTAGTCCTTATGTGCACCCCAGTATTTGTGCAGCAGGGTGCCGTCCTTGTAACTATGCTGGAAGGAGATAGGGGTGGGGGGGACGTATTGATCTTCTCTGTGAGGAACATGTGTCAGCAAAGTCAGTATATTTGTAGTCGCAGGGTTGCGGACCTACAGACTTTGCACTTAGGTCTGGATCTGGTCCAATGAAATGGATGGGACAGTTGGCTGGAATGCGCACATGTAGCATCTTATGCTGTTTTCTACTCTGCGAGTGCTTAGAATCCAAGCAAACAGAAATCAGAGAGATTTTCAGACCTGCACAGTTTAGATATATGACATCTAGCGATGAAGAGCATTTTGGGGTAATCCGAAACTGGGCCAAGTGTATTTCCGTAATCTACATCCTATGCCAAACAACAACCTGCTTTGCAGCCCCCTGACCACTGGTGAAAGTTCTGATGGTTTTCCTTAGAGAGGTGCTTAATTGTATTTGTTTTGTGGTTTCCAGCTTTTCATTGGAAAATAAGGAAAATACGCACAATTTTGCACCATGTAAAGGCGTATTGACAGCAGCCTCCATTCACTACTGCTTTGGGGAACAATTACTTACCTTCATTACCCTCCTTACGTCATGTCACCGTTCCTGTCACACAGCCTTGACCTCACTTACACACAGCACAAGTCGAGAACCAGAAAAGAATTATCTCTTGAAATAGTCCCCCAGCCACTCTGACACTGAGGACGAACAGATGTACAGGAGATGGTGATTAAATAGAATAAGTGCTCTGGTTACTGCTGGTTTTTATACTGTGCTCTAAAATGAAAGATGACCCTGGATCCAGAAGTCCATAGCGCACGGACTAAACGTTCCCTGACATCTACCATTTTACGTGAAGTCTAGATAGTGTGGAAGGGGATTAACAGACCTTATTAGCATACATCCCCCCTCCTGTGTAGCGCACTTGCTTTCCGCATACCACCCTGTCCTGCTTGCGCAAAATGCGGCTGACAGCTTAAATAGCGTTTTTTAAATATATATAACATAGGGCCTGATACAGACTTAAGATGGATTTACCTAGGTTACGCCATCCTAAGGCTAATGCACTCCCCCTAGCACTCCCCTCTCACCTACGTAACTTAGCTGTGTTCAGAAACTTACCTTAACTTTTCCTTGCGTATTCCTCACGCAAAGTGCGTAAGTGTGTCTAGAGGGGAGGGCGCAGGTGCTGAACTGAGAACTAATAGGAACTAAGAACAAAGGGGCTGGTCTTGCCCTCTGCTCGCCAAGATGGGCGGGGGGCGGGATTATGTTAATTTTACAGTGTTAGTGTGAATATGGACTTACAAGTGGATCAGCGGTCAGACTGTCGTGTGATATATGGCTGTCTTATTTCACCGTAAGTCACTAAGGGGTAGATCCAGAGCTTTGTACGTAACTGAATTTACACTTGCCGCTACCATAAAACACCCATTAGTACTTACTGCGCATGTGCGCTGCAGATGTTACGCAACGTAACTCAGAGCGTAAGGGGCAGTCACGTATCTTCAGCGTAACTACGAACGAAAAGGCGTGCCAGCCATACGACACCCATAATGACGCTTCAGAGGCGGGGTGGGGCATTTAAATCGTACAGTATGGGTGCGCTTAGGCGAGTAAGTACGTGCAGCCATTACGGGCGTCAGGAGTTACGCTTTAAAAAGTTAAGGTAGGGTTTGGAAAGCGTAAAACGGCTAAAGTACATACGACCGAGGGGAGTGCATAGAAAATACGCTACCGTAAATAAACTACACTAGGAAACATAATGGAAACGTAGGTCTGGGTCTGGATCCTTGTGACTAGGGCCATCTTACTCACTGCTTGCTTGTTAATAACCTGTCTTGTTTTGTAACTGGGGATATATTATCCAATGCTCAGAAACATTGTGTTCCATTTGGTAGAAGAGAGAGGAAAACCTGTGTGCAGAACACAGCCTGAGAGATAAGCTCTGCCTTGGGCCAGCTCTGGTTACAATCATTAACCAATTCCTGACAGCTCTCATCTGACAGTAAACAAAGCAATCGTTGTATTATTTCTTGCATTTTGGAAATCTGGGCTTATTATATTAAAGTTTGTCCTTGCAAAAAAGGGGACTAACCCATGATTCACTTCTGAAATATAAAAATTTTAGTAAATGTTATTTGTTGTTGTATAACTGTGACAAGGGGGCTGAAAGGATGGTTGGAGACATACAAAGGGAATGAAAGGATAGATGGTGACATACAAAGGGGATGAAGGGAAACAGGCAAGGTGGTAAAAAGGATGCCTGGAGACATACAAGAGGGAGAATTAAATGAATTGAGACATACAAAGGGTGATAAGGGATAGCTGGAGACTTACAAGGGGGTGAAAAGATGTATGGGGACATACAAAGGGGATGAAGGGAGACATACAAGGTGGTGAAGGGATGGCTCTAGGCATTATAATATATGGGCCAAGTACAGGAAAGGTGTAAGTGTTTACACAATCAATATCCAGTGGTTATATGAAAAGTATTTTAATAGGTTCAAGGGCATCATTGACCCTAATGATGAAAACTGTAGTGATGACAATGGGCACACACTAGAAGCTGAGATGGGTTTCCTTAAATATACATATAGCTGAAGATCACTGAATTTGCATTTGTTTCATGCTCATCTGCTTTTAACAGCAAAATACATAAAAAAAAACCATATAACTCAGCATGGGGCCCTGAGTGTTCTTTGCAGGCCAGTTATTTGTACTTTGTTATGATTCATGTCCGTGTATGGACATTTTTGTTCTGAATTCTGAGAATGTTATTGGATCAGTATTTTTTATAGGATATACCAGTGCCAGTGGCAAACACAGCATTGGGTTTCCAAAAGCTTGTAATAATAAATGTCAATAGATGTAAATGTAAATAGATAGCAAACTATATAGAGTATATGTGGAGTATATCAGGGTCTGTAGATGGCACACTATATAAAGTACATGAGGAGAATAACAGGGTCTTTAGATGGCACACTATATAAAGTACATGTGGGGTATATTAGAGTCTGTAGGTGGTACACTATATAAAGTACATGTGGGGTATATCAGGGTCTGTAGATGGCACACTATATAAAGTACATGAGGAGAATAACAGGGTCTTTAGATGGCACACTATATAATGTACATGTGGGGTATATTAGAGTCTGTAGGTGGTACACTATATAAAGTACATGTGGGGTATATTAGGGTCTGTAGATGGCACACTATATAAAGTACATGAGGAGAATAACAGGGTCTTTAGATGGCACACTATATAATGTACATGTGGGGTATATTAGAGTCTGTAGGTGGTACACTATATAAAGTACATGTGGGGTATATTAGGGTCTGTAGATGGCACACTATATAAAGTACATGAGGAGAATAACAGGGTCTTTAGATGGCACACTATATAATGTACATGTGGGGTATATTAGAGTCTGTAGGTGGTACACTATATAAAGTACATGTGGGGTATATTAGGGTCTGTAGATGGCACACTATATAAAGTACATGAGGAGAATAACAGGGTCTTTAGATGGCACACTATATAATGTACATGTGGGGTATATTAGAGTCTGTAGGTGGTACACTATATAAAGTACATGTGGGGTATATTAGGGTCTGTAGATGGCACACTATATAAAGTACATGAGGAGAATAACAGGGTCTTTAGATGGCACACTATATAATGTACATGTGGGGTATATTAGAGTCTGTAGGTGGTACACTATATAAAGTACATGTGGGGTATATTAGGGTCTGTAGGTGGTACACTATATAAAGTACATGTGGTATATATCAGGGTCTGTAGATGGCACACTATATAAAGTACATGAGGAGAATAACAGGGTCTTTAGATGGCACACTATATAATGTACATGTGGGGTATATTAGAGTCTGTAGGTGGTACACTATATAAAGTACATGTGGGGTATATTAGGGTCTGTAGGTGGTACACTATATAAAGTACATGTGGGGTATATCAGGGTCTACTATATAACGAACATGTGAGGTATATTATGGTCTGTAGATGGCACACTATATAAAGAACATGTGGGGTATATTATGGTCTGTAGATGGCACACTATATAAAGAACATGTGAGGTATATTATGGTCTGTAGATGGCACACTATATATAGAGCATGTGAGGTATATTATGGTCTGTAGATGGTACACTATATAAAGTACATGTGGGGTATATTATGGTCTGTAAGTGGCACACTATGTAAAGTACATGTGGGGTATATTAGGGTCTGTAAGTGGCACACTATGTAAAGTGCATGTGGGGTATATTAGGGTCTGTAGGTGGCACACTATATAAAGAACATGTGGGGTATATTAGGGTCTGTAGGTGGTACACTATATAAAGTAAATGACGAGCATATTAGTGTCTGTAGGTGGTACTCTATATAAATTACATGTGGGGTATATTAGGGTCTGTAGGTGGTACACTATATAAATTACATGTGGTGTATATTAGGGGTCTGGGGATGGCACATACTACAATATATGTTATATCAGGGTATACAGCATGTAGCACGTAATCTGCAGACCCTTAATGTATTCCACATATAATATGATTTATGCAATTCCTAGACCTATCATATATCCAATAACCCAGATGCCTAATATACCTCACATACTGTATATTATAGTATGTGCCATCCCCATATGGGGTCTTGAGAAGACACACTGTAAAAAGTACATGTGGGGTGGGGTATATTATGGTCTGGGAATGACATATACTATAATATATGCAGTATATTAGGGTTCTCGGATTGGCACGCTCTATATAATATGTAATTCCTAAATAGAAATACCCCCTGGCCCATATACATTATAGTGCACCATCTCAGACCCTTATATACTTTATATAATGTGTCAACTCCCGGTCCCTATATCATACATGCAAACCTGCGGCATACTCTTAGTGGTCGCTCAATGCTTACTTCTACCTTAAAAAATAGAGAACCGCACGATATTATGTGATGATCTTTAGCGCACTTACCATTGTGTATTGATGAACCCTATCTGTTGTTGAATATGTTTTTTGTTGACATTGAAATGCTGTATAATATATTTTGTTGACATTGCTATGACTTTATACAATTTCATATTTATGCCTTAATAAAAACTGCTTATAAAAAACAACTCTATTAAAAGACATACATTTTCCTTCCCACAACCCCATTGGTGAGGTGATAGTTAAACCTTATAAATATTTTCATAAAACAGTGTTTAATATTTAGATCTTGGGCCAGATTTACTAAACTGCGGGAATAGAAAAGTGGAGATGTTGTCCATAGCAACCAATCAGATTCTAGATTAAATTTTCTAGTATGTAAAAGGAAAGTCAGAGCTAGAATCTGATTGGTTGCTATAGGCAACATCTCCACTTGTCCGCTCAGTAAATCTGGCCCCTCATCTCTTTTCATATTATATTTTAGCTTGGGAGTATTCCTGCCACCTTTACCCACTTAAGATTAGGTATAAAATACTCACAAAACATGTCAGAGGAGTTATACTTTTGGGGATCCATTGGATATGATTATAAGAGATGATAAATGAGCCTCTGTGAGACAGATGGGAGCTATATTATTCCTAGTCAGAGAAAATACTTTACAGAGCTCCCGCAACCATGTCCGTGTTGACTTAGCATTTACAAAAGACTGTTTATTTAGGAAATGGTGCAGTTCTGTCCATCTGGCTTCTGATTATCACATCCCTGCCTAAATTGAAAGGGGGGGAGGCAAGTAGAAGTGATTTGCAGCTTGTGCTGTCGTAGGAGACGTTCCTTTGTCCTTTTACAACTCATAAGCTTAAGGGAAACATAAATTATATCAATTAAATTTTTTGGGGGGAGGGGGTTTCAGTCTTAGAGGGAGAAAGAGAGCACAGTTTAAATTTGGTATTGAATGTGCTTTAAGTTGTGGTCAAAACATTAGTGGTTTAAATAAAAATCACAGTTATCCATCCAAATTAGACTGTCATGCCTTTTGACAGCTTGCCATTGGTACTTTAAATTAAAGAATGGTGTCCTAGACTTGATAGGGTTGTTTGGTAGCTATGTTGTAGAAGAGGGGTGTTGCAGTAGTGGAATGTTTTTGTATGTATGTTTTAATAGACATTCCAGTGGCATTTACCTGGTTATCAGAGTTGTAACATCATCAGACAATCAAGGCATCTGGTTTATAACTCTGACTGACTGACATTTTAGTACAGTCTGATAAGTAGTAATCTCGCCATCTAACCTATGGTAAGGATTTTTTTTGGGAGGGAGAGGGGGGGGGTGTAGTTTAGCTGTTAAAATCACAATTGTACACACAAAATGGAAGTTGCTCAATCAATTTATAGGTAAATGCAAACAGGTGCATGAAAGGCCGGAGTAATCTGCTAGTAACAGAAACAAAATCACAACAACAAATCACGGTTTTCAAATAATCTGTCAATTTGTATACTTTGAATGAGTAAAATCAGGACGGTGATGTACTATCACACTGTTTCTGAAATCCTGGCTTATCCTGGTGATTTGCCTTTTACTAAAGGCACTGTTTGCAAACCATTATATATGGTGCAAAAAAACCCCAAAGCACCAAAAATAAAAAAAAACTCTGATCACTTTTAAAAGTTTGCACAACTTAATTCAAATTCATAATACATTCCATAAAATGCAGATAAGCATTAATACAGCAGCTCCAAACGCCACAAAGGGCTGGATCCAGACTTAAGTAAGTGCTTGAAATTAGTTACTCCTGGGCTAAACCATTTTGATTGCAGGGGAGTCATATTTCATCTGTTGCAAACAGTATTAGAGTTGAGAGGTTATGTTTCCTATCCCAAGTCTAAATAACAGTGTGATAGTAAAGCTGGTCAGCATCTGTGTGCAGTAAGCAATTCAAAGATATATCCCTGTATGCAAATAATACAATTACCTTGACTCCCCCTGAAATCAACATGGTTTAGCCCAGGAGTAACTAATTTCAAGCACTTACTTAAGTCTGGATCCAGCCCAAAGTGCTGAAAACAAGTTATAAATAGTACCCGCTCTTATACCTTTAGAGGCCAAAAAATGAAGAAAATATCCCAGTCATACCAAACGATAGACAGTGCAGATGCTTGAGCTGTGTTGAGATACTGAGGTTTCAGCACTAGATTCCAGGACAGCGCCATGTAGTCTCCATTACACCTTCTAAGGACAGGCACTTATTAAACACAAAGGTCGCGATTCAGTTACGTAGTTTTCCTCTTACGTACGTTGTTTTAAGAATTGAGCTACTACGCATGCGCAGTAGCTTATTCAGGCTATCTACATACCATTTCTGTACGTAGATTGCGTAGATTACGTAGTAGCTCAATTCTTAAAACAACCTACGTAAGATGAAAGCCATGTAACTGTGAATCCGGACCCGATTCTGTGTCATCAGGCTAAAAACGTCTCTTGTTTTTTCCCTTCCAGGGGAGCGTTCTCAGTGGTCAGAAGATGTGTGAAGCTGTGCACAGGACATGAATATGCCGCCAAGATCATAAACACCAAGAAGCTGTCAGCACGGGGTGAGAAGCAAATAATAAACAGGTTGCTGAAATATTCATTGTCAGCGAGATATTTTAGGAAGCAATAAGACATTTATTTTCAGGTGCGACAAGAGGGTTTACGATGTGACGTATGGTCATTACAGCCATGAGAGGAGTGTGCTCCCCTCCTACATAAGCAGTTATCTTGCCTTGCATGTCGCTGCAAATTCCTCTAAAAGTGGGGAATTTAGGAATTAGTTCTATACTTTTGAGCTTCCCAAAATGTCCTGGATCTCTTATAATACATTTATAATAGTGATTTCTATTACACAGCTGAATGTAACTATATCACTCGCCTATCGAAAACAGAAAGTGGACACTCCAAAAAACATCCTGACCTACTCTGCATAATGAAAGTGTTTACTTTAATATTCATCTGCATGTCCCATTGCAGCCTGTACTATGTACATGGCTTGATCTAGGACTGGATTCCTACCCCTGCCCTCTCAGAACCCTGCCTTAAATCTTACACACCCACCCATGTAAAATGGGGAGGGTGCGTAAAGCGGAATCATACATAAGGGCTTATCCAAGGCCTTACTGTACGGTTACAGTACCGCCACTAAGGGGGCCTCTCCACCAGGTTCATTTACACAGCTGCTGTCAGTTGCTACACTATATAAGTTACATGCCGCGGCTCTGTAGAAGCTGCCAGCTGAATAGGTTTATGAACAGCGCAAAGCGCTGCATGATACTTATAAGCAGCCGTAGCCAGTGCATGCGTAGTTCAGGCACCGTTCTGCACATGTGCAGAGTGTCAAAAAAAAACTGTGCATGTACTGGCTGCTGGATTGGGGGGGGTCAGAGAAAGCTTTGCCCCGGGTCACTCCCAAGGGGCAGCCCTAATCATCAGCCCTCCAGCCCATCATACATACACCAGGTGGGCATGGCGGGTATGGCTGGTATGGAGGCTCAACAGGCCTCTATACGCATGTGCCGTAGGATCGGCCAGGGTCCTTACCTGTTGACCATGTGTAAGTGCCCTGTCGTACTTAAATCAAGATGCAGCCCATAGACATGAATGCAAATCACAGGAAAGAGACAAAATGACAAGCCATTTAGTAAAAAGTGCCCAAGGAAACAAACCAAAGTCAAAACATTCAAAGCAACTGAAGGCTGAGAACAGTTATACAAAGTCATTTGAAGACAAACAGCAACTGATAGAAAGAAGTGATATGAATTGAAAGACTCTGCTGCCTAAATAGGTCAACATTCTGTTACCTGTAAGACAGAGTCCACATTCTCAAAAACAACGTTTCTTTTTTAGTATTAGCCCTTAATAGTGTTCATCTTGGGATAATTTATTTAGTGGCCTGCTCATTGCACCCATGAAAACTGGTGATCCCCTAACATAATGTTTTAACAAAACTAGAATTCTTATTCTGTAACTTTATCTATTACAGAACTGAGATGGATCCTGCTGGGAGCTAATGATTATAGTACACCTTAATGCTTTCATTAAGTTATATTGTGCCCTAGGAAGGCCATTCTTTGCCTACCTTTTGATTGATGGGGTGCTTATATCACACATTAAGGACAAGTGATACTGAACCGAGTACACCCTGTACAATTATTGGGCCAATACACCGATAATCGGGGCACGGACCCAATAATTGTATAATGTGGATGCTGGACTGATTTGTTGGAATAATTGTAAGGAGAGTCTCTGAGGTTGTAACTCAGGATCTGGTCCATAAGTATTAAAAGGTGAAGTCTGAAAATAAACACACCCTGTCATTCTTAGGGGCTGCACACTGACCATCTCCTTTGGATACTGTTTCACCATATACCCTGATTGTGCCAGGCAAAAAAAAGTCTCAGGTGTCTGACTTTTAGAAGGAGCATTATAGGAGTATAATCCCATGGAAGTCCCACTGTTGGTCTCCTGACAGTCTCACTGTTACTCTCATGGAAGTTTTACTGTTGCTGCTATTGAAGATCCAGTGTTCCTCCTATAGTTGTCCTACTGTAGTTCCCATGGAAGTTCCACTGTTTCTCCCATACCTTCCAACATTGCTCTCATGGAAGCCCCAGTATTGGTCTCATGGAGGTCCAAGTTTTGCTCCCATGGAAATCACAGTGTTGCTTTCATGGAAATTCCAGGGTTGCTTCTGTAGAAGTTCCATTGCTGCTTTCCTGACAGTCTCACTGTTACTTTCATGGAAGTTTTACTGTTGCTGCTACTGAAGATCCAGTGTTGCTCCTATGGATGTCCATTTGTGTTCCCATTGAGGTTCCACTGTTTCTCCCATACGTTCCACCATTGCTGTCATGGGAGCCCCACTACTGGTCCCATGGAGGTCCAAGTGCTACCCCCATGGAAATTCCAGTGCTGCTCCTATAGAATTCCAGTGTTGCTCTTGTCTGGTGAGTAACATAAATGCTCTGCACTGATGAAGAATTAGTGGGTTTATATGCATGGTAAAAGTCATGTACAGTAGCATCACACCAAGCATAATTGACACATAATGTTTTGTCATTTAGACTTTTCTGTATGAGAATGCATTACTCAGCTTCTAGGGTGGACGGGAATTTGTAATGGGAGTAAAAGTTATATTCATTTTGTAAAGCACCAGCTGAATCCAGGCAATGCACACACATGTCTTACACATGAAAACATGTAGGAGGGATAATTGACATAACAACATGTGGTTCTTTAAATGGTGATTTTTGCTGTAATCTTTGCCCTGCATCCACTGGAGAGCCAAACAATCAGGAATTGCATTAATTATGTGGGGAGATACTTTGATTACTGGTTACACTGAAATCCTTTTGTATAATTGCCCTATGTGTGTATTGCATGCAGTGTTTTAGAAACTCAAGTGCTTCTCAGTTCTACGTGTGTTTTCCCATTGACGTAAATATGTCACCTGTGTGAATTCAGAATGTGATTCTTAGGTTGTAAGAGTGTTGTGTTCTTTTGCATAATACTATATTCTAATGCCCTCTGAGTGAGTTGAGAAATGTGTGTCAGGGGGCTTCTTAAGGGGGCCTCCACAGCATGCCACCAGAGTGTGCATGACCAGTATGTAATTAGTACAGATATAATTTTAGACAATGCAGCCCCCTTAAATACATGGGTAATGCAGGGTGTTCTACTGTTAGGTGCAGCACTCCCTTCATGAACAGAAGGACATTTCCTATAAGGAAGTACAAAGTCCTGACTGACAGGGACAATAGGGTCTGTCCCAGCAAGGTGGTTTCAAAAGATGGATGGTCCCAGGAGAGAAACTGGCCACTATTAAAAATACTGACCTATACTGAGTTGTCAATAGCATCACTCCTTGCCCTGGGGGTCTTCTAGGCTACTGGATTTTAGGAGTTCTATATGTAGTAATATCTCTCCAGGGCTGTGTTACAGAGGTCAATCAGACTTTGATAGGCAGACGAGAGCTAATTCCAAAGCATGAGCCTACATTATTTCCATCCAAGTGATACCATCACAACAACCCTTAAGAGTAATCGCCTGTACCAACTATTACTAGAGAGGAAAAATGATATTGCCTGTATATATATTAGGAAACTGCTGATGAGGAATTTATGTTGTGGAATGGGATTATTAATGATACTCACGTTGGGAGGCAGGGTGAGATGTGCTTACAAAACAAAATGCTGACATAACAAGCTAGTTCTAACATCTGTTTGGTAGATCCTTATAATGTAACTAGGATATTCCTTCAGTGCATATAAACATAATGGATGTAAGTTACAAAGCTCATTCAGGTAATCAATTACAGTGGGTTTCAAGTCCATTTGTGGGGATGAAATATACGTATTTCTGTGTAGCGCATATGAAGCAGCAACTAGTTGATCGTCGTATATATTGGAAACTCACAGATTCGGACTGGGCATAGACTTAGGGAGCTTTTATGGTAAGCTGGTGGCCCTTTTTGAGGTCACCCTGTAGCCACTCTTTTATTTGGAAAGAACTAGAAGGCTTTTTGGTGAGTTGAGACTGGGATGTTCTCTGTATTGGGTTCTGGAGATTAGGATGCTCTTTGTATGGGGTGGCAGTGGCTAGAATTCCAACTGCCATATTTATAGGTCACTATGAATCTCTATATTGGAAAAGAGGTCAGAGGAATCCTGGTGAAATACTATTCAGCAAATAGTAGAGTATTTCATTGTAGCCCTTTGATACATTTCATTGGCTGTACATAACCCACATTAGATAGTAACAGTGCTCTCAATGGACTGAATGCAGACTGCCGCTAAATGCTCATTTTCTACTTACAAGGGGTGGACAATGACTGTATTTAGGTTACAGCGTGTACTTGTACAGGTGAATGGGGCTGCACTTCCAGTAAGGAAACTTTGCGGGATGTAGCCGTCGTATACACAACATGGAAGCTTGGGTATATTTAAAATGTGCAGGAAGGTTGTGTTACGCCCTTTTCTCCCTCTCCAGACTTCCAAGCCATCCCCATTTTAAAGTATGGTAATGGATTGTAACTCTGTGCATGCGAGGGAGAGACCTTTCCAGCTCCAAATCCAGCTGAAACAACAGCCTAGACTTGGTACTTAAGACTGTAGTTGCTGCTGCAATTGACCTGGTAAAATGTCTGGCATGATATTATGATAATGCTGCATGCTCTCCTGTTGGCTAAGTCTATAGTAGAACATGTCCACATGTGACTAATTGCAGAATATTTTCCCAGGGCCATTTTGGATTTCAAATCCATCCCTGCTTAGGAGTTGGAACTACAGTAAGATAAAATACATCCATGGATGTGCTTTCTAGGGTAACCATTGCTTTGGGTCCCTACTTTTCCTCATCCGGGGCCTGATTCAGAGGCTGAAAATAAGAAATTAAAGTTACACCTGGGCAAAACCATGTTGATTTCAGGGGGAGTCAAGTTAAGTTTATTCTATGCATGCAGGGAGAATGCTTTGCTTTTACTTATTGCACACAGATACCTGATCAGCTTCACTTTTAAACTAAAATTAGACTTGAGCTGGGAAACATCACCTTTTAACTATAATACTGTTGCAACAAATGAAATTTGACTCCCCTGAAATCAACATGGTTTAGCCCAGGTGTAACTTTAAGTTCTTATTTTCAATCTATGTAGTTCCATCTGTATTGATCTGGACCCTACTGTCGTATGCTCTAACCACTGTGCAGTAACTGTGGTCAGAGTAATAAGATTCCTACTCCATGACCACTGACCCAAGAAGCCCCAGAATGCTGCACACGTAAGTCAGCATTGTAAATGACAATATGTCATACTTGGCAGCTGACGCGTTCCTCCTGGAGTCATGATGCTGCTTATCACACTAACAAGTTTCCCTCCACTGCTGATTACTGTGCTTCCCAGCAGTATGAAGCAGTTGGGCGGAGCAATGATGTCGCATTTCACAATTTGCGTTATGTAGGTCTCTGGGAGCATTCTCTGTTATTCTAGAGTATCCCGGACAACCTAGGAAAATTGGTAAATTTGCATTGAATACTCCTTAAACTGGCAAGGAACTGCATAGCTGTGTCAGCTCATTAGCTATATGAGAATCCTTGGAGTGCTGTCATGCTAAATAATGAACTATCAAATCTTTAAGGAAAAAAAAAATAGAGAGAGGGTTTTATTGTGGTATTAAGGGTAAATTTTTAGGTATTTGTTAACTTTTCACAATACAGAACCTATATTGTATAATAAGTCTTGAAATGGTCACATAAGTAAAGGAAACAAGTAATCATTATGCACACATTAAATGGATGACTAAATTACCATAAAACCTCATGGTACTATAAATTTGCTTCTGATGGTAATCAGATGGCTGTATTTCATTAGTACATTATAAAATGTGTAGAAAAAAAATCTAAAAAGATTTAATTAATTAAGAACCTCTCTGTGCCCAGGAGCATGTGGATCTTCAGATTGTAATCGAAATATAAATGTATATCCTCCTCCCTTCTAGCACAGGCTTTTTACAAGGCTCCATGTAACTTAGCAACAGGAAGAGCCAATCAGACAGCTTTATATTGCTAGGTTAGAAACATCATGGCAGTTTTTGAGAGGGGGGAAAAAGGGGAGGGAACGTTCAGAAAAAGGCGATAACCTGCCCACATGTAGCATTATAACAAATCATTCATCTATTGTTTTATAGAATATATAGGGCTCTCCATTAATTATTAGGAAGCATTAAAGCAGAAGGTAGTGGGTCAGGAAATGACAGCTCTGGGGCAAGATTTATTAAGCTGCGGGTTTGGAAATTTGGAAATGATGCCCCTAGTAACAAATCAGATTTTAGCTGACATTCTCTAGTATGTAAAAAAAAAGTGAGAGCTAGAATCTGATTGGTTGCTATAGGCAACATCTCCACTTTTTCAAACCTGCAGCTTAGTAAATCTGGCCCTTTGTCTGCTAAAAAGGAATGGACATAAAAAAAAATGACTGGTATATAGATTGCATAAATTACCTACTACATGTGCATAATAGGTCATTTCAGAAATCTACGCACCTAAGAAGCCGAAGCTTCTTAGGTGTAAATACGGCATGGTTGCCGACTTTTGGCAGTTTCCCTCCGGGAGATCCCGGAGAGAAGCTACAGACGCGTGCAGGGGGCGGGGCTTAATGACCCATGTTATGCAAATCGCGTTATTAGGCTCCACCCCCTGGCTCATACTGACCCATTTTTAATTGAAATAGGGGTCGGGACGGGGCTTGATGCCGCAAATTACGCCATCAAGTCCCTTCCTGTGCCTAGCAACACTAGTATACTAGTGTTGCTAGGCAGGGGGGCAGGACTTGAGGCCGTGGTTTCAGTGAAACCACGGGCCTCAAGTCACTTGCGGGAGATTTGCTGGCTCTCCCGGGATACCGGGAGTTCTGCCCGAATTTCAGGAGTCTCCCGGACATTCCGGGAGAGTCGGCAACCCTGAAATACAGCCCTATATTAGGAGTTAAATCTTAATGAGACATAAGACAATATGAGCAGTTACACTGTGTACATACACGGTATATGATACCAGCACAGGTTCAGCATATTTATAGCACAGAGAAAATGAGTTTGGGTATAATAACACTTAAAAAAATCTAGTGCAACTGTCAGCGCTTCACACATAAATAGTATCTTTGAGTGGGAACCAAAAGTCCTAAGGCACCAAAGTGCTTGCGGGTATGTTTCTCTGATTAATGATTAGAAGTTCAGAAGTGAGGAGGTGGATGGAGAGTGCATCGCTTGCTAGAGAGAGATCTAGAATGGGATCTGATGCTAGTCACCACCTTTATAAACACTAATTGAAAAATGGGGATTTTAGAAAGTTAGAGCCGTATTCAGAGAACCGTTTTTGCGGCGATTTCATGCATATTTTTAGGTACATTTCAACTGCGCATGCGTAGTAACTTTATTTACGTAGTACACATAAACTATACGTGCGGAGGTGCCTCACGGATGGACTTGTGAATCGCACGGGGGTAAATACGCACGGATCTCCCGAGTAAAAATATGCACGTGAGAATTTAAATAAAAATGGGCGGGGGGAGACATTTTAATGAGTGTGCATGAGGTGTGGGTGCGGTTAGTTAGATACGCATGTACGGGACTACTCGATGCACGGAAATGACCACATAAAGATAAGTCAGGTCGAGGCACTCGTAAGTCTCAGAAAACGTGTGAGGGGAGTGTCAGGGGTGTGGCCTTGCTACGTCCATGCGAATAATTGTGAACTTTTCTTGGACGGATCTCTGAATACAGCCCTTAGCTCCTCCGTATTCTTGGTATAGTAAATATAAAAAAGGACATACACATCCCCATTAAATCAGCATAATTGCTAAAGTAAATTCCAATGTAATAGCATAGTCCAGGAAAGTGGCAATAGGGTAGTTTATTAAGGCAAGATGAGAAACTGGGGCTTTTTTGGATGTCAGAAACACATCTTTTAAGTGGGATTAAGCAGGCAACATCCTGTCTGTCCACCCCACTCATGTAGATTGTAAGCTCTCATGAGTAGGGCCCTCCATTCTCTTGTCCAACATCACCTCTGGGCTCAACCCATCTCAGTCTCAGGTTATCGGAATCCGAGTTGTATTTGGTTCCTATCTTGTTTGTCAGCATTTGCTTGTGGTGCCCTATAAACATGGGTGTGGGTCCCCGGTAAGACCCACACCCAGCCAGTTAGAAACTGCTCGATGAGGCATAGCAATCAATCCCCCGAGCACCGAACATGATACTCTGAAAGGTGACTGTTAAAACTAACCCCAACCCTTCCCCTAATTCTGACCCTAACCCTTCCCTTCTATTACCCTAACCCTAACCCTCCCTTCTCCGCAGCCTGACCCTAACCCACCATTCCCCGCAGCCTGACCCTAACCCACCATTCCCCACAGCATGGCCCTAACTCTGCCTTCCCTGCAGCCTGACCCTAACCCTCCATTCCCCGCAGGTTACCCGCCTTTCCGGTAGTCTGGTGAAGCAGCGGGTCCTGCGGCAGCGGTGTTTCCAAAATTGAAGTAACTTTTGGATGTCCCTATTTTGCGATGCCTGCATTATAATAATAATAATAATAATAATAATAATAATAATAATAGAAATAAATAAAATATATAATAATAAATATAATAATAAAAAGAAGAAAAAATTGTATCTGGAAATTTCTCTTTTTGGGAAAGAATAAAATATTAGATTGGAATTTTTGGGTGTCAATATTTGTAAGATGGTTTGCAATACATTCTGATAGGGTTGGACAGACACGTGCGTATGTGTAAAACAGATTAGCAGCTTCAAACCAAATGAAACGCACAGTAGCTAGTCTTGATCCGGTGCAAACTGTTTAAGTTGGAGATGGATGCTTATTTTCTCCTCTAACCCACTAACAACAGAGAAATGTCTCATACATAAGCCTCCCGCTATTACATCTACCCCCTCACAGCATGTGACTGAGAAAACCCAGTGATCACCTGGTTGGTGTGGGAGACCCAATAATAATGGACCTGATTCACAGTTAAGAGTTAAATTGCGAACTTACCTAAATAAAATTAAAATTGCTTATGATTCAAAGATACGTAACTAAATGCACTGATTAAGATTTGGAAAAGTAAATAATTATTTTTTATATGAAAACAGCATGTACTATACTCTCATTAAATAATAATAGCCATGACATACTTAACAGTACACATTATCACATACTCCATGAAGTTATAAATACAATGATGCACTACATATAGAGACTTTAATAAAACATTTAAAAAAAGAAACATTAAAAAATATAAATAACATAAACAAAAAACACAGTTAAATATAAGTAAATGTAATGGTGTTTGTTCTCAAAATTTAAAGTTAATAAACATTTAAAAAAAAAATCTTTACAAACTATAACCAAATAATGGCACCTTTACAAGGTTTTTAAGTGTGGCACAAATTGTAAAATCAGCATAGGATTAAATTAACGAGCTTCTGTTTGTTTCATTTATAAACACACAACCATTGATTATAAACATGCAGCAGGTATGCCATCAACTAAGTAAGAGAAGACTCATGGCCTCACAGCAAACAATAGGGTTCATCAACTCACGAGTGGTTGAGGGCTACCTTAGCTTTTCCCGTGCGTATGTAAGTTTACGCTAAGCACTCCTACCTGTAAATCAGTCCTAACTGTTGGAACGCCCATACTGTACATTAGTAGCCCGTGTTCTGCTCATTTGTATTAAGAGTCCTGCCCCTCTAGCCACGCATGCTGGACTCGTTCCATGCCGATGCACGTGTCAGTCCTAAGTCTGATGTCCTTATATTGGTCTCACTCGGCCATGGTTTCCGTGCGTATATTAGGGTTCTGACACATTAGAATCAGATTAACTGATCGTAAAAACCACGCACGTTGGACCCGATCCTGCACTACGGACAACAGGGGAATTACATACAGCACGTACGTAATTCCCCTGTCTAGAAGGTTGTGCACATGCGCACAACCTTCATACAATGCCATAAGGGTTGGCGTATGTAACATATGTTACGTACACCGGCTCTTGCAAGAAATGGGCTGCCCCCCCCCATTACGAATGTTGTATCTCCGCCGTGCAGGCAGAGATAGACATGGTAATGAGGGGGCGGGGGAAGCCCTGTTACGATCAGACCGCATTTACGCAATCTACGTAAGGAAAAGATACATAGATAATGTAAAAAATATACTATGTATGCGCAGTAGGAAAACACACTAAACACCGGACGTATATGTTATACATCCGGTAGTTTGCATACAGCCCTATGTGTGGATGACTATACCTCCTGCCATTTGTTATATTAACAGTATTGCATGTGCTACTGTTTAAAAGAATGCATTATAATATACTGCTAAACAGGATATCTAATGTGAGATAAGTCTTTACTGAAGGATTTTAGTCAGCATCTATTAAGTGGTCATGGCCAAAGGCTTTACTGGCTTCATATCCTTAATCGTTTGGGTAACTTCTTCCTCATTCATTAGTGCTTAAATCTCACAGTATTTGCCTTGTGAGCCATGGTAACTGGCATTGTGACAATACAATTGAGTCATAAAAATATATTTAATGAAGCTTCTAAAAAGGAAAAGTGGAGGTGTTGCCCATGGCAACCATTCATTTCCTAACTATCATTGTCTAGAATGTGCATGATGATTGATATCTAGAAAGTGATTGTTGGAAACACCTCCACTATTCTTCTTCTGAAGCTTCATTAAATAATCCCCTTAGTTTTTAGCAACAAGGAGATGGATGGATTGGGGAGTATTATATAGGCTATTCTATTATTTAATAACTTTAATACAGATTTGTGTAGGGTCTTACAATATGTTTACAGTTGTGAATTGTATTTGATAGCCAGGATATGTAATCGTCAGTCTGGTAGTCTTGTCTTTTTTTCATAAAATGATTGGTTTAATCCATTGAACCACTAGCAGGGGTGCCACAGGCCGGAGCTGCAGGGAGAGAGGCCGCTCTATGCTGAGGAGACCTTATATCTGTTTTGTTATGCTATGTGCGGAAATATTTTTTTTTTTTTTAAAGAAAAATTAAATTGAAAAAAAAAATTTTTTTAAGTGTATTATTTTTGCAAACAACTTAATAATTATTTATTTTCTGACCTTAATTCTTGTTAGGTTGTTTGGACTTAACGACTTAAAAAAAACAGGACTGCTGCGTTTTCTTTTGGCATAATGGTGTCTTGAAAGCATTAGTGACACAGTAAGGGAGCCTGTAGCTGAGAAAGTTTGGGAGGCTCGGGTTTAGTCATTTTACAGTGTTTCCTGCTTTAGTTCCCATCTGAAGTTCCCAACTTCTACTGTATGGAACTCAGTTCCATACGTTAGATTTTCCGAGGAAGGGGTCGGCCCTTCAGTTTCGCATGATAATAAAGGGCTAGGGGTGGGAAACATGTAGCTAAGGTAGGACACGTAAGTGTCCAGAACCCCTCATGATAGAAGGGGTGATAGGGGCGTGTTCTCCCCTCTTCCATGCAGACTTCCAGACCCCCACACCTATAGAAAGTGTGCAGGGGTCTCGATCCGGTCCTAAGTGCTGTTGAGAAATACATTGCCAGCAGCTGAGAGCTTGTCTGCACCACAAAAATGGTCTCTCCCCACCCTATTCAGACTTAGGCCCCATAGCAAGTAGATCATCTGCCTCCCTGAAGAAATGACAGCAGGCAGAAGGGTACACAATGACCACTATAACACAAGTGTCAATGTGCCACGCCATTGTTGTGGAACCCAAGTGTCAACGTTCTTTTTGTGGAAAAAAAGCTGGAAAGGAAAAATGGAAATGTTGCCCACAGCAACCAATCAGATTCCAGCTCATACTTAGTTATTAAATACAAACAAATGTCAGATAGAATCTGATTGGTTGCTTAGGAACGAGGGGCTGGATCCAGACCTAGTTAAGTGCTTGAACTTAGTTACTCTTGGGCTAAACCATGTTGATTGCAGGGGGAGTCAAGTTAATTGTATTCTTTGCATGCAGGGATATATCATTGAATTGCTTACTGCACACAGATACTGACCAGCTTTATTATCACACTGTTATTTAGACTTGTGATAGGAAACATCACCTCTCAACTCTAATACTGTGTCCAACAGATGAAATATGACTCCCCTGCAATCAACATGGTTTAGCCCCAGCCCCTGGTTCCTAAGCAACCAATCAGATTTTGTCTGACATTTGCTATTATGTAATAGGAAAGTATGAACTGGAATCTGATTGGTTGATGTGGGCAACATCTCCATTTTTCCTTTCCAGCTTTTTTCCAGCACTTAACTAGGTCTGGATCCAGCCCCAGCTTAGTAAATCTGGCCCTTAGTGTCATTGGGCCTGATCCAGACCTACGCTTGAGAGTGGAGCGTATTACCGCTGCAGCGTAAAAACTTTCACTCCCACGACACTCCCCTTACCTTCCTTTCATTACGCCCGCCGAACCCTACCCTAACTTTTCCATGTGTTCGTACGTATTTTTGTAGCGACGCGCTGTTCGTTGCGGCCTAAGCACGCCCATACTGTACAATTTAAATGGCTCCCCCGCCTACATTCCTTAACTCCAGCGTCCGTACTAACTTCGTACTATAAACACGCCCCATCGTTGGAAAAAACGCAAACAATACGGACGCCAGAATCGCCGCTACGAAAAGGTCTTTGGTACAACCGGAAGTTGTCACTATGCACATGTGCAGTGCGTTTTTTTCTGCCGTTTTTTCGCTTACGATCAGCGCACGTTCGCATGCGAGCGTAGGTCTGGATCAGGCCCATTGTGCCATTATTGTGAGGCTTCAATTTTCCACATAATATTGTGATGGGACTGAATCCAGTATACTGGAACTTACATTTGCAGTAAGCCGGCTACACACTTTCAGGGTTTTCCATAGGTTATAGTGAGGGAAGTTGTGAGGAGTGTACACACTGCCTGATAATCGGGTCAAGCTCTTGATCATGTTCTGGCATCTTAACAGGATTAGCAATGTTTAAACATACCAGCTGATCCGATTATCTGACGTGTGCGTTTCTGGACAATCGATAATTGTATAGCGTGTACCTTGCATTAAGAATATAAATGGTAATTATTTTGTCACATGATTGCAGAGAGCACCAGAAATCTTCATCATCAATACCTGGCCACCAATGGAGCATAAGTAATGGTCTATATATGTACTATTGAAGTACCTGTAACCCAGGCAGATGTTCTGTGAGCGTCCATTGGTCTCTGCAGTGTCTGGTGCAGCTTTTGTCTTCCTTCCTGCATAATGTGGAACCTGGATTACCAGGGTAGGGGCGTATATGAGGGCGCTGTAAAAAGATCCCAATCTTCAAATGGTGGTTCATTTTAGAGAACAAGCTGAGCTCTACTGAATCTCACGGCCCCACTATTCCTGTACTGAACAATAGGGGCAGCAGGGGTTTGGAGAGATAAGGCTGATTTCTCCAGCATTGTGTCTTTACTAAATATTTCAAAGGAGGGAGAAACCAAAATATGAAGCAACAGCTGTTTTATTCATTTTTTTGCTCTCCTTTTTTTCCTTACTCAGTAGGTGATACAAACTATGGTCCGGATTCACAGTTATGTAGTTTTCGCCCTAGGTACATCTTTTAAGAATTGAGGGCCTGATTCAGAATTAAGAAGGTGCTTAAAATAAGAGAGGAAAGTTACTCCTGGGCTAAACCATGTTGATTGCAGGGGAGTCATATTTCATCTGTTGCAAACAGTATTAGAGTAGAGAGGTGATGTTTCCTATCCCAAGTCTAAATAACAGTGTGATAGTAAAGCTGGTCAGTATCTGTGTGCAGTAAGAAATTCAAAGATATATCCCTGCATGCAAAGAATACAATTACCTTGACTCCCCCTGCAATCAACATGGTTTAGACCAGGAGTGACTTTCCTCTCTTATTTTAAGCACCTTCTTAATTCTGAATCAGGTCCTGAGTTACTACACATGCATTAAAACTACTTAACTGTGAATCCGGACCTATGACCACAATCAGAATGTATACACTAATTAAGTCGGGCTTAGAATTAAAACACAACAACTGGGCAACTGAAGGGCTAAATGTGATCCCCAGAGTCTTTCTTTAAAAACGCTCTCGAAGTCCAGCATTGACAATAGGGACTGATCAATGAGCATTTACTTAAACCATGTATGCAGCTGCCCTTATCTAGCCCACATGGTACACATGGCTGCCTGCACACACAGTCCACGCTAATGTTTAATTACCAGCACAACATTTATTGCGCACAGATGGGACCCTGTTGAAGAATAGGGTCATTGAGCATGAGTGTGGCTTGCTGACTGCGTTATTTACTGAATGCAGTGTAAGAAGTGTATGGAAACACACAGGAAACCCCCATTATACTGTAGATGTTACATACTAGAATAAGGTTAACCCTATTATTGACCGTGATACATGAAACGTTGCTTATTTTACAACTGGCGGACTGGATTCACAACTACGTTTTTTTTTAAAGTCCCGTGCCTATTTCTAAGTGCTGCGTTAATGCGAGCGCGTAGTAAATATTTTACGCTATCTACGTGGCGTTTCGTTACGTAGATTGCGTACATGCGGTCTTTTA
>WWET01001692.1:200379-244462 GCA_011038615.1 Limnodynastes dumerilii
ATAAAATAGAAATAATGGATTCATAGTTTATAGAAAATAAATACATATATATATATATATATATATATATATATAGTGTGTGTGGAATGGGCTGTAAATAGAAGAAGAGAGCCCTTTCGGGGTCAGCTGTGGATCAGAAGCAGTGCTGTGCATTCTAGGTCAGCACAGGAATAGCAGAGGTTAGCACTGGCATACAGTACGAATGTTAGATCAATCTATGGTTATAAATATTTCTCTGGCTGGCACGTGCTCTGCTGACTGTGTGGTGCTGGTTACCATGGAGACCACTCTGTCGCATCCCCCCTCCCTCTGCTCAATCCCACTGCGCCCCCTCCTCTTTACATCCCCCTACTCGTCTCAATCTGGGAAATCAGCCGCCTCATGTGTACTGGACTTAACCATTCCATGCCCTAATAAAAGAAATCAGATTGGCAAGGCTACTATATACATATTAAAAATAATCCTCCACCAAATGTTAACAGAGCAATCTTGCAGGGAGAGAATAAACAATTAGAGGGTCGTTGGTGTTAAGCTTACATAGGCCGTAATGAGAGCACTAGCATTAGGGTAGTATAATAATAACTCCCTGATATGTAAAGGATTAAAAGGTTGTTAATCTACTGCCAGCTATGAAACAGCTAGAGAAAAAAATCCGTTAATGGTAGATAATCAAATAGAACCTGGTATGAAGGGGTTAACAGCGGCCAGCATTTTTTCGCTTTGTGCAATCTTGCCACACATGATTTTGGATCTTGGTGCACTAAATCCTCCATTATATTATGTATCCTTAATTCCGATTGAGGTTACCAGTCCGAATGGCTGCCAATGAGAAAATTGCTATTTGGAACGGGTATCAATTTATACCCATTCCCAATAGCAAAACAGGTGCAGCAGTTGCTGTTAGGATTTAGACTGCAGCAGGGGCTGGGTTTAGGGGTAGGGCTTAAGCGGAAGGTTAGGGTTAGACTGCGGGCATGGGGAGTTAGGGTTAGGGCTGAAGAGGAAGGTTAAGGTTAGGCTGCAGGGCATGGGGAATTAGGGTTAGGGTTAGGCTGCAGGGCATAGGAAGTTAGGGCTGAAGAGGAAGGTTAGGGTTAGTCTGTAGGAAATGGAAGGGTTAAAGGTAGGCTTAGAGGAAGGCTTACCTTTTCACAATAGAAATCTTTGCCAAACGAAACTGGCCATTCAGTAGTCGTAAAATGGTCTTTTTACCATTGTGCCGGCAAAACACAACCCTAATTTCTAATTTCATTTTCTGGCAATTTAGATATTTAGTAATAAAAAGTGACAGAAACAAATAACATTCAGGGACTGTTCCAGAGTTTGACAGTAAGGGAAACACAGGTGCAAGTGGATGCAAAATCATGTGAATGCAATGTGAGGAGGGAAAGTTAATTTAAATCTTTTTACATGCAGGGAAACTACTTTGTTTGTTTTTGCACATAGGATGTAACATCAACACTCAACACTAAGGGGCAGATTTACTAAGCTGCGGGAAAGGAAAAGTGGAGATGTTTCCCATAGCAACCAATCAGATTAAATCAGATTCTAGCTCTCACTTTCCTATTACATACTAGAGGATATCAGCTAGAATCTGATTGGTTGCTATTGGCAACATCTGCACTTCTCCAACATCTCATTAACATATCTAAACAAAAGTAACCATTAAAGATACAGCCTGAAATAGGAATAATCATGACACTTAACAATACAAAAATACAATGATCCACTACATATAAAGACTTTTATAAAACATTTAAATATTAAACATAAAAAAGGATAAACAACACAAACAACCTATACAGTTAAATTTAAATAAATTTAATGGTGTTTGTTAACACAAAGTAAATAAAAAAGTAAAAATAAAGTAAATAAAAAAAAATAACATTTAAAAACTAAAACCAAATAATGGCACCTTTACAAGGTTAAAGTCTTGTACAAAATCAGCATAGGAATAAATAATCGAGTCTTTATTTGTTTCATTGAAAAACATGGGTGTGGGGCTTCAGTCAGAATGGCCCAATTTCCAATAGCAGTCGATCTACGGAGCACCGAAAACTCTGTGCTCCGAAATGGTAAGGAAAAATAGTCCCCCACTCCTCTCCCTAATTCTAACCCTAACCCTCCCCTCTCACTACCCTAACCCTCCTTTCCTGGCAGCCTGACCCTAACCCTCCCTTACTTGCAGCCTGACCCTAACCCTCCCTCCCCTGCAGCCTGACCCTAACCCCCCTCCCCTGCAGTCTGACCCTAATCCTCCCTCCCCTACAGCCTGACCCTATCCCTCCCTACCCGGCACAGAGAGTTTACTCACCTGTCCATTGGTCCGGCGATAGCAGCGACGGAGGTGCAGCGGAGGGATATCGTCCTTTCTGAAGGTGAATGGGTGAAGTATGGCGAACGGCATACTCACCCATTCTGAAAAAAAAATGTAGAAAATGGTAAGTATTCGAAAAAGGTACATCCAAAAAGGAGCTTTCAGATGTCCCTTTTTTCGGTAATCAGATTTTCTAGGCGGAGAATGCAACCGGAAAAACACACATCTACTAATTATAAACACGCAACAGGTGTGGCCTTAACTAAGTAAGAAGACACATGGCCTCACAGCAAACAATAGGGTTCATCAACTTACGAGTGGTCGAGGGCTACCTTAACTTTTCCCGTGCGCATGTTCAGTCCTAACTCTGTAGGATCGCCCATACTATACATTAGTATGCCTGTAGCCTGTATGCAGCTCATTTGCATTAAGAGTCTTACCCCTCTAGCCACACATGCGGGACTCGTTCCATGCATCAGTCCTAAGTCAGACGTCCGTGTGTAATCAGTCGGCCATGGTTTCCGTGCGTATATTTGGGTTTTGAGTGTGCGCAGTTTAACTGATCGTAAAAACACGTATGAAGATTTAGCACTTAGGTGTGAATCAGGGTCATTATGTTTATACCAGGGTTGTTGACTCTCCCAGAATATCTGGGAGACTCCTTAAATTCAGGCTGTTCACCCAGTATGCTGTCAGAGCAGGCAAATCTCCCACAAGTCCCGCCCCCTGCCACTCATTACAGCAGCGGTACTTGATGATGTGATTTTTATCATCAAACCCCGGACACCCCCAGGAACACTATGAATTGCAGTAGTGATGGACAAGGGGCGGCGGTAAATGGAGCGATTTGCATGAATCACATCATTAAGCCGGCATCTATTTCTTAACTCCAATATCTGCTGGGGGGAAGAAAGAGAAAGTCGGCAACCCTGGGTTACACATGTACTATAAAACAACAACAGTAAAGGTAAAACACAAACTACACAGTGTCAAGGAAGCATTTGGGGAGTAAGTATTAGGTTAGGGTTAGGTTAAGAATCAGCATTAAGGTTGGGAAATAAACTTCCTGTCTGCAGCTGGAAGTTTCGGAGGAGCTCCATCATGGGGGTCAAAAATGTCCTTTTCGAAAAAGACCGTTCTCAGCGGCGACCCACACCCATGGCAGAGGGTCTGGGTTGAGCTCTCAATAAAGGATATAGCCGTTTACCAACCCGACTTTCATACTACTGGGAATATGCTAAGTTGGAAAATGTAACAATGCATACATGATGTGCGTACTCCCAGTACTCCCATCATGTCTCCAGCCCCCCAAAAATATCCCCATCATGTCTCCAGCCCCCCCCCAGTATCCCCATCATGTGTCTCCAGTCTCCCCCCTACCCAGTACTCACGTCATGTACTACCAGCCCCCCCCCAAGTACTCCTATCATATGCCAGCACCCCGAGTACTCCCATCATGTGCCACCCACCCCTCCAGGACTCCCATCAGATTTTTGTTGTTTATTCCCATCATGTATATCCAGTCTCCCCCAAACTATCCCTATCATGTGTCTCCAGCCCTCCCACAGTATCCCCATCATGTCTCCAGTTTCCCCCTTAAGTACTCCCATCACGTGCCACCAGCACCCCCCCAGTACCCCCATAATATGCCACCAGCACTGCCAGTACTCCAATCATGTGCCACAATCCCCCAAGTACTCCCATCATGTGCCACCAGCCCCCCCCCAGTACCCCCTTTATGTGGTGCCAGTAGTCTCCCCCCCAGTATTCTCAGCATGTGTCTCCAACCCCCTCCCTCCAGTACTCCCATCATGTGCCACCAGCCCCTCTCCTCCCCCCAGGACTCCCATTTTGCGCCACCATCACGATTTTTTAACTTAAGCCCCATGCACACTACAGTTTTTTAAACGATAATCGTTCAAAACACCAGTGAAAGGAGTGTTTTGAACGATATTGTGCAAGTGTGTACGCTGTAACGATCATGCCTGGTCGTTGTAAAGTACACAAAATCGTTTGATCGCATCTTTTGAAAAGTTTAATATAAACGATCAGCCATTCAGTACTGAAGGCTCAACAGAAAATCATTTGTAGTGTGTATGCAGCCTGATTGCCAATCTACTGCTTGAATATCTGTGGTTTATCTGTCGTTTGTCGTTTATATGCTGTAGTGTGTATGGACCATCCCCTTACCTCCCCTCTTCCTCCGCGGCGCGCTCTCCTCCTCCTTCATGCTCATACAGGAAGTTCCTGTATGAGCGTCTGCAGTAGTTACCCAGAGCAGCTAAAATCAGCTCAAAGGAGCTAAAATCAGCTGCTCTATGTAACAACTTCCGTCGCAGCTCATACAGGGATTTTCATTCATTCAATTGTCATACAGGTCCCTCCCCCATTCCGACGCCTATGTCCCTTAGCCACGGGTGGCTAATCTGGGCGGTGACCCCTTTGGCTGGCGCCCCTGGCCAAGGGGTAGATACACCTCTGTCAGTGCGTATCGTTTCAGTTAGTGATTTCCCCTTGACCTTAGGATCACAAAACCATCCACTAACAGAACTCTGCTGCCACTCCGATGGAGTTCCGGATGATCTTCAGGCAGCGCGGGGATGGCTGTGCAGATGAAGGTAAGTGGGCGCCGGTAGACAGATCTGCACGGATCTGCACTCAGAGGGATGCAGATCCTTGCAGAGATTTTAAGGCAGGGTTCTGGACAAGTAAGTGTCCAGAACTCCGCACTTAAGAGGGGACTGACAAAGGAGTCCTCTCACGTGCGGACTTTCTGACGTGTGTGCAGAACACGCATCAGTCAGGTCAGGATCAGGTCTTATATCTTCTCACCATTCACAATAACTATCTCTTGAGCAGATTTAGCTTCTGTCACTGATACCGGTCCTCTGATACATTGCTAGTCACAAGGTTCATTCCTTGACTCTGGTTATGAATCCCACACCCTATATTGTCCTAGCAGTCACAGGGCTCTGAGGAGTAAATGGTCCAGCACTTGTGTAGTGACCAGAGGCAAGGTCCTCTGTATTCAGAGATGTTCACTCTTGTCTGTTGGCCATTGACTGAGCTGCTTGTTTCTCACCAGTTTTATGATTTATGGGGTTATAGGTTAAATAGTCTATGACACTGAAGGGTCTTGAGAAGTTGATTACAGGCTCCTCTCAGGGCAGAAAAGAGATTAGAGATGGAATGCTCTTCTCCTCGAAGACATTGGAAATTGGTTTATTGCTGACATACTATGAGTTATGTAGCAGCTGCTTAACTTCACCCTGGCACAGAAGAGGTTACAAGGGAGATGGCAGTCTCTGCATTGCAGGTAGTATGTGGAGCAGCCTCAATGCATCAGACAGAACATTCTGTGCATAACTAACAACCTGATCCAGACACATCCACATACTGCCAACAGACACACAGACAGATAAACACTGACTGCACTCTGACAAATCTACTTCCAGACATCAGCCAATAGCCACTCGCAGACACCGGGCATATAGATCCTACTGACAGACAGCTACCGTGCACCCTGCTGATGGGCAGTCATAGATAATACCTACTGACAAAATGAGAGGTTTCAGCAGCCAATGAATGGCTGGACTCTATGCTGAGAGAGAGCGCCCCCCACCATTAACCACAGGTCACTGTGTGGCCGGGCAGCTCTGATGGCAATTGTCTGGGGGACATCCTGCTTTGCCAAAGGAAAATCTGCACTACAGGTTTCTTCAACAAATAAAGGGTCCTCGTACCCACGGAGAGTTATCATTATGTGAATTGATTTAAGGTTTCGCTCACACTCCTTGTGGGATAGATTGCTTTCACCTTGCGTAGCACAGTTACCTCATAACTCATGATGTGTGACCTCATTTCAGCCTCTCAGCCGCTCCTCCAAGGGACTGACCTCAATCTTGTGTTATAAAAAGCAGCGTAGGAGGCGGGGCCTGAAAGGGGGAAGGAGGGTCACTGTTTACAATTACTAATGGAAATTCATATGGGAAGGTGACTTTCATGCAATGACATTATTGTACTGTTGTACTCTATTAATATAGACATGAAAAATCAATGTAATACATTCCTCTAAATACTCACTTTCTATATCTAGGTGTACATTTATATCATAACCAACATTAGCAATGGTCAAAAATAACACAGACTTGATGAGAACCGTAAGCATACAATCACATCTCTGACTATTTATATTCACAGTACTTGTTTATAATTTATGATAATATTTTTATTATCCTGTTAGCCCCCTAACCCCCACCCCCTCAATTGAACCATCCCAGCTTTAATCATACAATCAGTATATTAATGTGAGTCACAATACCTTAGTCCTGGTGTCATATTCTGCATAATAGCTTCAAGAATAATGGCATTGGTATCAGAGGCGGAACTAGCGAGTTGTGGCCCCAGGTGCAAAAAATATGCTTTGGCCCTGACGATATCCCAGGTAACCCGGTGGGCAGCTTCAGCGGTGCGGTGATGACAGCTGTGGGCCCTTGTTGCACCATTGGTAGTTCCACCTCTGGTTGGGATTGATGCAATGGGCCGGATCCAGACCTCTATACAATTTCCAGTCACCTTAAGTATCACTTGCAGATCAGCAACCCATAAAACTGCTGATCCACATGGAACTATTAAACCCAGGGTTGCCGACTTTGTAAAGCTTCCCTCCGGGAGAACCCAGAGGGAAGCCATAACTTGCTGCAAGGGGACGAGCCTTAATGACATGATTTATGCAAATAGCACAATTAAGCCCCGCCCCCTGATAATCATTCATAAAATCTCTAGTGTTACATGGGATGGACGGGCTTGATGACATCATCAAGCCCCGCTCATCCCTAGTAACTTTAGGGATTTTACATTTGTAATTGAGCTGGTCGGAGCTTGCGGGAGCTTTGCCGGCTCTCACGGGATACCGGGAGAACTACCCAAATCCCGGGAGTCTCCCGGATATTCCGGGAGAATTGGCAACACTGATTAAACCCAGCCCACACTGTATAATAACATGTTCCCCGCGCCCACCTTATGGTGTCTACGCAACCACTTTCCAAGTACCTGGAGATGCGAATCATTACATCTTTCAGCAGAAAACCCCCCGACATCCTCAAGTAGATTACAGGTGTCGCACATAAATGTATGATATAGCTGCTTACAATGGACTGGATCCAGACTTAAGTAAGTGCTTGAAATGAGTTACTCCTGGACTAAACCATGTTTATTGTAGGAGGAGTCAAGGTAATTGTATTCTTTGCATGCAGGGATATATCTTTGAATTGCTTACTGCACACACAGATACTGACCAGCTTTACTATCACACTGTTATTTACACACAGTGTAACATCACCTCTCAACTCTAATACAACCGATGAACTATGACTCCCCTGCAATAAACATGGTTTGGCCCAGGAGTAACTAATTTCAAGCACTTACTTAAATCTGGATCCAGCCCAGTGAAAGTAAATTTCGGGTGTCATAGCTTTTTAACTTTTACATTTGCAATATGAGCTCAGTATAATGCTTCTGTCTGGGCACAGAATCTGGAAATAATTGTGGGCAACAGCCATTATTAAGTAGGCTGTGATGTCATATGGAGGCCGGTCCTTGACAAATTGTGCCTAGTGTTGGCTGTGCTTGGCACCATCTCACCATGATATCTCATCCCGGGGGCTGACTGCTGATATTTGCAATTTTGGCAAGCTTTTAATCTGTAAGAATAACACGATCCATTCCTTTTATTAGGGCAATCATTTTCATTGACCTATTTCATTTAGTATTCTAAACCATACTGTTTTTATTTTTGGAAATATTAATTTGTCTTAATTTGTTTATATTATATCATCTTAGTTTGGGCTTTATATTATTTGCGTATATCTTCTGGATAGGATGATGCAAATACTTCTGTAGTGGTGTAGGAAATGGCATTCCATAACTTCATATATTCCCAAACTCTGTTACTGATGTTGTTGTATTGAATGGTTTCATACACTAGTCAGTAGGTGCGACCAGTGGTGGATTTTCTATTAAACATGTAGGGACAGATTTACTAAGCTGCAGGTTTGGAAAAGTGGAGATGATGTTGCCTATAGCAACCAATCAGATTCTAGCTCTCACTTTCCAATTACATAATAGAGAATGTCAGCAAAAATGTGATTGGTTGCTATGGGCAACATCTCTACTTTTCCAAACCCGCAAATTAGTAAATCTGGCCTGTAAGGTCCGTTACCTGACAGGGCTAATTTCCAGGGCACCTAGCTCTGATATCAGTCAGGGGGTTTCCGTGTTTTCCAAGAAGGTCTCTGCCAGTAACCACTAAATCTGGCCCTGGTTGACATATGCTGGCAGGAAGCCTATATCTAAAACCTTATAATACAACACTTTTTGAAGTATATATTCCTCATAAAGATCAATACATAATAGTTTCACCAAAGAGATTTGAACTTTAACCAACAACAATGTAAAGTTTGGCTTCCTTAGAACCGAATTAAGGTTAGGCCAAATTTAAGAATAGGCTACTAGACTGCAGATACTCAGAACTGTGTTATGGCCATGCTACCAGGCTATGCATCCTCACAATTGTCCCATGGGCATGCTACCAGGATCCAGATCATCAGAATTGTCTTATGAATATTCTACTAGGCTCTGGATCCTCAGAATTGTCTTGTTACCAGGATCAGGGTCTTATAAAGTAGTCTTACGTACAGACTACCAGGCTTATGGGAAGGTTATCAGGTTGGCATTTACTGAAGCTTGTCCTTTTGATCATAGCTGACTCAGTAGAAGTGCCACACTTAGGACACTCTAATAAACAAACTGTCAAACCATGTCCTGACACTCATAAGACAGCGAGGGGCAGGGTAACAGGGTCCTGACACTCATAAGAGAGCGAGGGGCAGGGTAACAGGGTCCTGACACTCATAAGAGAGCAAGGGGCAGGGTAACAGGGTCCTGACACTCATAAGAGAGCGAGGGGCAGGGTAACAGGGTCCTGACACGAATAAAAGACTTGGAGCCTGGCTCAGGGTACGTGAAGCTGAGCTGAAGTCAGGCTACCAGAAAAAGAGCGAGAGAAGCGCTCCATATATGCAAATCCAAATGTTGTAATATTTGAACAGATTGCTACAGCTAAATATACATTTCATATCTGTACTCTGTGCTTAATCCTCAGCATTCATGCAATCTCAAGATGGCTGTATTTGTAGTACATATTTATCAGATAGCTGTTTAATGCCTATAAAAGATAGTAATATCATTGGACTGGATCCAGGTGTAAGTACACTGTGCAAGTGGAACTCCTCTGCAACAGAAGTGAAGTTACAACAGTGCAGATCCTAAATCTGTAACCTGGACCCTGCCTTACTTTTACACGCCTGCACGTAAAATGGGGCTGGAGTGCAATGAAGAATCGCACTAAGGACCGGATTCAGACCCCCACACGTTTTCCATACATGCGGGGTCTTGTACGTCCGCGAGAGAGAGGGGAGTGCATGCCCCCTGTCACTATACTCTCTCGTGCGGGCTCTATGGCAGCATACGCTGCCATAACCCTGCATTCATTCTATCGTGCGGATCAGCGTCCCATACGACCACTGATACGCAGCGGTGTGGGAGCCCCCTCCCACAGTGTACAATTTGCATGCTTCCCCCTGCCCGCGAAGCACAGCCCACATATGGGATGGAACACAAAGTTCCATCCGATTGTTTATACGATATAGTAATCCTAGCGTAACATCTGGAGGGTGCATGCGCCCTCCAGTGAAGGCAGGTCACTTACGCACCTTGCGTGTGTAAGTGACCTGACGTTATTAGGTCAGAATCCGGTCCTAAGTGATTAACCAAGCCTATCTGTACGATTTAAATACCTCCCTCCCCCACTGTTAGAAAGGCTTTCAGCACGGAGTCCAGGATTGTGCATAGTGTGTTCTGATCCGTAATCAGCAGAATGCACTTGCAGAGAACTAGCACATTCAGAACAGGGAAAATGGCTGTTTTGCCTAATTCTGGTTACGGTCCATTGTCACTCGTGTACTAGAGATATAAAACTGGACCTAACATTTCACTTTTTACCATGTGTCCGGATCGCAATCTAGCTGTTTTTACAATCTGCCCAATGCATCCGTATGATCCAACTGGTGCGCAAAGCGCTCTATCGAGACTTCTGACAAATGACGCTTCTGACAGATGGGCCGTGTAAGGCGAATGGTTAGTGATGTGATCTCATCCTGCATTTGGAATTCCCAGAACCCAGAAAATGGGATCTTTAAATCCACAGCTGATTACTTTGCATTTAGGAATAAGAAATTGTTTGACTCAACAATGGTTAAGCTCAATGATATCGTTATAAATAACATCAGACTGACATCTATAACAGCAGAGGCCATATTCTATCTAAGCTTTTTGGTTTGTCAGATTACATTTTCTTTTCCTGATAGTATTTTATCCAATGATCCTTGTCTGGTTATCAGAAACCGCACACAAAGATGAATAAATTATGCGTCATGGAAGGTTTATGTCATTCTCTTTGTGTACCACATATCTAAGATATATCCAATCACAGTCAGGCGTATGGACATGTGTGCTCCTTCCCACTTCTGATGTTTCTGTTAAGAAACCCCCTATAGAGGGGATGGATTGCACATATTATAATTCCATCACATGGTGGCGATTGTTTATATATTTTGAGTGTTATTTGTTCTGGGCATAATACACTTAGCCACACTGGGCCAGATCCAGAACAACGCTTGTGAGCGAATTTACGCGTGGCGGACATGTAAAATCGCATTTTAGTAAGTACTGCGCATGCGCACCATAGAAAATAAGCTCCGTAACATATCGTAAATGTGAACGTATGGGCCATTCACGTATGTGTCGTGTAAATCTTTACGTGTGGGCGTGCCAATTGTACGTGAGTCAAAAATACGTCTGAAATACGCTATGTAGGCGGGGGTTTGTATTTAAAGTGTATAGTATGGGCGTGCTTAGCTGTGTAAATACGTGTTCACATCCGTACGTGTGCGGATGACATCGGTTACGTGGGCAAAAGTTAAGGTAGGGTTTGGAAAGCGGATCTCAGACAAAATACGTACATTCAAGGGGTGAGCCTAGGGGAGTGTATAGAAGGTACGCACGCGAAAATACGCTACGCGAGTAAACAGATTGCAAGCGGAGTTCTGGATCTACCCCATTGTTCTGGAATATATGGAAGCTAAAGAAGAAAAATACATTTTGCTGTTGGAACATTTGGTGCTTGCCTAGTCAGTTTACAGTGTTTACCAGTTCCGTGCGGATCAGCATGTGCACCGGGGCAGAGTTATGGTAACGTTATGGTAACGTAACTGCTGCCATAACCCACACGAGAGAGGAGAGAGACAGGGGAGTGACTCCCTCTTCTGTGCGGACCGCCACACTTGCATACGTTTGGAAAGCTTCCGGCCCCAGGACCGTAATCAGACCAAATGGAAAACGCCATCAAATACAAGTTTGCACAGCATAAATGATTAGGATGACCGCAGAACAGGCTGGACATATATCAGGGTTGTCAAATTTTAACAGCTTCCCTCCGGGAGATCCTGGAGGGAAGCCATAGATGCGTGCACATCGCATAATTAAGCCATGTCCCCTTGACTATTAATTACCCCTTTTAGCTGTAATAGGGATGTGGGCGGGGCTTGATGATGCAATTTGCGTCATTAGGGCTTGATGATGCAATTTGCGTCATCAAGCCCCTCCATGTCCCTAGCAACACTAGGGTAAGGGGTGTTGCCAGGCAGGGGGGTATGGAAACCACAGGCCTCAAGTCCCTTTGCAGGAGATTTGCAGGCTATACCGGGATACCGGGGAACTACCGAATTTCGTGAGTCTCCTGGACATTCCGGGAGATTCAGTAACCCTGACATATATAAACGCGTATGCTGATGCTAATGATGATGACTGCCAGCCAGCACAACTTCATCTCTCATGATCGACTGTTTGTATATTCACTTTTAATGACGATAATGGCTTTTTCATTTATTTTGCCTTTATTAAATGATTTGCTGCTGTTTAATTTCCTCACACAAAGAATTATACCTGCTGTGTTTCTGATGTGTTATATTACGTACAGCAGACATAGGAAACCGGTGGCACCAGTGGCGCATATACCATGGGTGCAAGGGGTGCGCAGTCACAGAATTCAACGTAAGCTGTTACAGGCTGGCAGCATAAGACAGTGCTAAGCCTATCAACTTCCACCACTGTGTACGAATCACTCCAGGTGATGTGAAACTACAAGTCCCATCATGCTTTGTTAGGTTTCAGCAATGCTTAAGCTGTTGGAAGATACAGGGAGTGCTATATGTTGCTTATGCTTGTAGAAATTATGCAGATGTTCTTATTGAATTGTAAAGAAAATTTATTTCAGATCTACTTGATGTTTCTTTCAGTGGCCAATTCATTGCACAAAACTATGTTTGCATTACTTTTCCTGGCAGGTAAAGCCTTAACATTGGCTCCTAAAGGCTTACCTCTGCTCCAGTAAATTCTCATGTTGCAAACTGACAGCCAGATCCAGGATTATATACATGCATTCTATCTGCTGTCTCATGGAATATACTGTGAACAATTCACACCTCAGTCTGCAGATGTTCAAGCAAGATTGGTAAATTGAGCATCTCTTTACTAACCTGGGCCTATTTTTGTGACCCTACAGATCACCAGAAACTAGAGAGAGAAGCCCGGATCTGTCGTCTACTAAAGCACCCAAATATTGGTAAGAGTGTTGCTAGTACACGTATTTGTGTTTTTTTTTTCTTAACTAAGGGTTACTAGATATTAAAGTAATTACAACAATCAGTATAGACACAGAAAAGCCTTTACATCAGTGGTAGACATAAAGTGGCCCTCATGCTATAGATATAAATTGATAACCCATGGAAATCACCTTCAGCTACTGATAGCCCTACATTGGAGTCTAGTTGGCCTAATGGATTATCTGGCTATATATGGAGCTAAGTCTCTTGGATAAATATGTTTGGCTGGATGAGCCGGGAGAAAGAGACCACCAACACCATTCAGTTCCTGATGCATTCTGCCCACTATATAGAATCAGAGCCACAAGTAACCAATGAGAGGCAGATTTCCTTTTCTTCAGGATCTGGATCTTTATTGGTTTGGTCTCACAAAGGCATACACATAGAGAGATTGAGACAAAATCGATCAATGCAATCTTTTTTATTGAATAGATTGACACAGATGATATGATTGACAAATGATTGTCGCTTGTAAACTGAATTGAACACTTTCTGTCAGTGTTATAAGCTGTCAGTATCTGTAACATAGAGCAACAGCCATAGGTCTGTCTCACCTTCCTTAGAGACTCTGGGTTTTCTGTCAATCTCTCCCAAACAGTCTGACAACCTGCCAGATACCTTATACTGCTAAATGGAGGGTTTTTCTTCTCCCCCTGCTCACTTTATACTATCGCTATTTATCAACCGCTTCACTAACACCCAGCAACACACTACCAGCCCCCCTATCACCTAGCAACATCCCTGCACACCTGTATTAACAACCTCTCCAATCACAGGACTGGAAGGGGTGGAGCTTAGCACAGACACCTCCCTGTTTCTAACACTTGGTGGTCTGAGACAAAATGCTAATATAAGTATACAGTGTGTTCATACATACATACATACATACATACATATACATACAGTGTACATACACACACATATATATACATGTACAGGAGCTGTCATAACTTTTCAAGAACTACCTGGCAACATTTAAGAACATAGTTATAACAAATCAATAAAATTATATATTATTTCATGGTTCTATCAATAATAATACATTAATTTTAACAGTAAGTGTTTTCTGGGCCCCGGATGGTTACATCCCATCACCAGGGCCGGCCCTAACTATAGGCGGTATCTTGTCAGTGGGGGCTCCCCAGGGCAGAAAAGGAAACGCAACACATGTATAGCAGCTTCTCCCCCTTGTAAAGTGTGGCTGGTTGCACATTGCCCATTGGCACCATTGCACCTCCACTGTGACCCTCTAATAGTAGAATTGATTTTCTGCCAGACGGCACCAACCAAATCTTGCCTAGGGCACCAAATTGGCTAGGGCCGGCCCTGCCCACCACAATGAGTACATGCCCTTGCACACTCATAATGAAGCTTGGTAAGCTGAGGGTAGTGAATGGAGGCAGATCAGTGATAGCACAGAACTATAACAGTCATTACAACATGCCTGTAAATGTCTCTATCTGTTGTCTTTCTAGTCCGACTCCATGACAGTATATCAGAAGAGGGGTTCCATTATCTCATCTTTGATCTGTAAGTGGACAATTATCATTATTTCAAAAAGTATTATTATTTTTATTATTATTATTATTATTATTATTATTATTAGTAATAATCACAAACAAGCTGAAACAACATGACAACAGAATGGAAAAAACAGACAACACAAAACAATTCTAATATCGAAAAACAGAGATTGGGTTAGAGATTGAGATGAAGGGCCCTGCTTGGGATATCTTACAATCTAAGCGGGTGGGGGCAGACACACACAGAGTAGGGAGAAGGGAAGATGGTAGGTGGACTGTATTGGTCACAGCTGAGTTAAGAGTGGGATGCTGGAAAGATGAGGGAGAGGCAAGGATGGGGTGGAAGGGGGCAGGTTAGAGGTTAGGTAGATGAAGGGTAGGTTTGCATGAAGAAGTGAGTTTTGAGTGACCACTTAAAGTCTACATGCTAGGGGAAACCTGGTGGTTTGTGAGATAGCATTCCAATGAAGAGTTTCAGCACGAGAGAAGTCTTGGATGTGGAAGTTGAACTTGGTAATAAGATGGGAAATAACATAGCAATTGTTGGCTGGATGAAGTTAGAAATGTAGGCGCAGTGAATCTGGAGAAAGCTTTGTAGGTGAGAGTGACGACCTTGAAAAGGATTGTGTAATGGAGGGGAAGCCAATGTGTTTGACAGAGAGGGTATGTGGAGGTGGACTGGTGAGAGAGGAAGATAAGTCTTGCAGTGGTGTTAAGTATAGACTGAAGAAGAGTTAAATGGGAGAGGGAGAGACCGCAAATGAGAAGACTTCAATAGTCAAGATGGGAGATGATTAGTGTCAATGGTGATAGAGAAGATCGGAGGAGAGGAGTCAAGGCTTAGAGGCTTAGGAGTCAACATATAAAAGAAAAGTGTTGGTAGTTTGTTGATCTCTGTACATATAAAAATAGTTGTAGTGAAGTCAATGGCCCAGATCCAGACCCCCGCACGCATTGTCACTTACGTATGTCCACAGACCTAGTAATAGCGGGGCTTCCCCTGACCCCTCATTTACATGGCTATCCCCGCCTATATGGCGAGGATAAAGCCATCATAACTGCAGGGTCTGCTTCTTCAGCATAAGTACTGACGTATGTAACTTAGGTACTTACACTGTCGGAACATCTGGCGCGTCCCCTGTTCAGGATCCGGCCAAATGTCATTATTATAGCCATGCAATTATATATTAATATAACCGCAGTGATAGTGGCCTTATTATTGTGAACACTGTGCCAAGGGCTGCAGAAATAAAACTGCATTTCAGGCTCTTGTGTTGTCCGTGTTACAGTCTTTTGGGCCTGATCCAGAATTTAGAAAGTCTTTAGTGTAAGTCCCCTGACAAGTAACATGGGTGCAGGCGCCCGCCAGATGTTGCTCTAACATGACTTCAGTGCTGTGCGTTAGAAGATCCGGGAAAGGGGCAGGTCCTTCACTTTCCCATGCCTAATATAGGCATGCTAATAAAGGACCTGATTCACACTTAAGAATCTTCTTAAAATAAGAACTTAAAGTCACTGCTGGGCAAAACCATGTTGATTGCAGGGGGAATTAATTTATTTGTATTCTTTGTATGCAGGGATATATCTTTGAATTGCTTACTGCACACAGATACTGACCAGCTTTACTATTACACTGTTATTTAGACTTGGGCTGGGACATATCACCTCTCAACACTAGTACTGTTTCCAACAGATTCTCCTGGAATCAACATGGTTTTGCCCAGGAGTGACTTTAAGTTCTTATTTTAAGAAGATTTTTAAGTGTGAATCAGGTCCAAAGGGATGGGGCGGGGAACAGCAGTTAAGAGAGAGGCACGTGCCCTCCCCTCCTCTGTGTGGATTTTCAGACTCCCGCGCGTATGGAAAGTTTAAGGGGTCTGGATCTGGTCCTTTGTTACTACTTATTGAGGAGTTGTCTGACTTTAAATTGTGTGTGTGAATTATGGCTAAGCGAGTATGCTTGGTTATGTGATATATCTATCCTCTACTGAGAGCTTTAGCCAATCGATGAGCTTTGTCTTAAATTGTGGCAAACTGACACTACCCTCCTCCGCCCCTTGACCCCACTCAAGGCTGTCTGTACGTCTTTCTGTCTGCAGTGCTGGGGAAAAGGTTCTGATCTCTGTGGTGTGTGTATTACATCCTATTTTATGGATGCAAATGAAATACTAAGACACCTGCAGTGTCTGTCAAATGACTCAGGGCAGTATCTTCAATGATAAGAGAGTGACGCTATAGTGAATTGCTGGCAGTATAACACATCTCTCTGTGTTGCTCTTTCTGCAGAGGATTTTGGTGCAGGCGCAGAGGAGGGGGGGACGCAGCCTATAAATACACCCAGGCTGTGTTTGGTGTTACAGCTCTGTGGGCGTTAGATGAAGACAAGACATGAGTGTAGCTGCTATTCACTGCATCTCTATCCTCCCCTGCAGCCACCTCTGCTATTCTTGTGCTGACCTCACACACAGCTTAACCCAGCAAGATACCCTACTAGAGCTGTGCTCAGCTACCACACACCTGTCACTATATCTGCTTCCTGTCCAGGACCCTCCACCTACACCTCTCCCACTTCCCTGGCATCCTTCTGTGCTACTAATCATCCATCCATGTCTCCTTGTTATATCCTCCCCTGAAAGATCTGTGCTGATCTTCCACCCACACCTCTGTCACTCTCTAGCACTGTGCACCTCTTACTACACCTTCATCTTGCTGTGTACACCCCTTTGTTCTTTCCCTGTGCACACTCTCTCCCCCTCCCTGTGCACCCTCTTTCCCCCTCTCCTGCACAATTTATGCCACTCCTCTACCCTGGCAGATCTATTGAAAGCAAGTACTGCAGTGACACATTTTAGAACTCATCATTCTATATATAACCCAACGTGTAGCTCCAGAACCCTGTTTAATTAGACACAGCCTTTAGCAGCTCCCACCCCCAATGAATCCTGTTAAATTCCTCTGTCTACAGTTCTTTATCTACTGTCCCTCTACATCCTCTAGTTAACACGTGCCCACATAGCCCACATGCCGCATACTGCCCCTTCTTTTGTATGCCTTCCATTATTTAAGTGTAGACCTAGAGGGAAGGTCATATTTATATTATCATGGTCCTACATAAGGAAACATATCTATATAATCCTTATATATCATGCATCATTACTATAATACAGATCCATACAAATGTTATCCAATACTACATTGCACAGGTAGACCATACATGTAGTGAACTCAATACAAACCAGGGCACTGAGCTATCACAGTTCCGGCAGTATGAACTGAATCTAAAGTATTGGAGCTCACTAATATCTAGTGATCCTTTGGTGAAGATTAATTTATCTTACATATCATCTTTCTCCATTGTTGAGATGTCCGTTGCCCAAGCTTTCATTGCCTGGTGTGATAAGACTAATACGCATCTGCTGCATAACATTTTCCTGTCTTTCTTCTGGATTAAACTGCAGGTTGAAACTTGCAATGAAATGATTTAAAGTTGTTCTCTGCACTTTGAATTTTAAGGCACATATATCTTGACCGTAGGTTACATGCATCCCACTGTTACCCTTTGCTAATGTTAAGTTTCGTAGTTCCGTGCTCACGAAACATTAGCAAATAAGGGCCGGATCCAGAACTACGTCCGTCTTCCATAGATGGACGTAGTTCAATAAACAGTAGCTACTGCGCATGCGTAGTAGCAATTGTATGTAATCTGCGTATCGTTTTGATACGTAGATTGCGTATATGCGGCATTTTAGACATTACGTACAATAGCTACTACGCATGCGCAGTATGGGCAACATCTCCCCTTTTCCAAACCCGCAGCTAAGTAAATCGGGCCCAGTGTGTTTGCTGTCCATTCCTTTACAGACATATTTGCATTTTTTGTCTATTACCTGTTGTTTCTTGTAATCTTTGATTTTTTAATGGCTACCTCTAGTTAGCAATCTCCTGGGAAATTAAACTATAGGTCCTTTTGAGAAAGTGGAATGTACTGTCTGGAGCATACTTACTCTTCTCAGTGACATTACTCCACATTACTTGCACATTGTATATGTTCCACTACCACTGACTGTTTCACTAACCACCATTTGTGGAATGGATGTACAGCAGAATCCGGTTGTCCTTTGCGATCCCAAATCTGAAACCATATATTGTGATGCTCACTGCCGGAAGATAAATCACATACAACAGCTTCTTGCTGCTTAAATGATACTTTATTGTTCACAAAGCCAAATAAATGACAAGCTTTGGTCAGGATGACAACAGACAATCCTAGTTTTGGCTAGACATGGATGAACTAGCTGGCATCGGTCACCACAGCCACAATCACAATCAGCCTTTTATCCTTCTGCCCAGCACTACACACCAATCACATCCACGTGGTACACCTGCATGTTGGTGTGCTGTAGGAAACAATTAGAGGAAAAATAACCCAACTCAGCCTTTTCCTGCAGACCCTGCAGAACGTTGCCTTTATTTATGTCACATATCCCGGAGATTCTATCTCAGCTAGAAACCCTCAAGGTACCCGGAAATTGACTTACTTGTTCCTGTACATACAATGCAAAGTCGCATGGTCAGAGACCAAGATTCTTCATCCTGGAGGTTGTCCCTGAGATCCTTAGCAGTCACTGGATAAGATAAATTACAGGTTTCTCTATCCCATTAAACCTCTGCCAGCACCTAAACCCACTCCAGATGCATTTGTTTGGAAATATAATCTCCTGCAGACGTCTGACACTTGAAGTACTGGTTCTGAGCACAGAGCGACTCTGAGATCTTGCCAGGCAGCCTCTGTCGCTTCTGACCGGATCAGTTTGTCTGTATTCATTTTTTTAGAAGCTCGGTAATAGCCTCAGTTCTAGTGGCAAAATTATAGTTATATATAGTTATAGTAACTGACTAGACCCAGGTAAGTTTTCAGCTGATCTTTCTGTACTGGTTTAGGCCAGTCTCTCACAGCCTCCACTTTGTCTGTTTGGTGTTTCACTACCTGTCCTACCACGTACCCCTTACTATGTTTGCATGGCCAATGCAAGCATCACGGTTTGCCAGTCAAAGCCTCTGCCCTGAGTTATGCTAGCACCACCTCTACTTTGCTTAGATGAGACTCCCAGCCCTGGATATTGTTGCAGTATAAGTATGCAGCTGCATATTATTAACTTCCCGTCTCACAACTGCATGTCTAGCTTCAAGAATGCTTCATAGTCTTAAGATGGGTAAACACTGGAGGGTTTTCTGATGATTATTGTGCTGATCACATGATAGCTGTCAATAAGTTCCAACATCTCACCAGTGTGTATAGTTCAACAATGCTGCAGAATTGTCTGAAACAGCATCGCAGGATTAGATTTTTTGGAACAGACTTCATTGTGTAAGCTGTTCAGACTTTAACTTCAATGATTCCCTTTGCTCTTCCTGCACATGACATGTTTTTCCGTGTGTAAAATCCAAGTGCAGCATGCTTGAAAGCCTTAGCCATGCTGTGCTGATAGAACTACAAGACTCAGCATTGCTTAGCCTTGTAGTAATATCAGCGTCAGCATGGTAAGACTTCTAAACATGCTGCGCTGTGTGTGGTCTGTGTAAAAAAAATTACAGCCTGCACAAAACATACAGTTATACATTACTATAAGTGTGTATGTAAAATAAACATTTTCCCCGACTAATAATGCCTCCTGATGTGTGCACTTACCTCCGGTGGCCACCGTATCCTATACTAAATGTATCTGAATGTATTATGTGGTGTAGAAAAAGAATAAAAAATTTTGGCACTCACTGTTTGTTGTCATCATTCTTGGGAAGAGTTGCTTGATGAGTTGAATCTTCTCCAGTTGCGGACAGGCTCCTGCTTCTTTCGTGGCACTCCTAATGAGCATTCGGTCGCTAGGAGGCAGCCTTTTATATTAATGATGATGTCAGAAACACTACAGCCCCTAGTGTAACTGACGTCATCATTAATATAAAAGGCTGCCCCCTATCGACCGAATGCTCATTAGGAGCGCGACGGAAGAAGAAGCAGGAGACTCTCCGCATGTCAAGTACAGAAGAGGCCGAGGAGCGGAACACACCACCAGAGACGCTACTTCTAGCAGCCGGAGGACAGTCTGCAAGCAACTGGAGAAGATTCAACTCATCAAGCAACTCTTCCCAAGAATGATGACAGCAAACGGTGAGTGTCAAAATTTTGTATTCTTTTTCTACACCACAAAATCCATTCAGATACATTTAGTATAGGACACGGTGGCCACCGGAGGTAAGTGCACACATTAGGGGGCATTATTAGTCAGGGAAAATGTTTATTTTACATACACACTTATAGTAATGTATAACTGTATGTTTTGTGCAGACTGTAATTTTTTTTTACACGCACCACACAGCGCAGTATATTTAGAAGTCTTACCATGCTGATGGTGATATTACTACAAGGCTAAGCAATGCTGAGCCTTGTAGTTCTATCAGCACAGCATGGCTAAAGCTTTCAAGCACGCTGCGCTTGGATTTTACACACAGAAAAACATGTCAAATAGATCGACATGTGTTTTTCAGGATCTGTGTGAGGCGCTTTCATTGAAAGCACCTAACTCAGCCTGCGAGTTTGTTTTCAGTGATTTGCCGGTGATCTAAAGGCGATTTAGACAAATCGCCTTTAGTGAATTCGGTGATCTGTATGTTTTCAATGCCAAACATCTGGACGATTTTTGTCCTGTGATGTTTGGCGAATTGAATTTGCTAAAGGCAAAAGTCACGGGACTTTGCCTTTAGTGAATACGGTGATGGCCAAATCGCCTCCAAACTCACATGAGTTGAGGCGATTTGGCCAAAATTGTCTTTAGTAAATATACCCCTTAGTGACCATTGAAAATTAAAATAGTTAAGAGATAAAACACAAAAAGGAAGGCCAGATTCCCATTCCCCCTTATACTATATCCCTTTATTTCTAATGTAGTGCCATTAATGATATATTGAGCTTATGGGTTTTTGCCCCCAAGTGCATGATTTTGCATTTTTTGGCATTAAACTGCAGTTGCCACACTCTTAACCATTCTTCTAGTCTACCTAGATCATCAATCATTTTGTGTACCCCTCCTGGTGTGTCTACCCTGTTATATATCTTTGTGTCTGCAAAAAGGCATATTTTTCCCTTTATGCCACAGGTAATATCACCAGTAAAGATTTTTAATAGCTCTGGTCCAAGTAAAGCTCTCTGGGGAACTCCACTGGTAATAAATATTTACTACAACCCTTTGTTGCCTCTCCTGTAACCAAGATCTTATCCACGCAACTATATTTGAGTCCAATCACAATTTTTTCAGCTTTAACAGTCTGTGATGTAGCAGTGTCAAAAGCCTTACTAAAGGATAAGTAAAAAAAATTCAATTAGATTTGATTGACATGATCTTCCCCCAGTGAATCCATGCTGCTTGGGATCTTGAAAGTTACTGGACTTAAGATATTGTATAATCTGTTCCTTTAACAGTGTTTCCATCAATTTCTCTACCACTGATGAGGCTCACTATTTGGTAGTTCTCACTTCTTGCCTACTTCTATTTTTATGCAGAGGGTCTACAACTGCTATTTTCCAGTCTTCTGCTGCTAGTGGCTGGTTGAATAATTTAGTTAATGGTTTTGCCAGCACCCCTCTAAGCACTTTTAGTATCCTAGGATGTATGTCATCTGGCTTCACTGATTTGTCAACTTTCAGCTTTGAGTTTTTTTAATACCTGTTCCTCAGTACTAAGTACTAGTAATTGCCTCCTCATCAGTCTTCCTATTTAAATGTGGTCCCTTCCCCTCTCATTCTTTTGTGAATATTGAGGCCATAGCCCTGTCACCCTCAATAAGACTCCCACTCTACGTTTTGAGTCTTACTATCCCTTTTTAGGTTTTTGCCTTTCATTTTGTCCACTTTTTGTATTTATTGGGACAGTTTTTCTCAGCTTGTTCCTTTGCTGCCCTGATAACCTTCTTAGTGGCATATTTACCAAGCTGCGGGTTTGGAAAAGTGGAGATGTTGCCCATAGCAACCAATCAGATTTTTGCTGACATTCTCTATTACAGGTGAAACTCGAAAAATTTGAATATCGTGCAGAAGTTCATTTATTTTAGTAATTCAGCTTAAAAAGGTGAAACTTATATAATACATAGACTCATTACATGCAAAGTGAGATTTCAAGCCTTTATTTGTTTTAATTTTGTTGATTATGGTTTACAGCTTATGCAAACCCCAAAATCAAAATCTCACAAAATTAAAATAATGTGACAAGGTTCAATATTGTAGGCTCAAATTGTCACACTCTAATCTGCAAATTAATTCCAAACACCTGCAAAAGGTTCCTGAGCCTTTAATTGGTCTCTCAGTCTGGATCAGTAGAATTCACAATCATGGGGAAAGACCGCTGACCTAACAGTTGTGCAGAAAACCATCATTGACACTGTCCACATGGAGGGAAAGCCTCAAAACGAAATTCAATTAATGTTGGATGTTCTCAAAGTGTTGTATCAAAGCACATTAATAGAAAGTTAAGTGGAAGGGCAAAGTGTGGAAGAAAAAGGTGCACAAGGATTGTCAGGAGCCACCACACATCCTGGACATTGGCTTCAAATGTCGTATTCCTCTTGTCAAACGTCAGAAGCGTCTTTCCTGGGCTAAAGAAAGAAAGAACTGGTCTGTTGCTCAGTGGTCCAAAGTCCTCTTTTCTGATGAGAGCAAGTTTTGCATCTCATTTGGAAACCAAGGTCCCAGAGTCTGGAGGAAGAATGGAGAGGTACATAATTCAAGATGCTTGAAGTCCAGTGTGATATTTCCACAGTCTATAATGATTTGGGGAGCCATGTCATCTGCTGATGTTGGTCTACTGTGCTTTATTAAGTCCAGAGTCAACACAGCCGTCTAACAGGACATTTTAGAGCACTTCATGCTTTGTTCAGCAGACAAGTTTTATGGAGATGGTGACTTCATTTTCCAGCAGGACTTGGCAACTGCACACACTGCCAAAGGAACCAAAACCTTGTTCAATGACCGTGGGATTACTGTGCTGGATTGGCCAGCAAACCCGCCGGACCTGAACCCCATAGAGAATAAGAGACATAAGACTGAACAATGCAGAAGAGCTGAAGGCTGCTATTGAAGGCAACCTGGTCTTCAATAACACCTCAGCAGTGCCACAGGCTGATAGCATCCATGCCATGCCACATTGAGGCAGTAATTTGTGCAAAAGGGGCCCAAACCAAGTACCGAGTACATATGCATGATTATACTTTTCAGAGGGCTGACATTTCTGTAGTTAAAAACCTTGGCCCAGATCCAGAACAACGCTTGTGAGCGAATTTACGCGTGATGTAAAATCGCCTTTTGGTAAGTACTGCACATGTGCACCATAGAAAATACATTAGCATAGCGTAATTGTGAACGTATGGGCCATTCACGTATTTGTCATGTAAATACTTACGTGTGAGCGTGCCAATTTTACGTGAGTCCAAAATACGTCTGAAATACGTTAAGTAGGCGGGGGTTGTATTTAAAGTGTACAGTATGGGCGTGCTTAGCTGCATAAATTTGTGTTGCCCATACGTACGTGTGCGGATCACTGCGGCTACGTTGGCTAAAGTTAAGGTAGGGTTTGGAAACGTATCTTGACAAAATACGTACATTCAAGGTGTGTGCCGAGGGGAGTGTAACGAATTTACACACACGTAAATACGCTACGCGAATAAACGTACGGCAAACGTAGTTCTGGAACTACCCCCTTATTTTTAATTTATTTTATGTAATATTCTAATTTTGTGAGATTTTGATTTTGGGGTTTTCAAGCTATAAGCCATAATCTTCAAAATTTAAACAAATAAAGGCTTGAAATATCTCACTTTGCATGTAAAGAGTCTATAAAATATATTAGTTTCACCTTTTACGATTTAAATGCCTCACCCCACCTCCGAAGCGTAATCACGGGTGTCGTATGTCTGGCACGCCCCTTTGTCCGTAGTTATGCTGATGAGACTAGGCTCGTAAGTATGTTCAGAGTTTCTAGTCGTAACATCTGCTGCACGCATGCTCAGCACATGCAAAACTGCGTTTTTACGACTCCGGTTAGCGTAAATACGCTAGCGGTCATAGCTCTGGATCTGGCCCAAAGTGTCTTGTCTAGATGGACGGGGTAAATATTTAAATTTTACAGTAGGGAAGGGAATAAGGAATTACAAGTGGATGTACGTGCACAAGATAGCACTGTTTACGTCAAACACTTGCACCTGCTGCAGGACATGTCTCAGGCTCATCTTCTACAACCTATTAGACATTTCTGTTAGGGAGTGTCAGAAATCGCTGTATTCTGCATGTGTTACTTCATTTCTACATATATAAAAATAGTCTTTGGGCCGGATCCAGATCTACGTCGGTCTTCCATAGACGGACGTAATTCAATAAACAATAGCTACTGCGCACGCGTAGTAGCTATTGTACGTAATCTGCGTATCGTTTCGATACGTAGATTGCGTATATGTGGTCTAAAAGACAGCATATACGCAATCTACGTATCGAAACGATACGCAGATTACGTACAATAGCTACTACGCATGCGCAGTAGCTACTGTTTATTGAACTACGTTCGTCTATGGAAGACGGACGTAGATCTGGATCCGGCCCATTGATTGTGTATGTCATACAGTGGCTAATCACTGCAAACCTCTTGTATTTCAGGGTCACAGGCGGGGAGCTGTTTGAGGATATTGTGGCTAGAGAATATTACAGTGAAGCTGATGCAAGGTGGGTACCCTCCTGTACTAGAATACCCTCCTCTTACCTGCCACCCCTGTCCCTTCCCAGTCATTTACAAGATGACTCAATGTTTTCACTGAACTTAGAATTCACATAAATGACATTATTATCCACATAAAAGTATTCATATGGTCACAGAAAATGTTTAGTTATATAAATGTAGACATTAAGCACTAAAAGCCACATGCAGAAGATCATAGCATCAGGTGAATAAGCATTGCCTGGGCCTCCAAATTCACAAGAGTCAGAGTTAATGAAGTTTTACGCTGTCTGATTCTGCACTTTTTGTTTCCAGGAGCTTACATTTTATATCTATAGACACAAACACTAAGTGAAGCACAGTGTAGTTTCCAGAGCACCAAAGGCTAATGTTAGGACTTCAGCACTAGGTCAAGTGCCCATGCAGCCTGCTTGAACTATATAGTATGAATACTCTGTCTCTGTACAGTCCTGCATGCTGCCTCTTTTCTAATGTGATGTTGTGTGATGTTAAGACACTGTGTTTCTCTCCTCTTGTCCCCTCTCCCTTCTCTCGACCTGTTTTCTCCCTCTGTCTCTTTTCCTTTGTTGTAATATATTGGTTTTGTTCATACTGTTACCCTGAATATTGTTTTCTGTTCACCTTGCACTGACCCTTCATGGTCTGCCTGCATATTACTACATCATTAATGTGCCCTTATGTCTCCTGACTGTGCCATCTACTACACCCCACTTGTCCTTTTCCATTCCCTTATCCCCTCTTTATCCTTCCATTTTTTGGTCTTTAATTGTCTAATTATTTTGTTTCACCCTTTATTAAACCTACCACAAAATCCAAATGCCCCATGCCCTTGTCCCGCCGTCTCCTGCTGTTGTTTGTACCATCTCATTGTCCCCCTGTGCCCTGTGGGTTTTGTTTTACAGTCACTGTCTCCATCAGATATTAGAAAGTGTTTGTTTCACACACTCCTGTGACATTGTGCACAGGGACTTGAAGGTTAGTATTCCTGAAGGAGGGGGAAGGGGGGGACATGGCATGGGGGCCCAGGTGAGAACTGGCACATGTTGTGCACTGCACTCGTCACTTCCCTACATCATCTGGCTCTGGAGATACAGTGCATGGGGATGGAGAGCGATGGAAAGCAGTGTTGGGAATGTGCATCCAGGCAGGCATGAAGGGGTACAGCTGATTACTGCTTAACCGTTTCAGGACTATGCAGCTACAGTTGATGTTTGCACCAATGCCCACATCAATGAGTGCTTGGGTATCTTCTGGCAGTTAAAAAACGAAGTGTCCTTCATATCTTGTGGGGTTCATCCTGATAATTAAAGTGCACTTTCTGTATATAGTTGGGCAACATTTTGTGAGACAGAAGCTGTGATTGGATGTATTCTGAACAGTTGATTCCTTCACAGCTCCCAACATTGAGAATCCTGGAAATGGGTCAAAATAGGCTCTGTCCAGGTTCTGCCAAAACGCCAACCAGTTCTGCCCATAAATGCCCATATTTGGTCAAAACACTGCTTATTTTCTCATAATCCCCACCCCTTGGCATAGGCAACAAATGGCACCCCATGAGTTATGAAGTTACATCTGCCAGCATGATTTGCCAGGTATCAGCTATGCCTATGCAGTTAGGGCATGCAGGGAGTCTTAACATCAAAACACTAGGAGTGCCGAAGGCTGCCTGTGCCTGCCTTACCTTATCTCTCTTGTTAACAAGGGCAACAAGGCAGCTTAAAGGTTAACAATGACCTGTGTACCATGGCGTCATTGCCCTAAATCAATGCTGAACTCTACATGGGGAAACAGCCTATTTTTTTCAAATGAAAATGCATTTAAACAATTTGTAAGGAAACGGTGACATTATTGGGACACTGAGGCACCATTGACATTGCATGAACTTTGCTTCAGCTCTCACAATTATGATCTCCATTATGCGCAGACAGGTGCACTTTAAATTGATGTTGACCCCATGATTGCATTATATCAGAAATTGGGCCAATTGAAAGGACCCAGTATATTTTCAAAGCATGATAAAAGTGCTGGATTTGGTTGTAAACCATCAGAGAACTCTATAAAGAGTAAAACCAATCTCATATAGCGCCATCTAATGGATATGAGAAAGCACTACAGAGATTTGTGACATTTGCGCTCTGCCTAGCATGAATGGTGCATCCTTTATGGAGGAAATACTCTCTTCTCAGCAGACCAGTTCTGCAGTATATGAATGCTGGAATTCATTTGATCTTGTAAATGAATAACGTATCAGTTTTCTCTCTGTTTATTGTTACCTCTAATTACTTGTGCCTCGTAATAGTTCACTGATTTTCCATCCATTTGAAGTCGGCCCCCTTGCAGTCCTGTGCTCCCTTATTCTATCTCCCTCTTTCACCTTCACCCATTTTCTTTAACTCTCCAATAAACAGAGAGACGGTTAGCCCCTATTTGTCCCAGCATGCACAGCTCCATACACCTGCCTGTGTCGATATGAGGACGGATAGCATTGCAGAGAAGGGTGCAGAGCATTACACAAGCCATGGTGTGATACTCTTCAGTTGACTTGCATGTTATGCACTGCATTCTTTATTATCATAACTGCCCTTTCTTCTCTCTCCTTTAATCAATCATCCACCCTCTTCTGCCTCCATCTTCTACTCCCCCATGTATTTCCTTTGTTTATGCATTCTTAGCTTTACCCATATTCTCTGTCTGGTCATTCTTGATGACTATTACTTCTCACCTTCACTTCTTTCTTTACATCATCACCCTCCTTAGATCTTCTCCTTCTCTCTGTGTTTCTTATGCTTGTTTTGTTTGCTTTCTTTGGCACCTATTTTTAGTCTTTCTCCTCCACCATCTGTCTCTCCCTCCTGCGCTCTCTCCTGTCTTTTCCATGTGTCTCTCGGTTATAATACTCCTCATCGCATGTGGCTGCATCTTCTCCATTGCAGCACTGTGTGTTACAATCAAGGATCAGAGATCACGGAGATATTCATGCAAAGGGCTGTCTTCTCTGCTATAACGTCTCCAGTTTGTTCCTCATTCCTCCCTTGCGTTCTGTAGCACCTGCGATAAGCATTTGTCACACACCCAAAGCAATACTTTAAATATGAGTGTAGTTGAGCAGAGCCAAGGAGAGTTTGCATAGAGGAGTTGACAGATGTATATGAAATATTTGCATGGTACGGTGCATAGAGTTGCATGGATATCATCAGTTGTCCTAATCTTTTAGTCAGGTATTTACTGTCACATCAACTAAGAATCTGTTTAAAGTTTGGTGTGTCTTTGTGATCTCTGTTCTTGTACTTGTGGCCAGTGTCACTCACTATCACCACAATCTCTGTATTTGTCGCTAGATTCCGTAGCCCAACTACCTCACTGAGAGGCCACAAATCTACAGAGACAACTGTTGCATTGTGGTGACTTCTTTTTACGACTAGACTTATTCACAGATCTGATCTTAAAAAACAATATAGTACACAACATAAGAAAATACATGTGGTGAAGAAATTTGACTTTATATACAAAACAATTATTTTTATGTTTATGATTAGCTGTTGTCAACAGTTATCTTTTGACACAAGCAATGTTGGCAAAATAAGTTTGAGGTATGAGGTACCACCGGCCTTATGGTCTGATTCCATCACTGCTATCTAGGGAAGGTATAACCTGTACTTAGTGTTAGATTGTTGGTATGTAATTAGTGAGTCTTCTTAAAAGCAGTTATAACACACAATAAATATTGCAGAAAGGAATTTTGGGCCTGGATACACCATGGAGCACTACCCTTATCTGTAGATCTCGCTCCTCTATTAATGGCCTAGAGGAATCAGCTAGGACAACTTCCCCCACAGGAAGCTCACAGCTCAATAGCGATCCAACCCTGAATCTATATAACTGTGTGGACCACATTTAGGTTCTCTATAGAGCCATATATGCAGCTGGTGACCTCTCAAGGGAATCCCAGGTCTTTACTTCCTCTCATCCCCTTCAGCGCCTTTACAATGAGACAAATGTAATGCCTACAAGTATCATACTAAATAAAATGATCTATTGCCTATATTACACATCATCCTAAATTCTCCTGATTGCTTTAACATTTTTATGTCTGTGTCAATTCTTAATATACAATTTACACAAACATTGTGATTCTTCAACCTAAAAATCCTACCAAAAATACAGACAATGCATATAAAGTGAATTACTTATAGTTAACCCCTATTACACACATAACAGCCATTTTATGGACCGGACATTACTCAGTGACTTAAATTTATAGCAAAGGTGTCTGAGTATTGCAACACTGGAGCCTTGGAGTTTTGTGTGGTTGTGGTGGGGGTTACCAGCAAATGCCACATCCTGTCGCCCATCCCAGGGACCCACATTGACCACACTCCCTGCACCAATGGTTGCACCAAGACTGTGTGCATTGCATTAGTCACATCACTGACATACTAGAAAGGAAGTGCCTCATGTCTCAGTGATGACAGTAGATTTTATTTAAATAGCACCACAAACGCTCCACCGTACCTTACAAAGTAGATAAGCAGAAACAGTATAAGCAATACAATAGAAAAAAATGACATATAGTACAAAACATTTATTTCAGGACACGAATTATAAACATTGATGCATCAACATACAAGTAAGCAGTAGGACGGCAGAACCCAAGGGACGGGTGCTATTGTAGTCAGTGGGGGGGGAGATGATGGTGTATGTGATGGAAGGAAGAGCACATGAGGGAAGAGCGCCCGACTTATGAGAAGCTTCAGACAGCCAGGAGCTACTGTACCTTATGCCTTCCTATTAAAGCGAACAGGAAGTCAGGATCAGTACACTTTAAGATGACTACTTATGGACTCAACCAAACCTCTATGATGGCCTTTAGATGGCCAATCCTTGAGTCTGGAAGGGCCAGTATGCTCTATGTACATGATGGCATCTGAATATCTGAATACAATACAATAACACTAACATCCAGATCTAGAGGTCTCATTATTATTATTACTATTGTGAATTCATTTCTCAATGTGAGAAACAATATCAAATCAGTTATGAAGGATCTGAGCGTTGGCATGTGAGCGGGTCATGGGTCTTATGTCTTCAAACATGGTTTAGTTCATATTTCAGTTCACTTAACATAACATAAGGGAAGGATTCTGACACTTATTTTATCAGCAGCTGAGCTTGCAATCCCTCAGATCACACACCAGGACATGAGAAGTGTGTTGAATGGAAATCTATATTACAGAGAGATATACAAGGACAAATGCCATCCTTATTTCAAGAAAAGCAGTTTACCCCATCCTTTGCAATGGTTGATTTTGGTTGGCAGACATCCCTCCCCTCCTCTCCTGCCCCTTCCCTCTTCCATCAGCTCGCAGAGAACACACAGATCTTACTAACGCCCCCCCTGCTGTTTGCACGCAGTCATTGCATCCAGCAGATTCTTGAAGCAGTCCTCCACTGCCACCAAATGGGGGTTGTCCACAGGGACCTGAAGGTGAGTTTTGTATCCCCCATACCATCCTCTTTTCCATCTGCATGTCAGGCTGGACATCCACCATCTCTCCACCCAATAAAACACCTGTCCTGGGAGTCTCCCCTGCATGCTGCTGGCAAGTTGTATCTTGCTTTCTTTGTGGATGATGGAACAGTTGTGGTCATTATGGCATGTGAGGGTTTGGTCTGGGAAAGCTGCCTTTTCTCGGGGGGGTGCATGGCATGCAGCGGGAGATGGTAGTATTTTGGTGTTTTTATGTGTGATCTAGTGCTTAACGTTTTTATGGATATACTTTGTAAACTCACCTAAAGGATAAGTGATCAAATTCTATTCTCACCATCATTTTGCCAATGTTGTTCATCCTTTCTAAGTTCCTTGCCTGTTAATAGTATGCTCACCATCTCTCTAATAGCTACCTGTACTGTGCCATCTGTTATGCCAGCCAGTAACACAAAGGTGATAGCCACAGGTAGAACATCTCTGGGCAGGAGAATGGTACATTCCTTAACTTGGATGACTACGTAATAAGTTTAACTAATGGAACTGTAATAAGATGATGATGATAATAATGATTATATCATAATTTGACACCTAGACTCTCTATAAATACAACCCCTTTCCCTTGTTGGCATCACTCTCATGGTCATTTTGTGAATCAAATGGGCATATGCCAACCCTACTGCAGTAGGCGGATTGCAAACTTGTTTTTGTTGAAGGCAATGCCTAAGGTTTTTGGATTTTCTTTTTTTTTTTTAACTTTTTTTAAAACTTTTTAAATCTTGCGACTACTATCGCATAATATAGTGCTTCCAGCTGTCTCCTCCTCATTGTCGTAATGAAGATGGAGTGTTCTTGAGTGAGGCCAGTTTGTTCTTCAGATTGGAACGTCAGGTAGCAGAGATGGAGACCATGCAGGTTAATAAGAATAAGATGGCCAGACCTTCCTTTGTAAATGGTTTCAGTGAAACCAAAGCAGCCCAGTGCTTTTCAATGTCATTTCTCCAACATCCTTCATTTGGCTGTAAAGTCTGGCCACCTTTATTACGGGCACCTTAATTCACCTGAGCAACTGTATTTCAAGACAATGACTCGTTGGGACATGTCAATGGGTCTAACCACGTCTTTGTTAACAACAGCCAGAAAACCTGCTCCTTGCCAGCAAATGCAAAGGAGCTGCAGTCAAGCTTGCCGATTTTGGACTGGCCATTGAGGTGCAAGGGGAGCAGCAGGCCTGGTTTGGTGAGTTGTGGTCCAGGGTGTAAATTAAATGTTGAAAGTAAAAGGCTCTCTGTCTGTTGACCCAAGTCTATCATTTCACCAGGACCACTGACCCCACTGAGACACAAAGAAAACCATCTCTTAATAATAATAAAAATAATAATAATTTCATTGGTTGTGTTCTCATGACTTCCCCTTGGCTGAGTCTCAAGTCCTCTTGCTCTGGATAAGAGGTTACATACACCCCATACAGCTTTATCTCCCATCTTGCACACCACTAGTTATGACCTTGCATCCACTCTACCCTGAATGTAAAGATGACAGGTCAAAAAAAAAGTGCCTGAGCCCTGTATTATGAAAGGACACAGGTGCTTCCTGGTTTTGGCATTAAATAAACAAATGCCTGTATTTGCTAAAGCATCATTTATTCCTTTGATTTTTAACATGAGATAATAGATTGATAAACAGTTAGTACACAATGTTACTCCTCATCTGATCCAGGGGATTGAATAGTGAGGACTATAAAGGATATGTTGAGATTCACACATGCGGATTGATGAAACAATTCCCTAGCAGACAGCTCTCTGTATAAAATGACTGCCAGCTGGAGGTAAGGGAGGGCTCTCATTATGTTCTCTCGCTGCTAGGTTTCGCTGGTACCCCAGGGTACCTGTCCCCGGAGGTGCTCCGAAAAGAGGCATATGGGAAACCAGTGGATATTTGGGCATGTGGTAAGCAGACACGAGATGTGGTGACTATGGTAATATATTTCTTAGGCCATATGGAATTTGAATTTACAATTCAACATGTGTTTCTTCAGAGCTGGTAGGAATGTCCTTGTTGCCAGTTATCCATGTTGATATGCACTGTATAACCACAGACAGAGATAATGCTACATGCAAAACAGAGAATGTCCTTTACAGTAGAGATGTAGGAAACGGATCCAGTCTGAGAAGCAAGCGTTTCATGGTTGAATATTTAAAAATCCCAAATTGTGACCTTGTCACACAGGCAAATCAAGAATCCCAATCGGAATGCATTCTGCTCAGCCCAGACTTTCGACTAATGAGTACAGCTACACTACAGCTTCTTATATGGGACCAGATAGCGCCCCCAAAAGGAAGGGCTCAGTATTACAATGCATAGCACAGGCCCGCTATTAGACTGTGTGCTGATCCAGACTTTTGATCCACCACCATTTCAAGTGCGAACAAGTGGAATAATTTAAGGTTGGTTCCTGGTGTTGGAAAGCTCATGTGAGCGAGGTGAGCAGTCAGGGTAAAGCTGCGCTAGAGAATCGCCATTGGTGTGGTTTGCAGATAAGATGGTCTGTTTTGCGACAGACCATCCTATGGCAGCTGAATTGCGGCAGTATCCATTTTAAAAAAAGCTTCATTGGTGCTACTCCAGGAGTCGCGAATATTTCTGCAGCAACAGCTAAGTGGTTTCACCTAACCCTAACATTCACCCTCTCCTCACCCTAACCCTCGGTTTCCCGCAGCCTAACCCTAATTCTCCATGTCATGCAGCCTAACCCTAACCTTATCACACCACAGCAGCCTGTCGCTATTGGGAAAAGGACAAAATAGGGACTAGCCTCCAATAGCAGTTTTCTATTTGGCAAGATTTTTGACAATAATACAGTCACCATTCAGCTAACGTCTGTATCATTGTTGGAATATGGACCAGCAACCATGCCCTGATCCCCACTTATGCTGCGTCCAGAGATCCAAATGCATCAAAAGCCATCTTAGGATACGGCATTGTTGCCAACTGTGCTGGAAAATCTAGGAGACACCCGAAATTCGGACCTTTTAGCAGGTAAATTTCCCCCATTGGGCTTGAGGCAATGATTTATGCACATAACTGCTGCCACCTACCTTTCTATACTATAAACCTTAGTGGATGACCAGGACATGATGACATCAATGGTGTCATCTAACCCCATCCCATACTTTGTAAAACTATGGATCCTAGCATTAGACAGAGGGTGGGGCTTCAGGATGTGATTTGCATAAACTGCATCTTCAAGCCCCGTCCCACACTGTAATCTCTATTTTATACGTCAAACTCCTAAATCATAGAAGTGCAAAATAGAAGGTAACATATAACACATAACAGTACCTGATCACATGACAGACACATGACAGGCAAAGCAGCTCCTACCAGATAGCTTCAGGAGTCTCTCCCCCCACAGTGAAATCTAATTAAGACACTATATGCTGGTGTTTGCACCATCTTATATGTAAAATGAATTGGTTTGTTTATCTATCTGTCTGGTTATGCATTTGAATACCCCTGCGCCAATTGGAATGAAACTAACGCGACCTATGGCTTTATTAGGTGGAATTTTGATCATGTTATCTTGAGTAGGGCAAGCGATATGTCTGTGTATATTTCCTCCTGCTGACTGTTCATATCCTCTGTCTTATCTTCCATGTCATTCTCTCAATAGGTGTCATTCTCTATATACTTTTGGTTGGATATCCTCCATTTTGGGATGAGGATCAGCACAAATTGTACCAGCAGATCAAAGCTGGGGCATACGACGTGAGTCCTATTTATTGCTCTCCGCACTAACATGTTAAAATTTACTTTCTATATGAGGAAGTTCAGAGAAATATATTTACCTTTGATAAATGACACATCTACTATAGCTTAAGCCAAAAAGATGACATGAGATATAAATCACTAATCACTAATATTGTTTGTTTTTATTGCGCTTGATTTTAATGATATATATTTCTACATGTGTCATGGAATACCATGGCAACCACTGTCACATGATGTAGTAAGGACATTGGGCTGGATCCTGACCTACAGGCGCCTTAGTACCGACCGAGGTCAGTACGGCTTGAATCGTAGTGTGCATTCCCAGCTGTCGGTAGTAAAACACTTACGTGTCCAGATTCCTACCCTAACTTCTTACGGTTGAATAGCTGATCGTAATGGGGCTTCCCCCGCCCCTTCCCCTAATTAGCATGTCTATCTCCGCCTTTACGACGGAGATACGATATGCGTAATGGGGGGGAAAGCCCACTTTTTGGAAGAGCCGGCGTACGTAACGTACATTACATAAGCTGTCCCTTATGGCGTCGTAAGAAGGTTGTGCGCATGAACAGGGGAATTACGTACGACATGTACGTAATTCCCCTGTTGGCTGTAGCTCCGGATCTGGGCCATTGTTTGCTGCACTGTGTAACCTCGTAAAAGATAAAGAAAAAACTTTTTATGCATAGTTGTCGTGAGATCTTGGAGAGAAGAAAGAGACAACATTAAGGGGGTGGGGTTGAGGCAGTGCGTGAATGCAAATCACTGCCTGAAGTCCCGCCCCCTGCCTATCAATAATGAGATCCATAGCATTACTAAGGATGTTTGGGGCTTGGTGGTGTAATTTATGTGTAATTTATGTAAGCAAGCCCCACCCCACCCTTAGTAACGCTATGGATCACATTACTGCTAGGCAGTGGATGGGATTTGGGGCCTGATCCAGAGCAACGCTCGCAAGCGAGCGTACGCTCATCGTATGCGAATTTTCGGCAAAAAATTCGCAATGCGCATGCCCAGTATGACAGCTTCCGGTCGCCCGAGCGTCATGAGCGAATAGCGGGCGTATCGTTAGCGTATTTTTCGCTCGCTGGGCGTATTTTTTTTACGATGGTCGGCTGGGCGCCCGTTTTACTACAGGGAGGCGGGGATAGCCATTTAAATTGTACAGTATGGGCGTGCTAAGCGTATTTTCTCAGCGTATTTTCTGCGAATTTTCGTACGGCCGACGGTCGTACCCAGTGTAGGGTATAGCCGCCGTAAGCAGGGACTTTACTATGGGAGTGCTGGGGGCGTGTAGGTTGATACGACGAGCGTACGTTCGCATTCGCCCGTCGTGCGAATTTTCGTAGCGCTGGATCAGGCCCTTGGACAGGCAGTGAGTTGTCTGCTTTTCTGGGATACCGGGAGTAATACCCAAATTTTGTGAGTCTCCTGAACAGTTTGGGAGAGTCAGCAGAATAAGTTTATGGAGATTACTGCTTTAAGTTATACTGGAATACAGATGGAAAAATGTGAAGCTACATTATCATAAGGAAATACAAGATTTGCAGCTCTTGTGTTCCACACTATTACATACCTCTCAGCCGTCCCTCTTTTAGCGAGACTCTCCTGATTCGTGGCATGTAAAAGGGGTGGGGTTTATGAGAAATTGGGTTGAGTTTTGACCACATATGGCCATTTGTGGGCGGAATTGTGTGGTATTTGGGCAGAACCTGGGTGGGGCTTATCTTGTCCCATTTACTATGTTCTCACTGTTGAGTGCTATGCAGTTATCTCCCTAGGCAGCTTTATTTTATCCTTTGCACAGCGTAGAGCGGCCCCATTTCCATGACTGGAGGCTTACTATGCCAGCCCAGGCCACTTATTTAACTTCTATCTCTCTGTAGTTTCCGTCTCCAGAGTGGGACACAGTGACACCAGAAGCTAAGAATCTCATTAACCAGATGTTGACCATTAACCCCGCAAAGCGTATTACCGCACATGAAGCTCTCAAGCACCCATGGGTCTGCGTAAGTAACCTCATTCACCCCACCGTACCAATCAGTTCTGGCCAGCAGGACGACTACATGTGGTTACCAAGGTAAAGAGTCAGCCTTAATGTCGTCACACGTACTCTATGTCTTCATACAGCAACGGTCCACTGTTGCCTCAATGATGCACAGGCAGGAGACGGTGGAATGCCTGAAGAAGTTCAACGCTCGCCGGAAGCTGAAGGTAAGTATGACTCTGTCACACAGACCTCTGTTACCTTAATAAAATGGCCACATTCTATATTAACTCACATCATCTTATGTACATAGGGAGCCATCCTAACTACAATGCTGGCAACAAGGAACTTTTCAGGTAAGTGATCGCTCAGCGACAGCACAGAACTTGTATTGATGATAATCTATGGACTCTGTCCTGAGATAGCCAGTGCAGGGCCGTAATAACCATTATTATGCAGTGCTGAGCCAGTGCAGCTCCTAATGTGACAAATACATATTACAGCGTAATCCGTTTAATGCATGTTCTGCTTGTATTATGCAGATTGAATGCACAGCACATTCCTTGTTTAGAAACCAGTGAAGTTATATAAATATAATATAAACCTAATATATAGACTACAGAACCAGTGTTCTATGCTGCATAGCCCATGCTGATATAGTCTTCATGATCCATTGCAGAGCTCTTACTCTGTGAGCACATTTCATAGGATCAGTGTAATGCACATTATGCTGATATAACTAGTTTTATGCAGTGCGCAGCCTCTATCCACTGATCCATTACTGTGTGTCATCTTGTGTTAGGGATTTTATGTGTTTGATGTTCTCTCTGCTATTATCTCTTCTTTATTTTTATTCTGCTTTATTCTATTTGCTTCATCTCTCCTCTCCTCCTCCCTGTCTCTGCTCTCCCACATTTCCTGATTCCCCCTCACCTCACCCCTCTTCACCGTACCTGTCACTCTCTTGTCCCTTATGTGGTGTTTAATCATTTACTTGTCCAACCTGCATTTCCTCACCCACCTTCCGCCCTCTCTCATAACTTGTCGTTGTGACTGACTTCACCTCCTGTAACCCGTCACTATCTCCTTTCTGCATCCGTCACATACCATACCTCGTCCCTTTTTCTCTGATCTCTGTCATTCTCACAGTGGGCAGACAGACCACAGCTCCTGCCACAATCACCACTGCCGCCACTAGTACAGCCCTGGGGTTGGTGGAACAAGGTAGTAGTCCCCTCCCTCCTTCTCCACACCTGCCCTCTTCCCTACCCCGAGAAGTTACTGCATGTGGCTGCTTTTTCCCAGCTGCCTGCCTGCGTGGCTCATTACAGGATGCCCTTGCAGATGCCAGGGGGTGTATAGAGGAGTAAGCTAGAATATTATACAAATTGTCTAAATATATTTTTAGAATATTACTTATGTGTTATTATTTAATGTTTGAGTGAAGCTACAGTGTATGTTTGCTGTACCAGACTGGGTGGTTTTAGGTCCTTCCTCAGGCATCAAGTTTACAGTCCTGACATAATGTGTGCCAGGGTGGGTCCAGTGTATATGGGGCCCACCTGGAGATGCTGCATGTAGTATGTGTACCTTGGTGCATGCTGTACGCTTGGGCATGTCAAGTGCATGGCATGTGCTAAGAAGGTACCTCCAGCCTCGGTGTCACAGTGTACATGGCAATCATGATAGGAACGGCTCACTGTGCTTCTCAACAGTCCTGTGTATAACTGTACACTGCATGTGTGTTGTATGTGATGAGTAGAGTGTGTATGTACATTGCTGTGATATGCAAAACACTATAGTGGCCATAGGACAATACACATCTATTACAATTTGATTTCCTCACTATAGTACTATAGAATAATCATGTATTATGACAACCCCTCAATACACAGCTAAGCAAATTATATCTGGGCATATAGGACCTTGCCTGCCCAATCAGTGAGTGTTATTTGTGCAGGAACAGTGCAGCGCAGGGAAAAGCCTGTATCTGTGTCTTCTTTGTCTGGGGCCAGAGACAGTCAGATCTCTGGCTCACCAGCATAGCTGTGTATACACGGGCAAGAATATGCTGTGTGAGGCCACTTTACAGAGATGACATTGAGCCAGAGCGGGAGATGTAAGTGTCGTGTTTGGACAGTGTATCAGTGGACAGGCATGTGTTGAATGTCCTGTCTTGCCAGCCTGCCGATGCCCGAACTATGTGCACAAATCTGCCATTTAAAGTGCCCGCCCTTTGTATGTTACCCCTGTGCATCCCTTCCTCCTCCTCTCCTGTCTTTAATTCTTTTTTCACATTTTCTCTTTTTCTCTCTCTCCCCTATTTCACTTTCCTATCTCTGGCTTCCTTCCTTTTATGTTCTGTTTGCTCTCACTCCCTGCCTCTCTTTCTCCTGTATTCTTCCGTCCCTTTTCTATTTCTTGCAAGGTAAGTTCTAGTACTTTGTTTCTTGTTTTACATTCATTTTTTTCTGATGTTATTGTTAGAGTCTAGTAATCTGTACTTATATAGATAACTCTAAGATCCACACATTAGACCAATAAACATATTTTTTTTATGATTTTTGCCAATAGCAGCACATTGGTGCACATGTCAACATCGTTCTCAGGAATTTTTTCTATGCATTGTATAGGTTTTAGGACTTTCTTTTTATTTATATTTTTCTAATTATTTTTTATTGTAACAATGATTATGAAAACAACAAAAATGATAAAAATGTATTAAGTTTAAAAAAACATATCAAAATTAAACACCGTATAAAGAAGTGTAAATGACTAAAAGACTGGTGCTGTCACTAGGCAGGTTTAGGCAACTGCCTATTGTGCCTGTCCTTGATGAAGGTGCTCAGGAACCCTAATGCTGGCGGATGCTGTGGAACACACAAATCACCACCGCTCAGCTAATCTCTTGTGTGTTCAGTAGTTGAGGCTCAGCTGATCCCCCTTAGTAGTGATTACTCTTAGTAGTGATTACTTGTGCTGCTTGGCGATGTCCCTGATTCAGTGCCAGTACTGCAGTATGATGACAGAATTTAGAAAGTGTGCACTATTCTCCTGCATTGAGGCTATGGAGATGGCTAATTTCATGTAATCATAGACTGGCAGTTATTAAAGGCAACATAACTTCAATAATGGGGAGAGAAATGAAAAATACACTTTGGTCTCTTCATTTGCAGTGTCACTTACTTTTAGCTTTTTTTTAAAAAAGTCAGCAGATCTCTTAGTCACAATCTTCACAATAAATACTGAAAGGATTTATTCACTGACAGCTGAACAATCAATGTCTTGTTTCCATATTGTTATAATGCTACACAGCTAAAAATCACAGAAAGAAATTGAATCCCTTCCCTACGGATTCCAAAATATCTGCATGTTTTCTATTTAAAATGGTTATAGGTTTTTTTCCTCTCTATCCTGACAATCCTATACATTCTGTGACTATTAGATATAAAGCAGGGAAATTTTCTGATGGACAGGAGTAGAACATAGAAAGTGACGGCAGATAAGAACCACATGGCCCATCCAGTCTGCCAAGTTGTTTATTTAAAACTATACTGACCCTAGACCCTATTTACCCTCAATTTATTTGAGATTTAGAATATCCTTATATTTATCCCAACCATGTTTAAACCATTCTACTGTGTTACCTCAACCACCTCACATGAGAGGCTATTCCACTTATATATCACCCTTTCGGTGAAGTCATTTTTCTGCAATTTCCTCTGAATCTACCACCCTCCAGTTTATATTCATGCTCCCGTGTTCTATTACACCTCTGCCTTTGAAAAATGCCATCCTCCTTTAGCCGGTCACAACCCTTGATTTATGTAAAAGTTGCTATCATGTCCCCCCCCCCTCCCTTCTCTGCTCCAAGCTATACATCTAGCCTTTCATGTATATATGTAGACTATTTCGGGAAAAGGCCCCACATAGTTATTAGCAGGCTTTATATAAATAAAACCCTATATATAAAAGACATATTTAACTGAAAATACTGAACAAGACTAAATTAAACTTTTTCAACCACCTAGTAGATATATAGGCACATATTATCCAGATAAACACTTACACAAAGGTATATATGATCTGGATATTGCAACACCTTGATATATGCTGATCATGTTGTCTCTGTTTTTCATGGACCCCGCAGCAGCTAAGAGTTTGTTAAACAAGAAAACGGACGTTGGAAAGGTAATATAATAGTAATAATCATAATCATAATGACATAGGACCTGATTCACACTTAAGAATCTTCTTAAAATAAGAACTTAAAGTCACACCTGAGCAAAACCATGTTGATTGCAGGGGAGTCAAATTTCATCTGTTGCAAACAGTACTAGTGTTGAGAGGTGATATTTCCCAGCCCAAGTCTAAATAACAGTGTGATAGTAAAGCTGGTCAGTATCTGTGTGCTGTAAGCAATTCAAAGATATATTCCTTTATGCAAAGAATACAATAAAATTAATCCCCCCTGCAATCAACATAGATTTGTCCAGGAGTGACTTTAAGTTCCTATTTTAAGAAGATTCTTAAGTGTGACTCAGGTCCATAGTATCTATGTGATCTCTTTCTATCTCAGAAGTATAAACCAAATTTAAGGACATAGGGCCTGATCCAGCGCTACGAAAATTCGCAACGACGGGCGAATGCGAACGTACGCTCGTCGTATCAAATGTGCAATTTCAAATAGTTTACAACTTGTATAAAAATTCATATTACTCATAGGGGTATATTTACAAAACGCTATTTTAAAAAAATCGCCTAACATCGCGTGAGTTTGCTGTGAATATCAAATCTCCGTATTCACTAAAGCTAAACGAATGTGAGTTTAAGCATCTGTAAAATCGCAGATCCTAAAATTGCCAGTGTGATTTTTTCAATGTTACACATACAACTCACTGTATTCACCAAGGTCGCTTTGACGAACTTGACTAAAATCACCATTAAATCGCCATTTAGCAATTCGCCCTTGTCTAGTGGCGATTTAGTGACAATTCACCCTGTGAGCCAGAAAAACACATGTCAATTTATTTGACGTGTTTTTTCTGTGTGTCAAATCCAACCACAGCATGCTTGAAAGCCTTAGCCATGCTGTGCTGATAGAACTACAAGGCTCAGCATTGCTTAGCCTTGTAGTAATATCAGCGTAAGCATGATAAGGCTTCTAACCATGCTGCGCTGAAGGCTTCTAACCATGCCGCGCTGTGTGTGGTGTGTGTAACAAAAAAAAAACCAGTCTGCACAAAGCATACATTAACACATTAATAAAAGTGTGAATGTAAAAAAAACATTTTCCCTGACTAATAATGTTCCCTAATGTTTGCACTTACCTCCGGTGGCCACTGTGTCCTATACTACCTGTGTATGAATGCAGTGTGTGGTGTATTAAAAGGAAAGTTTTTGTCACTCACCGTTTGCTGCCATCTTTCTTGGGAAGACTTGCTTGATGAGTAGAATCTTCTTCAGTTGCTTGGAGACTGTCGTCCGGTTGATTGCAGCGACATCCTCTGTGTTCTGGTCCGGTCCTCGGCCTCTTCGGTACTTGACACGGCGGGGACAGGCTCCTTCTTCTTCTTCCATGCTGCTCCTAATGACCATTCGGTCGCTAGGGGGCAGCCTTTTATATAAATGATGATCAGTTACACTTGGGCCTGTTGCTATTATTAAGCATATAGGGCCGGATCCTGACCTACGCGCACCTTACGGGCAAACGGAGTCATTTCGGCTTTTATGGTAGCGGGGAGTGCACGCCCCCTGCGCTCCCCGCTCTCTTATGTGTCCAGATTCTTACCTTAACTTTTACGACCACGTCTGCGGCCTCCCCGTCCCCTTCTTTACATGTCTATCTCTGCCTTGACGGCAGTCGTAAGAGGGGGAACAGCCCCATTCCCGTAACAGCCGGCTCTTATGTCGTTATAAGAAGGTTGCTCACATGCGCACAACCTTCAAGACGGGGGAATTACGTACGCGCTGTACGTAATTCCCCTGTCGTGCAGACCCGAAGATCGGGCCCATAGTGTGAGAGTGACTGATTACCAAGAGCAGTAACCTTGGAAACAACAGTTACAAGCTACATGTTGTGTCTATGGTTACCCATATTACTAAAAAACCTATCAAATATCAAGATTAGTGTCCAATAAATTCTGACAGGTATTCTATTTATTTCTATTTAAAGTTTATTAGAAAAAAATAATGCGTGGGTGACGTTATCCTCTAAATATAGTCGCTATAATCCCATAGAATGACTTTTGTATGATATTATTATTATTATGTAATCTCAACCTCTCTTTATGTCTCTTTTACAAGCCTCAGACAAACAGCACCAAGAACAGCGCTGGAGTTACCAGTCCAAAAGGGCCCATTCCTCCAGCTGCCTTGGTATGAGGAATGGGGGGGTGGTAGGGCAACACTCTGTGTATCTGTATTATTGTGTGGTCAGGGGAAGGGGGGTAGAGGGGTAGTCTGCTGTGTTTATGTGGAGAGAAGCCCTGCTTGTCTAATCCTTGGGATGGTTTGTTCTGTGTTCATGGATAAGAGACATCTGTGGTCTGTTTCAGGAAGGTCTCTCTGTGGGTCATGAAATTCTGTTTCAATCTGTCTGTGGCTCAGATAAAGTTTGTGGTCTGTCTTTGGAGCGGGAAGTCTGTTATCTGTCTGTGACTTAGAATAGTCTGTGATCTTTCTGTGGGATAGTTAGAGATCTGTGATTTGTCAAGCAGTCTTTTCCGTGTCTGGCCACTACTCCATTTTTTCAGTCCTCCTGTCCTATCATCTCTTTTCCAGTTCTGTCCTGTGCTTTACCTCTCCCTCCTCTACTCTCCTGGCTCTACCTAACGCTACCCACTGCCTCCTACCCTTTCCCAGTTCTCTCTTTCTTCCCATTTCTCATTCTTTCTTCCTCTGTAGGAACCTCAAACCACAGTAATTCATAACCTGGTGGACGGGATAAAGGTATTTGCCATATCTTTACCTCTCTCTTCATGTGTCATTTTTCATGATCCTCTTTACATTGGAGACATTGTAGTAAAGGACCTTGTATTAGCTTCTTAGCACTTTTTATATGGTGTCATTCTCCACCTAGCCACTAGATGGTGTGTGTAGTACAGTCCAGGAAATTTTATATAAAGGCTTCACATTAACAGTGTCGTGTTGATAGATGTTCTCTCTCTTTGCGTCTGATAAATACTTGACAATAGCCTCTACCAGTGTGTGAATAACTAATTTTCATTACATTGGGGTAGATCCAGAACTACGTTTGCCGTACGTTTATTCGCGTAGCGTATTTTCGTGTGTGTAAATTCGTTACACTCCCCTTCGGCACACCCCTTGAACGTACGTATTTTGTCAAGATACGCTTTCCAAACCCTACCGTAACTTTTTCCAACGTAACCGCAGTGATCCGCACACGTACGTATGGGCTAGACGAATTTACGCAGCTGAGCACGCCCAT
>WWET01001692.1:255421-266262 GCA_011038615.1 Limnodynastes dumerilii
TGAACAGTCCTAACTCTAATCTTAACTCTAAATAGAGCCCCAACTTTGGGTCACATATCCAATATCTTTCTAAACCAAGAGCATACCTCACATGGAGATTCCCAGGTCTCCCAAACTGCCACTCTGAGACCGCACCCCCTCTCAGCTACAATCTCAGAGAGACTTTAAACCACATATCCAAAATGGAGGCAGCTACAAAATCAGTTTATAAAGTAATATATATGACTGGTGCACAAGGCAAGGGGAATTTGTACAAAAAACAAGACATGGCCTGGCACTCTAGCCATTACTCAGTTACTAATCATGAACTTCTATCTTTAAAATAAAAATCAGAGAATTAGTTACAAATATCTGCAGATACGTGATAAGCTGTTCACCACTTACATGGCTTCTCTGCTGAACAGTCCTAAGTCTAATCTTAACTCTAAATAGAGCCCCAACTTTGGGTCACATATCCAATATCTTTCTAAACCAAGAGCTCACCTCACATGGAGATTCCCAGGTCTCCAAAACTGCCACTCTGAGGCGTTTGAGGCGTTTCTTAAATGTATGCACAGCTTATTACCACACGCTAATTTCTTATGTGCATACTTTTGCCAAAATAATACATTAAACATTACACCAGACACAGAGTTGTAATCATTTACTTGCTCAGCTTGTTTAAGCTGATGTTTTTTCCTATGTAGATTTCATTGGTACTATATATGGCCTGTGTTCAGATCACCGGATGTTTTGCATATACGTCTGGTGTTTACTGTAATTTGATACCGCGCATGCGTAGTAATTTTTTAACGTAATCTACGTATCTTTTTGTTACGTAGATTGCATATATGCGGTCTTTAAGAAAAACTAAAAGATACATAGATTACGTAAAAAAATTACTATGCACAGCGTCAAATTACGGATGTATATACAATACGTAAACACTGGATGCATATACAATACGTAAACACTGGATGTATATGCAATACGTAAACACTGGATGTATATGCAATATGTAAACACTGGATGTATATGCAATACGTAAACACTGGATGTATATGCAATACGTAAACACTGGATGTATATGCAATACGTAAATACTGGATGTATATGCAATACGTCCGGTGGTCTGTATACGTGCCTATATAATCTATTCTATTTCTGTTTTTCTATTTAACTTTGCTTTCACTTATAAGTTATTGACAGACCATCTAAAACATACACCATAAATTAAAAACAGCTAATAACATTTACAAATATAATATATATCAGTGTTGTCATAACTGGACAACATCTGATAGGTAACAATATATTTGTTATGTAGCTGAGGGCAAACTATTGTTAGCAGGTATTAGCCACGCTCAGGCTAGGAGGAAGTCAGCAAAGTTCATCTGTTTATTAACGGGATATTTGCTCTGCATTGGAAAACGTATCCGCCCACAGTACTGACTAACATATCATTGTGATTTTTATTGGAAGCTTTTTATTTACATCAACTGAGTGGCCTTCCTGAGGACATTTCATCTATTACGTTTTTATTAACAATCCAATGTGTTTGTTGTATCCATTGTTTTCTTATTCTTCAGTCTTCTTTATGATTTTTTATATATTTTCTTTCCTCTCCCGTTCTCTGTGCTGTTTTCCACTAGTCCATTCAACAAAAACTTTTGCTTTTCCAGCTCGAAAGCAGGAGATAATTAAGATAACAGAGCAGCTCATTGAGGCAGTGAATAATGGAGACTTCGAGGCATATGCGTGAGTTACCTTATACCATAATAATAATATATACACACACACAATTTCTGTGAATGCATGTGAACATAAAAACACTCTAGACCAGATTCAGACTTCCCGTAGATAGTGGAAAACGATGTGAATGCGCACACTTTGCGCTATTCCATTATGGAACTGGATCCGCAACATTCAGCATTCCATAATGGAACGCTTTCTGATGGCAGGACAGGGCGTATGGGAGGTAAGGTAATTGCAAACATTTTAAGGTAAGGGTCAGCTCTTGTAGATCAGTTCCTATCGCCCGCATGAGAGTTGGGATCTCACACTGTACTGATTTCTGAACGCTGATACCGCTGCGATCGCATCTCCAAGCGCATACACTAGAGCAGGGATAGGCAAACTGTGGCTCTCCAGGTGCTGCGAAACTACAATTCCCATCAAACCTTGTCAGGTACCAGCTATGCTTTTGCAGATAAAGCATGCTGGGAATTGTAGTTTCGCAACACCTGGAGAGCCGCAGTTCCATAGTTCGCAGAGCAAGCATGTCCCCCTATGGTTAAAGAAGTTTAAAGCCCCAAAGCACAGTCCTACTCCATAGTTCACATAGCAAGCCACAATGCAGTTCAGTCAAATGACATGTGACACACCATGATGATGATAGAACAATCCAGGGCTTTCTCATGCAAAATCCTACAAGCAGGGATAATGTGCTATTCATTTCACTCAATGCACACATTCTGCATATAGACTATTCTTTGGAATACACAAAGAAAATATTTTCCGATACACATCCAGTGTTGTGTATACGATCACCCATTGTTTAGGTGCCAAGTTTGCCTGGCTAGTTTAATACAGGACAGGAAACACGAAGACGAGGTAACGGGAAAGTTTCATTCCATCGGCATAATCACGCCTTTGAAAGTACGTACGTTATCAGAAATTTATCAGTGAATATATTTGACAATTATCGGGAAATGCCTATACACTATGCGATTTTACATTAAATTGGAAGCTTTGGGCCGATTTAAATCAAGCATGTCAAAAGACAAACAATAATTTGGTTGATAACTTGATAATTGGGTGATAATCACTCTAGTGTATGGCCAGCTTAAGTCTTCCAATACAAAACATTTTCTATCCAGTCTGTGGGGCTGTAAAAAATCTTCTTGCATCCATGTATCTTACTTACATTTTATTTTTAGGAAGATCTGTGACCCAGGACTGACCACGTTTGAGCCTGAAGCCCTGGGTAACCTGGTGGAGGGAATAGATTTTCACCGATTTTACTTCGAGAACTGTAAGCAGCCAAATGATTTACCAATACCTTTATGTTTGTTGTGTATGCCAACAAACAGCAGTGGCTACCTGCAAATGCTATGCCTAAATTTCATTCTCAGAGGAGAAATGGCAATAAGCCCAACTAACTAAATCTGGTGAATTTCAACAGGCCCAATGCCAAACTGATAACCCAATACAAGTTCTTCATATTTTACTATTCAACTGCCTTTTTCCATAAGGTTGTCATCTTTTACCTTTCAGTATAAAGTGCTTTGAGCCCTATTGGATTTTAAACACTATATATTATTAGAGATGTCACTTATTATAATGAGTGAACAGCCTCAGAGAAATCTGATTACCTCAGTATAATAACATTTTGTACCTTGACGATGCTTACACCTACACAACACATGAAGGCAGCAGTGTTGTGGGCTACAAAATAAGGAGGCAGAAAAGCACAAATTAATAGTGGTGTAATGAACACCAACTTGCCCCAACTCCCTCCATAATGCTCTTATAGCCACACACACTGCCAACGACCTCCACCCATCCTGATAGGTCTAACTTAGTGGTGGTCACATCACTTAGATAGACAGACGGATTCATTTATTGGTTTAGACCAATTTATGACCATTCGGTCAGCGTTTTATTCTGTTCATAGCAATCCTTGCCATAACCTGCACTATACTTAGCTTATTGGCCTAAATATCATATACGGTGTAGACATAGGCAACCAGTGCACTCTAAGTCCCATCATGCCTTGCCAGGTATCAGCTATGCCTATGCTGTAGGAGCATGCACGGAGTTGTAGTTTCACAACAGTTGTGGCCAGCCTTTACTTAGAAAGGCCTGCTAATGGAAATTCCTATATGTAATAAAACTCTTATTCTACTTAGTGCTGTCGAAGAACAACAAGCCCATTCATACGACCATCTTGAATCCTCACGTTCACGTGGTGGGAGAGGACGCTGCCTGTATCGCTTACATCCGCCTGACGCAATACATTGATACACAAGGCCGACCTCGTACCAGCCAGTCTGAAGAGACCCGTGTCTGGCATCGCCGTGATGGCAAGTGGCAGAATGTCCACTTTCACTGCTCAGGGGCTCCCGTGGCACCCCTCCAGTGACAGTAAGACCCTGGATTTCATTCCTTACTTGCTTCCTGTCCTATTTGTAGAAAATAATTGTTGTGCTGTCCTTAATTAATATTACCAATGTTTATTATAAGAATTGCTTGGCATAATTGCAGACTTTATGTAGTGTTATCAGAAGTTTTATTTTTAGCTCCTAAAATGGAAAATGGAGGGTTTACCAATTTCAACCAATCACATTCTAGCTGTAATTTTCAATAATATATTAGATAAATGGTTGCTATGGGCAACACTGTCACTTTTTAGAAGCATAAAAGTTACTATAACACCTAAGTATTGATACTGTCAAGCAGGTATAAGCAAAATTCAGCACTCAAAGGGCCAGATTTACTAAGCTGCGGGTTTGGAAAAGTGGAGTTGTCCCAACGTTGCCCATAGAAACCAATCAGATTCTAGATCTCAATTTCCTGTTACATACTAGAGAATGTCAGCTAGAATCTGACTGGTTGCTATGGTCATCATCTCCACTTTTCGAAACCTGCAGCTTAGTAAATCTGGCCCAAGGTGTTGCAGAGCCAGTCAAAGGCTAAAAAGGCTGCAGCCTAGGGTGCAGGTATTAGGTATGGAATAAATATATATCATTTTTATTACTTTTTTTTCACTTATTAATGCATTTGCTAACCAAAGGGAGAGGGAGATGTCACTCACTGAAGCATGGCCTCCTTTTTTAATTGAGATACTAGTGTAATATCTATCTAATTCTGTAATAAAAATATCTATATAGTGTACTGCATGCTGGGAGTTGTAGTTTCATAGTACCAGTTGTATCAACGATTGCTTATAACTGCATGAGAGTACTAGTCTTACGTAATTTGCACTAAAGCTCCGTAACAATGACTTGTGTTCCACCATTTTGCCCACCTACAGCTCCCCATGTCTCCCTTTGTTTATACGCAGCCTCCAGTAACGCCCTCCTGGCTTCACCAGAAAAGAAGAAGTGCCAGAGACTTTTGGCTGCGCCGCTCAGAGAGTTCCAGCGGCGAGGAAAAGCACGTGACCGCATGCTTGTGCCGTTCCCTCTCATCCCTCCTCCCCCTTAACCCCTCCAAATCCAGACTCTTCTTTTCTTGTGGCCCTCAATGCCCCCCCATGTGCACATATACCCCACACATCCACTGCCTGGAGTTATGAAGTTTTTGCCAGAGGACAAGAAATGGTTCTAAGACTAAGCCTCCTGTGTATGTTTCCCCTTTGACCTTAAGCATTCTTACCCCTCCCAAGCTAGGGGTAGAGAGGAGCATATAATCGTATGACCCCCACCAATGTTATGGGGCGTAAGTGCATTCATTGACTTGTTGCAGAAAAAAAAACGACCTTCAGCCCTCTTACCTCTTTTTTTTGTTTATTTGGGGGTGGGTGTGGAAGGGTGGAGGGATCGTCTGAAATCTTGAGGGGCTGGGGGGAGAGAACTGTGACCTTCCCGTGGAGCCGTTCCTTCCGTGTGTTTGCGCGTCCAACGTGAAATGAGTCGTCCAAACAGAACAAAGAGAAAACAAAAGTACCTAAAAAAACAGACAAAAAAGTTTAAAAACTAAAAGAAAAAAAAAAAAGTATTTTTTATTTTATTTCTGCAAAGCAGTTCTCCCAGGGGCACCCACTGCAAATCCTCTATGTTGTTTTATTTGCTTTAGGAATGCACAAATAATATATATATATTATAAGAAGAAATATATATATATATTTAGTTAATTGATCCAGCTCCGTCACAAATGAACTCTGTATATAATGGTCTTAGCCATTGTCTGCAGTGGAAGAGCCAGTCCCAAAGCATGGCCGGCGCATTTTATTGAGTGTGCTTATTGTCTGTCAGCTCTCAGTGAGGGCCCTTCTCCTCTGACATGTGGGGTCTGCACAACGGATCCAAGATGTCACACAGCTAATGCTGAGCTACACCCACACACATATATATAAATAAAACAGGGATTCCGAAGTACAATTTACATTTTTCCGTTCAGTAGCTTGGGATTAATTTATTGGCCCAAAAGGAGATATTTTACTGAATTCAAGTTACTAGTAAATTGACTATTATTTTGTAGGTTATGGCATTTTTGCAGAAGGTTTAAGGTTTATAGGATTTCCTGTGTTTGTAGGGTGGACATGTTTAACTCAAACTTGATTTGGGTCAATACTGAAAATAAAAAAAAATAAAAAATGTACAGGTTAACCTTAAGGTGGATCCATTGTTTACACACATTAGACAACCATTTTAGTGGCCTCTACCAATGATCACAAAAATAAGACCGACCAATTTGCTATGACGTTAGAGACATCACTAGCATTGCCATGAATATTAGCTTTGGCATAAAATGGCTTCCATTGTGTGTTGGTGATGGAACCACTAAGTGTGCTGAAAAATAGCAGCAACCAAATCTTCAGGGATTGAGAGGAAGCAGAAATGCAATTATCTCTATTGTGCCTGATCTCTATTGGTGGGGCAGAGTCTTCTGCAGAACCCCAACAGACTATGCTAGGGGTGTGTGCAACACTCCTTCCCCAGTTGCCAATTTACACACGTTTACAGGGTTCAGAGCAGTGACCCCCAAGGGAGAGGAGAGGCCAATCTCTGGCCAGACTTGTTTTCATTTGTTACTGTTTAATTTACTGCATGCCCTTTAAACAGAAATCCTATAAATACATATAAATATATATATACATAAATCTATATATATAAGAGAAACAAGAGGACAGCTTGTTCGTTTTATGAATGCCGGTGGGGTTCTTTTGCTGCTGTCTTCCTTTATATTTCTGTTTTCTTGTCTCTTTCTCACTCTCTTTTTCTGAGCCTTGTACGTGTCAAAATAAGAGGTTAAAGACAAAAAAAGACAGAAAAAGATCTTCATCTTGATTTGTTTCAGAATATTGCAAATTAAAAAGAAAACCAGAAGATGTGTGAATTATTTATTCTTTCTCTCTGCAGCTTTCTATGTTTCTTAATGTACCAAAGGTTTAGTTACCTCTACCATCCATGTGTACAGTAATAAGTTTAACAGATCTGCCTAATTCTATGTGTATATTCCTCCAAATGCATATAGTTTACACCTGTATCATTCCTTGTATACAGATTTCCATGCTGTACATAACTTTACACACCTTCATCAATCCTTATGTACACAGATACATAAACATATTTGTGAAAACAAAAGCTTATAATTTCCTGTTTACACAACTAAGCTATGTTGATGCATTGTTGTTCTTTGGTTGGTGTGGATGTGTGCTCTGGATTCCTTGGTTGGCAGAGATGTGTGCTGTGGATTCATTGGTTGGAAGGGATGTATGCTCTGGATTCCTTGGTTGGAAGGGAAGTATGCTCTGGATTCCTTGGTTGGCAGAGATGCGTGCTCTGGATTCCTTGGTTGGATGGGGATGCATGCTTTAGATTCCTTGGTTGGATGGGGATGCATGCTTTAGATTTCTTGGTTGGATGGGGATGCATGCTTTAGATTCCTTGGTTGGATGGGGATGCATGCTTTAGATTCCTTGGTTGGATGGGGATGCGTGCTTTAGATTCCTTGGTTGGATGGGGATGCGTGCTTTAGATTCCTTGGTTGGAGGGGATGCGTGCTTTAGATTCCTTTGTTGGCTGGGATGTGTGCTCTGGATTCCTTGGTTGGCTGGGATGCATGCTTTAGATTCCTTGATTGGAGGGGATGTGTGTTCTAGATTCCTTGGTTGGCTGGGATGCATGCTTTAGATTCCTTGGTTGGCTGGGATGCATGCTTTAGATTCCTTGGTTGGCTGGGATGTGTGCTCTGGATTCCTTGGTTGGCTGGGATGTGTGCTTTAGATTCCCTGGTTGGAAGGGATGTATGCTCTGGATTCCTTGGTTGGCAGATATATATACTTTGGATTCCTTGGTTGTCAGAGATGCGTGCTCTGGATTCCTTGGTTGGATGGGGATGCATGTTTTAGATTCCTTGGTTGGATGGGGATGCATGCTTTAGATTCCTTGGTTGGCTGGATTGCGTTCTTTAGATTACTTGGTTGGAAGGGATGTATGCTCTGGATTCTTTGGTTGGCAGAGATATATACTCTGGATTCCTTGGTTGGTTTGCTACTCCTTTAATGTTACTGATCATTAGAATGGATCTGTTTGCTACATGTTTGAAATTATTGTTGTACATATTCAGAATATCTTGCATCCCTTTTCTTATTGATACATTTCAACAATGAGATCCAACCATTGTTTTAAAAACATCTTTTAAATAATAGTTATGGAATAATAAAGTAACCAAGAAACATTCAAGGAAAACCTTGAGGGAGTGCTGGCAGTGTATATGCTAATAACCTTGAACATAATTTTAAATGTGACTGGTTAAGAAAGCTACAGTAGCAACAAGTAACAAGTAATAAGTAAGTAGTAACAAGGGTCATTTCCTTTTTTCCCCTGAAAAATATATTTCACTCGAGGTTTGTTCTGGCATGACCGATCTTGCTTTAGATATTACATCACAAAAACCTGTATTTTCTATAAGGATGTGTAGAATTGTTATATCTATTGTACCAGAAAGATAACGTGTGTAAAAGTGTTGTATCACAAATATTATAACATTTCCCCTTTTATCATTGTTTATTCCCCTCTCTCAATCGAGGTTCCCCTTTTAAAACCATCCAACCATAATCAGCCATATATATGCCCCCATTAGTGTGCCCTGCTCCCCCATAATTGTTCTCCATGTAGCCCAATTACTGGCACATTTGCCCGTAATAGTCGCTGTGTCTCCCCAAACCACCTCCGTTCCCTTACATGAAATGCTGACATGACCTTATTCCTCCTTACCTGAGATACAGCCAGTGTGCCGTGTAGGAGCAAGGAAGACGGAAGAAATCATTTGGACCTGGTGACATGTATTTGTGGATCTCTGACTTAATGTATACATCTATGCTTTACTACCTGTTCATAACTTTCCATTCCTTACCTGCAACTGTGCATTTGTACACAGCTTACAATGGACCAGATCCAGACCTATGTACACGAGCGATTTTACGCTAGCCGCTGTATTTACTGCGCATGCACGGCAGATGTTACACCACGTAACTCAGAGCGTACTGCCCAGACACGTATCAGCAGTGTAACAACGCACAAAGGGGCACGCCTGCCACACAACACCCGTAATTACGGGCAGAGGAATTTAAATTGTACAGTATGGGCGTGCTTAGGCTCGTAAGTATGTGAGGCTTATACGTACGTCAGTACTTACGCTGTGTAAATTAAGGTAGGGTTTGGTAGGCATAAAACGGCCAAAGTACGTACATGCAAGGGGAGTGCCTAGGGGAGTGCTTAGAAAGTATACTAGCGTAAATACACTACGCAATGAAATCTATCAAGCACGTAGGTCTGGATTTACCCCAATATCTCTAACAATATCTGCCACACTGCCTTAGTATAAAGCTCTTAAACATCAAATCCCCCTTCTAAAATTGACAACACAGATTTCCTTATTTCCGTGTGAAGTAGAAAGTGAGTGCAAGCTGTATTGTTGGTGAACTAAAAACAATTATATTAATTAAATGAAATTCATCATTTGCAAAAGTTCCTCTGTTCCTGGCAGTTAACATGACATTTATATGATACAACACTGAGAGTAACATTGTACTGCAACCATAGAGCATTTCTTATCTATTATCAGACCATAAAATGTGTCACAATGAAAATGTTGAATTGCAATGCAGGTTAAGGATTTGCTGTGTGGAATGTTTTACTGTGTTCTGTTTCCCACAAGTAAAACTGACAGACAGTAAAGTAAAAGCCTAAGAAGCCTGAGTGTAGGTAAGATTTTGCAGGTTATCATTTCAAGTACCCATAGAATATTATTACTATCACTGCTCTCTCTTGGTTTTCCTATTATCTCTCTGACCGCACCTTCTCTGTTTCCACCCCTAGATCGCCCCCCCCCCCTCCGCTCCCTGTTGGTGTTTCCCAGGGCTCTGTCCTTGGCCCTCACCTCTTCTCCTCTACACCACCTCGTTGGGTAACCTCATCAGCACCTTTGGTTTCAACTACCACCTCTACGCTGATGACACCCACCTCTACGCTGATGACACCCAAATTTACCTCTCCTCCCCTGACCTCAACCCCTCTCTTCTGTCCAAGATATTTCCGAGTGCATTGCGTCCCTATCCACATGGATGGCCAAACGCTTCCACAAGCTGAATATGGAATAAACGGAAATCATCCCCCTAGGATTTCCTCCCCTCCCTCCATCACCATTGGTGATACCTCTGTCTCCTCCTCTCCTCAATTTTGCTACCTAAGTGTCACTTTCCTTTATACCACACATTCATGCCCTCTCTCATTCTTTCCATTTCCACCTATGCAACAATGCACGCTTCCATTCCTTCCTCATTAATGAAGCTACCAAAACCCATATCCACTCTCTAGTCATATCATGTCACGACTACTGCGACCTCCTCGTTGGTCTCCCGCTCACCCATCTTGCCCCCCTTCAATCTATACTCAATGCTGCTTCCAGGCTCATCTTCCTCTTACACCACTCTACCTTGGCCTCTCCTTTATGTCAAACCCACCACTCCCATCCTGTCCGCTTCCGAGCTCGCTTTAAACTCCTTACCTTCACCTTTAAGGCCATCGGGCCTGATCCAGAGCTACGAAATTGGCCGATTTCGAGCGAGCGTACGACCGTTTTTTGCGTATTTTCGTACGAAATTTCGCACTGCGCATGCCCAGTATGACAGA
>WWET01001692.1:269665-285508 GCA_011038615.1 Limnodynastes dumerilii
TGGCCTAGGTGATGATTTCTATGGACACTGACAACATGGCTCTTGTGTATCAGCTGTTTTCTTGGGCTGACATGATTGCTGATGCCGTTTGGCCGTCACTTCGGGATATGGATGGGCTTCCAACCGGCAGCTGTGATGCGGACATGTTCGTATGCAGACTTGATTGGCAGCGGCATGGTAAGTATTAACTTTAAGCATCCGCTTTCTTTGTATTGTGGTTACAAATATGTATTTTGCTCTTTATGACACTAGGAGGCTATTGTGGTTAAAAGAATGTTGAATTTTATGCTCAAATGATATTGATCCCAACAGTAAGATAGTTTTAGTAGTTATAGATATTAAGATTTGTATCAAAACTTCAAAATATGTGCAAAGACATCCCTAAATGCAAATGTAATGCAGATAATTAATGTAAAAAAATAAAATTAAAATTATGACTATTTTGTTCCGGCATTGATCAATGTATACTGTACTTTACCACACACAGGGCAGCTTACACATTAGAGGACCATAAAACGTGCATGTCAGGCAGGGAGTGCTATGGGAGGGGGAAGGTGGCACATGATGGAAGTTCTGGGTGGCTAGGAAGACATGATGGGGATCCTTGGGGGGGCTTGAGACAAATGATGGGGATCCTGGGGGGACTGGAGAGACATGAAAATTGGTGAGTTGAAGATGAAGAGGAGAAGGAGCTGATGAAAGGGATTTAAAAATGATAAAGAGAATGTGGCACTGGAGTACATCTAAAGCGTGTGTATATATATGTGTGATGAAAGTTAGTTAATAACTGAAATGTTGGACCAAACTTATTGAGTTACATTTTTATATAGATTACATTATATTACGTTGGCACAATCATGCCTACTACATATCAAGAGAGATATACATATCAATGCAAAAAATTTAACCAGGGGGGGGCGCAATTTTGGGATTTGCCCCAGGTTCCATTTACCCTAGATACGCCCCTACTAACAAGCTAAGTGAGAGAGGGCAAATAAACAGGAGACACAGTTATGAAGACGGGGAGGACAGGTAAGCTTAGGTGGAGGAAGGGTAGGCTTGATTGAAGAAGTGGGTTTTGAGGGAGTGTTTGAAGGATTGGAGGGTGCTGGATTGCCTGATAGGATGTGGTAAATTGAGGCAAAAGTCACTAGCAGAGCGAAGGGGACTGGAAGAAGTGTGGATGGAGATAAGGGAGGAGAGGTAGAGAGCGGTGGAGGAGGAGAGAGTCTTGTAAGTTGTGGTAAGGAGCTTGAAGAGAATTCTGAAGGGGACAGGAAGCCAGTGTAGAGATTGACAGAGAGGGGAGGTGGAGGCAGTGCATTAGGAGAGGAAGATGAGTCTGGCTGCAGCATTTAGTATAGATTGTAGGGGTGCAAGACGGACCAGAGGGAGACCAGAGAGGAGAATGTTACAGTAGTCCAGATGGGAAATAATATGAGAGTGAATGTGGTTTTAGTGGCATATGCTGTTAAGAAGGGTCTGATGCGAGCAATGTTGCGGAGATGAAAGCGCCAGGACAGTGTGAGGGCACGGATTTGGGGGGGGGTGAAGGAGAGAGAGGAGTCCAGGATGACGCCCAGGCAGCGGGCTTGGGTGGAGGAGGAGATGGTGGAGTCGCCAATAGTAATAGAGATAGTATAGGGATAGAGGGGATATGTGAAGGAGGAAAGACTACAATTTCCGTTTTGTCCATGTTAAGCTTGAGAAAACAATCAGACATCCATGAGGAGATGATCGAGAGGCAATCTGACACTTTTGACAGAAGTTCGGGGGAGAGGTCAGGGGAGGAAAGATAGATTTGAGTGTCGTCGGCATAGAGGTGGTAGTTAAAACCAAAGGAGCTGACGAGGTCACCCAGAGAGGAGGTGTAGAGCGAGAACAGAAGGGGCCCTGGGGCATGCCAACGGGAAGTGGAGTAGTAGGGGAGGAAGAGCTAGTGGTTACGACAGAGAAGGAACGATCCGAGAGATAGGAGGAGAACCAGGAGTGGACAGTGCCAGAGAGGCAGAGGGAGCGAAGGGTTTGGAGCAGAAGAGGGTGATCAACAGTGTGAAAGGCTGCCGAAAGATCCAGGAGGATGAGAAGAGAGAAGTGGCCCTTAGATTTGACAGAAAGGAGATCATTTGTGAACTTAGTCATGGCAGTTTCAGTGGAGAGCAGGGGGCGGAACCCAGATTGGAGAGGGTCCAGGATGGAGTTGTCGGCAAGGTAGCCGATTAGATGCTTGTAGCCAAGCTGTTCAAGCAACTTGGAGGCAAAGGGCAACAGGCAGATGGGTCAGTAATTGGAGGGTGAAGTGGGGTCAAGGTTAGGTTTTTTAAGGATGGGGGAGACAAGAGCATGTTTAAAGGGGGAGGGGAAGAAGCCAGAGGAGAGGGATAAGTTAAAGAGGTGGGCAAGATGCGAGCAGGTGGAGAGACAGAGAGACCAGAGAAGATTAGAGGGGATGGGATCAAGTGGGTACGTTGATGGAGGAGATGACAAAAGATTGAGTTTATTTCTTCAGCTGAGGTAGGGATGAAGGTAGACATTGGTGGGTGGCTAGGAAGGGGATGAGAGGGTGGAGATTGAGGTGAAGTGGTAGAGGAGATGGAGCTCCTGTAAATCTTGGAAGTAAAGAAGGTGGCAAAGTCAGCGACAGATATGGAGAGAGGGAGGGGTGAGAAGAAAGTTGAAGGTGACAAAGAGGCGGCGGGGGTTAGACGATTGGGAAAGGATGAGGGACTTAAAGAAGGATTGCTTGGCAATGGCGAGGGCAGAGCTAAAAGAGGAGAGTATGAACTTGAAGTGGAGAAAGTCTGCAAGGGAACGTGACTTCCTCCAGAGATGCTCTGCAGTACGGGAGCATTTCTTTAAGAACCGAGTGAGCGGGGAGTGCCGGGGTTGAGGGTTGTTGCGGCAAAGGGAGACAGAGAAGGGAGGGCTGGCAGCATCAAGGGTGGAGGAGAGGGCATTGTTGTAGAGAGAGGTGGCTAGATTGGGGCAGGACATGGCGGAAATGGGTGCGAGGAGGGGATCTAGGAAAGAGGTGAAAGTCGCAACATCAAGGGAATTGAGGTTATTTCTGGAAAGAATACATTTGAGTGACGAAGAAGGAGAGGGGGAGTAAGAGAGGGAGAAGGAGATAAGATGATCAGAGAGGGGGAACGGAGAGATGGAGAAGTCAGACAGGGAGCATGAGAGTGAGAATATCAGGTCAAGGGAGTGGCCCAGGTTGTGGGTGGCAGCTGAAGTCCACTGTTATAGGCCAAGGGAGGAGGAAAAAGAAAGAAGTTTTGTGGTGCTGGCGTCTGAGGGGTTGTCAATGGGGATGTTGAAGTTACCTAGGATAAGGGTGGGGAGGTCAGAAGACAAAAAGTGGGTGAGCCAGGGGGTCTATTTAAATAAAATGGACCTCTCATACCTTCTAGGATCATCAGCAATCATTTCCATCCTATAAGCTAGGACTTCCATATTTACAAAACTTACCTGTCCTGCTATCCCTGATAGAGCGTCTTCCGTAATGCTAACAGGACCTACAGGCTTCATCCTGCAGCTGCTTGCCAGACAGGTAAGTCCTATTTTTACAGGAAACAACAGGAAAAGTTGACCCAGCGCACTGCTATTAAGCATTAGCTAACATGCAAATTAATGTAGAAATATCCTTTATACACATTTGCACATGTAAAAAAAGTAGGTGCTTTATGGCAAGTAAAATACAATATATGAAATCTATTATAAACAACTCTGCAAAGTTTCTCATGCGAGGGTGTGCATAAAAACATTTGCAACCCCAGAACCGCTCATTTCACTCACAACACCTTTATATACAATATACAAATAGAACCAGTGCAGGATTTAAGGGTCAGACAATCCCTGCTCTGAATATTCTACATCTACAGGGTGGACACATAGGCAATATGCATATTTTCAAGAAATGAAATTAATTAAATTTACAACAACCTTCTATTTAACTTTATGATCATCCTTTACATCCACTGAGAAGTACCACTTCACTTCAATTCTTTCTTCTTTCAACAAAGTCATATTTCATCTGTGAGGTAAAAAAAATATATAGTTAATGAGATTTCCTATGTGTCTAGACCAGTGGTTCCCAAACTGTGCGCCGCGGCTCCCTGGGGTGCTGCAACGCTCTCACCGGGGTGCCTCGGAATGTTTCTATTTCCTATTTTATTCTATTCTATTTTTGTCTTAGGGGTGCCTTGAAAAAAAATATGAAGACCCTAAGGGTGCCTCGAACTGAGAAAGTTTGGGAACCACTGGTCTAGACTTTAAGGACACCCTGTACATCATTACCAAACATTACTCCACTGAAGTCACAACACAGCTAATCATTGCTAGCACTGAAGCAGGCAAAGACATCAGACCACAGCAGTGTTAACAACTTAAAATCAAAGAAAATAAAGTAAACTATTTGCATCAAACACATTTATTGTGTACTTAGAATATTTGCCTCACCTAAACAAAGTTTTATTTGAGTGTTAATAATACATTGTAACTATAAAAAAAATTATGTCAAATAAAAAACTAGAAAAGTATCATAAATCATCTACCATTCAAAAAAAAAAAACTAAGTAACGTAGCCATCTCTACAGAAACATCATGGTATTCATTGGTTTTATACCAATTATAGCAGTATCTGTAATAATGTTAAAAAGGTTACTTATTATGCCACAGTTATAACTGTTTTGTGTTTCCATGTCAATTAAACAATGTTTCAATGACAGAAATGCAAGCACTCACACAATTGTTTTTAATAACTGTCAAGCAGTAAAGAATGACCTGCATATTCACAGCAATACCCTTGATGACTGTATAATGTGAAACCTAAAATCCATGTACCAGCACTGTGAATCAGTCATGGTTACTACCATGATACCATAACATAAAAATATGCTTATTGTTACTAGTAACTTGCTAGGCAAGTCACATGGCCTTGCATTTTAACACACAATGCCCCAGTGCTCATAGCTACCTGACAAACTCCTGCAGCAATAATCACTGCTTGGCACAAAGCTATGTCCAGAAATATAATTCCAGACAAAGCCTGTTTTATAGTATATGATAGCCTCTGCCTTACTCGCAGTTTTGTTACATACTCCAGGCTAAATTCAGCTGTATTGTCTACCCTTCATAATAATTACCATCACTGTGAACACACTGCACCAAGAAGGTGTCACAGCTCCAGAACAATGTTACCCTCACTAGCCTTCCTGAAGAAAGAAGAAAGCACCTGTCATTTTGTTTACAGCATGTGGCCTGTAGTGGCCGCTATTCTCTACTCTGCAGAAGGTGATGTGGGACATCCTCTCTATGACCTTTCCTTGGACATTCCCAAGATGGCGGCGCCCATATGCGGTGCTGTGTCCCGGATGCAGGTAACGGGGCTAGTGATGGTGTCATCTTATGATCAGAAAATAATTAGATTGATAAAAATATAACAATTGCTGCTCATTACAAAGTCTAAAGTGCCACTTGTTTGGGTGGAATTATGCCACGATTTGCATTGGTGTAACTGTCATTTGCTGTATGTATGTATGTATGTATGTATGTGTGTATGTATGTATGTATGTATGTATGTATGTATGTATGTATGTATGTATGTGTGTTAATTACACTGCTAGTAAGCAAGAGTAACTATTTGATGCAGTGAAGCTGTGCTAATTTTGTGGTGCAGTGCTTCCAGCCTGCTTGGCAGTGACTGGGTTACAGGATGCAATTATAAGTATGTGTAGCTAACAAAAAGTTCTGTAATACCCCATCACTACCGGTGAAAAACACAGGGCTTTCCTGGGGAAATGCCGGGTCCAAAAAAATGCCACATTATAAGTCCACAAAAACCCATAAAATTCCTGGGTCTTTCACATGACCCAATTTTCCAGTTTTTTTTTTTATGTAAATGCGGCAGGGCACCAGCATGACCAAGGATGCCAGGGTATGCTGGTGCTTGTAGAACCACAAACACAACATCGTAATGGCCTCCCTAGATACATAATAAAAGATTGGACTGGCTCTTAACATATCATTTACAATTAATACATTACATACATTAAAATTATGAATAAAAAAAATTATGATTCTAAACATTACTTATTAAAAATCTAAAGTACATAAAACTTATTAAATAAATGTAATATATAAAAATTATTAATAAAAAATTATTTTTCTAAACATTCATTATTAAATACATAAAGTACATTAAATACATTAAATAAATTCAATACATTTAAAGTATTAATAAAAACAAATACTTACCACCTTGTATGGGATCCAATCTTGTAAGCTTTTAATTGGAGGGGGAAGGTCTTGGCAAAAACCTATTTATAGCCTTGGCCAGCGTGAGAAAGTTTCCCAGGACATTGCATCGCTCTGAAAGAGTTTTTTATTTTTTTGCCATGACCTCTTCCCTGAATTAAAAGCTTACAAGATTAGATCCCAAACAAGTTGGTAAGTATTGTTTTTCACCATGCTTACCAGTTGAAAAAGGAGCTTTAATGCTGCCGAAACAGCAGTCGGGGACTATGCATCTCGAGACCTTTTGTCTGTAAACCGGCTGGTATGTACTTTTGAATGGACATTATTATGATATACTCTATGGATATTTACTGCTCATATCTCTTAGCCTAAAGTGAATTTATTTGGTCTCGATCCCTTGCCACATTGATGTGTCATTTTCTGTCACTATGGACTATTTTTTCAATGAAATATATTGTATATTTTCAATTGGTGTGCGGACGTTTTTCAGGATTTTTGTTTTTTTAATCTTGATTGGGTTGGATAAACTACTTTTTTTTCTCCTCCCATGTCAACACTCACTCGTGAGTGTATCTCCCCTTTGGAGCCAGAACAGGAAGAAAGAAGACGTTGGCAGTATCCTAGCACCCCCTGCTTTCTGTGTCTTCTTAATTCCTGTTTGCAGCCAGATAGTGTGTGTTAGTAGCGGTAGGAGTAATTGTCAGAGGGCTCCCTAGGAGCAGGTTTTTGGATCTTCCATTTCTTGCTGACCGTGTGTTTGGATAAACTACTTTTCTTCTCCTCCCTTGTCAGCACTCACTCGTGAGTGTATCTCCCCTTTGGAGCCAGAACAGGAAGAAAGAAGACATCGGCAGTATCCTAGCACCCCCTGCTTCCTGTGTCTTCTTAATTCCTGTTTGCAGCCAGATAGTGTGTGTTTGTAGCGGTAGGAGTAATTGTCAGGGGGCTTCCTGGGAGCAGGTTTTTGGATCTTCCATTTCTTGCTGACCATGTGTTGTGACGGTGGTCTCCTGCTGTGCATCGCAGTCAGGCAGGAGAGAAAGGTAGGGAGACCGGTCTTAATCATGCAGGTATAGCTTGGAGAACTTCCATATGCCCGCTTCTTCTCCATTGAGGGCGGGCAGGAAGTGACGTCGGCAGCAAGAGTACTGACGAGCACTAGAGGTGAAGACACCATCTTGCTGTAGCCCAGATTCATCCGTAGGTAAAGCAGGAGGATATGTCGTCAATGGGCAGCACAGTTCAAAAAGGGAGGCTTGCAGTATACCTAATGCCGAAGTACTTTGATTGGACAAGTGGAGTATATTTTTTCTGCAAACTACCTGTACTAAGCCCAAATGGAGGAGAGACGTAAGAAGTCTGGGTGAGCCCCTATATTTTTGGTGTTTTTGATATGTTAGATATTTTAGACAGTTAGCTAGTGTTTCAATATTACAGGTCTGAGATCAGCAAAGACCACATGGAACTTAAAAGCAAACATAATAAAATGCATTTAGTCAAATGTTCTTTTTGTGATGTGCAACTGCTGGAAAATAGCTCAGCAATTACGTTTTAAGTGTCTTAGCAAGGACCAAGGGAGACCATCTGTACAAATGACGGAATTGGTGCAGTTAATGAAAACATCCCCTGTGGAGACGTTTGTTACTAAAGAAGATCTGAAAAAGTTCTCATTAAGTTCACGCTCTGTTGTCAGTGATATATCAGGTTATTCTTTTAGAGAAGAGCCAATAGTGTTTTCTGAAGGGTCGGTGTGCTCAGAGGCTAATTTAGTCCGGTGCTTGTAGAAAATCTGCTAAAGTTAATACATACGTCCCTTAACATTGAGGCAACCAAAGAGGAGAAATTACAAGACATATTATTTAAAGAGGCAAGGAAGAAAAGTAGAGTTTTTCCATTGTCCCAGGTCAAAGACATGATAAGTGAAGAATGGAGGTGCCCAGATAAGAGACTGGGTATCACCAATAAAATGGCCAAGCTGTACCCATTGGCGCAGGATGACGTAAAAAATGGGAGAAGCCTCCTAAAGTGGATGCTGCAATTGCAAGGCTTTCCAAAAGAACCACACTTCCATTAGAAGATACCACGGTATTTAAGAATATGATGGAAAAAAAGATGAAAATTGGTCTTAAAAAAACAACATGCAATATCAGGTGCATCCTTGAAACTGGTGGTGGTCACAGCGGTGATAGTGAGGGTGTTAAGAGAATGGTGCGATTAATTAGAAAGCAATATCCTAGACGATATCAAAAGGTCAGATCTGCTTATGAAGACGCAAAACATTCAGATAGCAGTTGAATTTATCTGCGAGGCTTCCCTAGACTCTAAGGCTAGCTAGGAGAGCTGGAACAACAGCGGCAGTAACAAGGAGAGCCTTGTGGCTAAGGCATCGGTTAGCTGACTCACAATCAAACAATAAACTTTTGTCACTCCCCATTCCAAGGAGATTACTTGTTCAGGCAGAAGCTCGATGAAATTATCAGTAAGACCTCAGGAGGTAAGTCTTCATGGCTACCTCAGGATAAAGGAACAAAAAGAAGATTCTTTAACAAGTCTTACAGGGGTCACTCCATGGATTATAAAGAAATTAGAAGCTATAGGCCCAGGAGAGGTCAAGCTGCGACATCTCAATCTAATTTTCGTGACCAAAGGGGCAAGAACATCTACACAACATTCAGAAATATGGCAGTGACACCAAAACAATAAAATTAGCAGTTGGTGGAAGGCTTTTAAATTACAGCAAAAGATGGTGCAGGACTGTAACATTAAAGTGGGTTCTGGATGTGGTAAGAGAGGGCTACAAGCTGGAATTTCTCTATCATCCAGGGAGCCGGTTTCACCAATTCCAAAAGGGAGCGAAGAAAGAGAGGTATTGAAAACAAACCTCAACAATATGATCACTCAACTAGTAGTGGTCAAAGTTTCAGAACAGGTGAAGTTCCAAGGCTTCTACTCCCGGTTTTTCGTGATGAAAAAAGGCAACTGGGGAGTGCAGAACAATTTTGGACCTGAGAGAGTTAAACAAATCTATGAAGATGGACTCAATAAGAACGATTTTACCGGATCTCCAACCCAACATGTTCTTACATCTGTGGACCTGCAGGACGCCTATTTGCACATTCTAAAAATACTAGGCATCATGTCAGCTGCATTAGAAACCAAAACATGGGGGAGATTTTATATGCGAGCAATACAGTCATGTTTTCTGCAGCAATGGGACCACGATCCTCACACACTTGCTCAGCGGATAGTCAAGAACACTGTTCCCATAACCACAGATGCAAGCAGTCTAGGATGGGGAGCAACCTGCGGCAGCCTTTATGCACAAAGAAAATATGCTGATCACATGTTAACACATTCAAACGTAAACGAGAAGGAAGCAGTTTTCAGAGCACTGTGTCAGTTCAATTACCTTTGTAGTCAACAAATTTCTGAGAATTCAGGCAGACAATAGAGCGACTGTAACATACATCAACAGACAAGGTGACACAAAGAGCAAAGCATTAATGGTGGCAGTAAAGCCTATTATGGCATAGGCAGAATATCATGTGACGAACCTTACAGCTATTTACATAGCAGTTAAGGAAAGCAGACAAGCAGATTATCTGAGCAGGCACACCTTTCAGCAGGGAGAGTGGCAACTCAGCACAATGGTGTTCCAACAAATAGTGCGCAAATTTGACAAGCCACCAATAGCAACCCACGTCAACAACAGGGCACAGAACTACGGTACCGGGAACTGCAGCTGGCATATGCATTCCCTCCACTTCCAATGATCCCGCGGATACTAAGGAAGCTAGAGAGAGAACCTATAACACTGATAGTCATCTTACAATTTTGGCCAAGGAGGTTTTGGTTTCACAAGGTATTTCAGCTCTCCGTAGACCTAAGGAGGACCTTACCAGTAGCTCCAGACCTCCTGACTCAAGAAAAACTGGGTTTGTCTGTTGAAGAGGAGAACTTGAAACTACAAGGGTCTCGTGTTAGGTGGTTCAGACCTTGCTCAAAGCCAAGAGAAAGTCAACATCATCCGTATATTATAGAATTTGGGAAAAATTTATTTGTTGGTCTAAAGAAAATAGTATAGTTCAGACTAATATCCCAGTAATACTGGATTTCCTGCAAGCAGGTCTAGAGAAAAACTTGGCAACCAGTTCTCTTAAAGTACAAGTGTCAGCCTTGTCAGCCATGTTGGACTGAAATTTGGCCAAAGACAAACATGTGATATGCTTCCTTCAGGCAGCAAGTAAGGTAAATCCAAGATTTAGGTTACCAGTGGCCCCATGGGACCTTAACTTGGTTCTTGAAGTGTTAACTAAATCAGCATTTGAAGCAATACAATGGTTCACTTTATATCAATTTCTTTAGCGACAAAGTATTCTACGCACAAACCCAAAGTTTTTACCAAATGTGGCATCAGAAAATCATGATGCCGTCGTTATGTCTTCGCTCCAAGAACGATAAAGAAAAGAAATTTCACTCTTTAAAATTAGTAAGAGCATTAAGAGTCTACAGTGAAAGAACAGCGATCTGGAGAAAGACTAAGCAATTGTTTATTTTGACAGAGGGCAAGAATAAAGGAGGGTCAGCATCAAAGTCCTCAATAGCAAGATGGCTGAAATCTTGCATCATGGAAGCCTATTAAATTAAAGGGAAATAAATACCGAAATACCTAAAAGCGCATTCTACTCATTCAGTAGCCACCTCATGGGCTGAGAAAGAAGTGTGCAAATTAGATTTTGGTGAAGAGTTGTTAACAATGTTACTGGTTCTTGCCCACCTAGTCCAAATAACTGGGTTATACAATAGCAGCTCAGTCGAGTATCCTTCTTGGGCCTCTTGGGGGCACAATGTGCATTGAGCTCTTTATACTTGGTTCTGAAAGCAGTGTGGATGTACAACATTTTTTTATTTTATTACAGCTTTTAGACGCTTATAAAAAAACAAACATATGAACTTATGTCAATATTGTCTAATTAGTACTTAATCGCTGACTGTCTTATTTGATCAGCTATGTGTGCAGCCATAATGGAATTGCATTCTGTTGGTCCATTTGAAACAACAGTGCTAATGGAATCGCTATAAAAAGTCAGTTGATTACGTCATTGTAGAACCTGTACATTATTTTTTTTTTCTTTGCTAGTACAAATAAATATTATTTAGTCCTTGCCTCTGAACAAAAACCATTTTCTTTTCTTTTATTAGGTGGTGCTTAGAGGTCTAGAAGTCAGTCTGCCCAGACATGCTCAGGTTCGTTGTATCCAGACAACCGCTGTTTGTCTGAAGGTAAGTGACAACATGAGAAGTGTCACAATTCTTGTTCTTTCATCAGTTACTTGTTGACATGTGACTTTTAACAAAAGAAATGTTATCTTATTGTGTGCATGCAGCCTAAAATACAATATGGTCTACGTGTCTCTGTCTGTGCTTTGGTATATGTCAATATATACTCAGAAGTGTGCTTTAAACACCAGTTAGATAGCCGAGCATATGAGTATACTGTATATTCATCCGTCTTCTTTTCAAGAACCGCGCTGCACGTGTACGTGTGGGGAAGGGAGACAAGCCTGTGACCTATGAACAAGCACATCCGCCCCACTATATTGCCCATAGGAAAGGCTGGCTGTCTCAACACACAAGTAAGTGGTTTATAAACATATTAAATATAAGGGATCGTATTCTGTAGCAGAGACAATACACTATTTACAATGATTTGTATGTATGTCCATGGCATAACAAGACACCTCCCCTCTCTGTCAATCTCTACACTGGCTTTCTGTCCCTTTCAGAATTCTCTTCAAGCTCCTCACCACAACTTACAAGTCTCTCTCCTCCTTCTCCTCTGCCCCCTACCTCTCCTCCCTTATCTCCATCTACACCCTCCCGTCCACTGCGCTCTGCTGGTGACCGTCGCCTCAACTCCAACCTGATAACTACCTCTCACTCCCGCATCCAAGACTTCTCCCGGGCCGCCCCTCTCCATTGGAACAACCTACCAGGCAATCCAGCACTCTCCAATCCTTAAAACGCTCCCTCAAAACCCACTTTTTCAGGCTAGCCTACCCTTTCTCCACCTAAGCTTACCTGCCCTCCCCATCTTCATCACTGTCTCCTGTCTGTTCACCCTCTCTCACTTAGCATGTTAGCTTTTATGTGCAAGGTCCTTCTCCCTCCTGTCATCACCCCTCTACCTTTTTCTCTCTACTGTCTATCTCTCTCCTTATTCATCTGCTCCTACACATATATCCAGCATCTTTTTTTTTTCCTTACATATTGTTCCGCTATTTTTGTACTTGTATTGTATTCCTTATTCGTGTTTTTATACCCTCCTATTAATTATTGCATATGTAACTATTGGTTCTGTCCACAGCTGCTGATACCACGTGGCGCCTTATAAATAAACGTTAATAATAATAATAAAGAAATAGAGCTAGGTTTACTAAACTGTGGAAAAAGAAAAGTGGAGATGTTGTCCATAGCAACTAATCAGATCTTTTCTGCAGTTTAGTAAATCCATCCCATAATATCAGTAATAGGCTAATAATTATTTAAGTGGGATAATGGGTGTAAGCAATGTCTTAGAATTTGTACCTGACCGTCATCTTACTGTACGTCTGCCTTTCCATTAGCTGCCATACATTGGCAAGTCCTACCATCAAACTAGCAGAACTAACCTGAGCCACATCTGTAGACTTATAAGTTCTTTCTTGCCCCGTTGCACATCCCTTTTAGATGTATCTAAAGATCTATCTGTGTGAATTATACAAGCAGTTGGTAAACCATTAATATTTTTGGTAAGGTGTTTTGGGATGGACAAATTGACAATGAAATAGCTATTCGTAGTTCCACTTTACAGCTAAGAGGTACTTTTTTAATGTCACTATTTTCTGTCTATCAAAGCACCATTTCTGTCTGTTAATGTTTCACTACCTATTAAATAGAAAAATGGAGAAGTATTATTAAATAGAAAACTTTTTCCAGACTTCATGGTTTTTGGCAATTTTCTTCTGACTTCTTCTTTGCCAGCAAACAGGTGATTTTTACCTATCACCTATATAAAGTCCCAAGAAAACTGTTATATCCAGTCTTGCAGACACAAAGCAATTGAAATGGAAAAGATGTATAGAAATCAAAATAATGTTTTTTCTATTAAATGTTGTGAATAAATGTATCAAATACTTTATTAACTAGCGATCATTAAAAAAAATGCTTGTATTCAGCACACAAAAACAGTAAAAGCGCATGGCTATAAGTTTTCTTGCAAACTTTTATTTTTTAATGCATTAATTTTAAAGGGAAATACTGACAATAATAGGAAATGTAAACATTTGCCTATGCAGTTGTGATTTTTTTTTTCGCTTTCTATAGCAAAATCAAGATCTCCCCAAAAAAGTGCAGGAACGAAGTTGCGTACAATGCAACTCCTTTGTTACACACGCAGACAGCAGTACTTGTTATATTGCATGTCTTGAGTAACTCGCCTTTCCCTCTTTTAGGTAACCTGGATGGTGAGGGTGGGGCTGCGGAGCGCACCATAGAGGATGTCTATATACGCAGATTTATGTATGGCACATTCCACGGCTGCTTGACCAATGAAGTGGTCATCAAGCGACGTGCCAACCTTATAGTGGTCTGTGCTGTCCTAAACCGCTACTACAATGCGCAGAAGTTGTACTTCCTGATCGGCTATACTGAATCACTGCTCTCCCATTTGTACAAATGTCCGGTGAAACTGGAATTGCAAACAGTGGAGGAGAAAGTAATTTACAAGTACCTCTAATACGGCACAGAGGAAGGCTGCCATGTGATCTGTTTGACCAGCAACTGTAAACCATAAACCCCCAAACTTTATTCAAAGACCACACTCTCACTGAGTAGTCATTATGTCTAAGTCATTCTACATTTGTGTTCCTATGGTTGGTAAAAATTATTTTTATTTCTAAAACAAAAATCGTTTTTCTTAAATAAACGTGATTGTATTTGCTGTTTTTGGTTGTGCCCCTTGGCTGTTGTCAGTATCCTGGCCTTAAAAACAATGCTGTGCCTCACAACCTGTACATGTCAGCGGATTGAATAGTGAAGAGGATGCAGTCTATGAGCTTGGCGTGGTAGATAGAAGCAAATTCCTCTGGCTATGTAGTGCAAGTGCTAGTTATTGTTAGCTCGGATGCGGTGTCATGCATGATGGAAATCATTTTTCTTAAATAAACGTGATTGTATTTGCTGTTTTTGGTTGTGCGCCCTGGCTGTTGTCAGTATCCTGGCCTTAAAAACAATTCTGTGCCTCACAACCTGTACATGTCAGCGGATTGAATAGTGAAGAGGATGTAGTCTATGAGCTCAGCGTGGTAGATAGAAGCAAATTCCTCTGGCTATGTAGTGCAAGTGCTAGTTATTGTTAGCTAGGATGCGGTGTCATGCATGATGGGATATACATGTAAGACATAATGGCAGCACTTATTTTGAGTAGCTCCACCCCTTATGGTTTGGCATGACTGCGTCTCTTACTGAGAAATGTCTCCAGGCTGCAGATACAAAAACAGACACGCAACCTGTAATTAGTGGCCAAATGGAATATACTTTTGTATTTATGGAAGGTCGCACAGCTACAATTTTTTCTATTTGGTTGTGGAAACAAAAATTGTGTCACCATAATCATGCTTTAAGTCCTGGGGCTATTCAGAACACAGACTGACTGTACAGATAACGGGTTGAAAAATGATGAGCATTAAATCTGGGGCTTTATTTGCATAAGGTTGCTGTAAATAGGAATTCATGGACAAAAGCTGGGGCCACAATCAAGCTTTTACTAACAATGGATCAACTCCTCAAACCAGTAGTAGTGATTTTAAGCCTCTGCTGCAATGGTGTACACACCCACAAAGGCAGCACAATGCAAACGGATGAATAGGAAGTGTTGCAGTGAAGATAGTAGCCGGATTCAGACAAACAAATGCAATTATATGCTCTGAGGTTGCAAGGCGATACCCAGGACACCCCTCACACGGACGGGTTGACAGTGACTTATGGGTGCCTTGAACACCCTTATCTTTAAGTGTGCATTTCTGAGCGTATAATACTTCTGTACGTGCATATCTAACTAACCGCACTCTCAAACAGTCATTGCCTCCCCCACCCACTTACACATCTTTCTCCGGACGGATTATAACCACGCTCCTCCGTAATATCTTCTCATGTGCGATTCACAAGTCTGTGCCTACTGGACTTCCGTGTGTAAAATCAACATAATTGCATAAATTTAGTTACTATGCATGCGCAGTTCATCCGATCCTAAAAACATGCGCAGAAACAGATCTCTGAATACGGCCCAGTGTGTACATACTGAAGTTCTCATCACAAAAATCAAATCACAGGATTCCACAGCATCATTGGCACTGTCCATACAGGTAGAATTGGAGCAGACTGACTTGTGATCAGCATAAGTGAGAAAATATAGCGGGCACCCAGCATAATTTGGCAATCCCTGGATGGATTTTTTTTTTTTTAGGGCTCAACAGTAGGACTTTATTATAGCATTGCATTTTTCTGTATATTAAAGTTTAATGATTGAAGGGGGGGGGGGGGCGT
>WWET01001692.1:285570-302486 GCA_011038615.1 Limnodynastes dumerilii
AAGGAGTGTCTTTTTTTTTTTTTTTTAAACTAAAGATTAGCCAACCAAAACCTGTCTTATAGTAATTATGCCACTGCTACTTGCCAACATGTCTGTCTGGTAAAGCAGGTCTGTGCACAGTCCATTACACCAGTTTAATTTTTTCCTGTGGACAAGACATGGCTGTTGTGTAAGCGGATCTGTTAGCCTCTTTTCGGCAGAAGAACGAGGACATACATTTTTAGGTCAAACTTAACCCATCCATCATTCATGTTTTCAGTCCGCTCTTGAAATACTACATTGGCAAGTTTCATAGCTCCCTTCCCAAAATAGACACAAATGGCTTTCAGGAGGCATTTTGCGGGCTGCACCAGTATATGGTTTATAAATGGAGTATAAAGGTGCAACACTTGTCCTGAATACACAAGAATTCTAGGATAGCATCCAAGCACTGCAGCTTGCAATGCTGTCTTTTTAGGTCGTTACAGCAAATTAACCATTAGGTCTACTTTGATTTTATTTGCAACAGATGACTTTCAGAAAAGCTTCCCCAGCTCACTAGGACATATTTAGTGCTATGCCTCTATGCATAGAGGCTAGATAGTGGAGAAGTCTAGATTAGCCCTAGAAACAGACTCTACAGTGTATAGGTGCTAGATGTAACACTACAGCAGATTCAGACACACACACACACACACGTTGCTGCTGGTAGCGATTATAGACAATGCTGGAGACATGACTGAAGTAGCGCTAAATTTTATTTCAGCTTCACCAGTAACAAGATGAAAACAAACCAATGGAATGGACACTATGCAGAACAGGAATCCCTAAACGCATGGTCCCATCTCTCCTGAGTTACTGGAACTGCACCTTCAGTAATAGGGGCTATTTACCCCACTATCAGATAGACAAGAGGACTTTAAAAAGACCAGATTGATACTTTGGATTCTGCTTTTAGATTTAAAAAAAATAAATTAAAAAAAATCATGGTTTCAGTTATATATATAAAACAAAAAACAGTCTGCTGAAACTTGTCGTGTATGAGTGGAGAATTCACCATTCCCACCCAGTCTGCCATTGATATGCAGTAGTCTTCTGCATGGCTAGACAGCAGTGACAAAGATATGATTTGAAAGAGGCGAACACATTCTTCTGTGCGATATAAACAAGATGAGCAAAACATTTACAGCAGAAAAGAATACCCAGCCATACAAGCCATTGTATATACACAGAACAGCAATACCGAGGAATGATTGGTGTGTGGATACAGGTAGATTGGGTTGATTTGTATTATTCTAAAGCATAAAAGCAGTTTTACAGCAGAGGGCAAGCTAGAATCCTGTTTGATATGCACCTTCTTTGTAGATGATTTACCCCCAAGCCTGCAGTGAGTACATTGCATATTCCAGGTCAGTTATGGGGGGGCGCAGAAGCTGGAGAGTCCCTTGTTACTAATAGCATTGCAGTGGATCAGTGGTCTCGAGAGGAGAGGCTGGCTTGCAGGTGGTGTGTTTGTCTTGGTATAATCACACCCGCAGAATGGCATATTTGAAGAGTGCCATAATGCCCGCACTGATGACGCCAGAGATTGGCACAGTGACAAACCAAGCCAGGAAGATGTTTCTAAAGAGTCGCCAGTCCACAGCCTTTTTGGAGCGAAGCCATCCAACAGATACAACAGACCCAACCTGCAGAATACAGGACAGATATTTACTAGTGTGACCTTTATGGTGGATTAACACAGTATAATCTAGCAGCAGATGTGTATATTGTTATGACACCACATTCTCACCTTGCAATGTGTGGTACTGATTGGGAGACCAACATTTGATGCAATCACAACAGTCAGAGCAGATGCCAGCTCAATACTGAAACCACTGAAAGAGAGAGACAGGCTATTAAACAGTGCACGGCCAAAGCAACACATGACATGGTACCAGGGTTACTACACAAGCCCCTATTTTACATTGTTCTAGAATGTGAGCAGCGGTTGCTTCCATTTTAGGTCTACCTATCTTTGTTACCATACAACGAGAGCAGAGGTTCTCAAAAGATGATTTATGCAGGAGAAAAAGCCTTAGGGCCTGATTCAATTACAAGTGTGGCCTGTGATAGACGGGAAAATGTTAGCGGTGTGCATTTTTCCTGTCTATTACGGTACCCGATTTTTATATACACCTCTATGAGGCGTGGATCACAATAAAAAATTAGCACTGTAAAATACACAGCTGCAAGGCCAATTAGAGTAGGTTTAGTTAGCAACCTTGCCCAGTGTTGTAAAACTTACCTTGAAGGTGTTATTGGCGTTAGATCTTTCCCCATAGTCTGTATGACCCTGCGTCCCCACACCCACAGGCCGATGCAGATACCGATTCCTCCATACAGGAGCAGCCAAATGGGGGTTTGAGCCTTAGTATTCACATCTCCACTTTCATACACCAGCCACAGGGCCACCAGTGGGCCAATGGCATTGCTGCAGAAAAAATGGAAAATTGTCATTTTTTGTTTGTTTTATATAGACTATGAAGCACAGCACATTTAATCACAAGTCTTCAATAAAACGCAGGTAAATATTCTCAAATTTAACCATTCTCTGGAAGGCAATTGTGAAAAACTAGACCTTTATTTATTGTAAAGTTGTAAGATTTGCAACAATTACTGACCTGACATCATTTCCACCGTGAGCAAAGGAGCCAAAGCAGGCAGTGAGGATCTGCAGGAACTGGAAAAGATGCGACACCTCAGGCTTATCCTTGTCATGATATTCTTCTAAAGAGGAGCTACTGCTCTTCCTATCAGCCACTTCTTCCTCTGCACACCCTTCTTCCTGTTCCTCTGCACCAGTGGTACTTTGCGTGTCAGCCACCGCATTGCAATAACTGGTGTAGCTGTCCATTCGGCCCCTCTTTTTCCCATCTGTACCATGCCAGGTGAGCTTTTCTGCTTCTTCTGGATGGGCCTCAGCCTCACGGTTCCGGAATGAATCGAGAGGCATGCCGCAGATGGCCATCGTGTATGAGGTGTAACTGTTGTTGCGACGCAGTGGTTTGTCACCAGAGTCTCCCATGCAGTCTCCCACTTTGGCTAAATGCAACTTATGCAGCAGATCTTTGTACAGACCAGAATCCTTGTGCACAGTGTGATACTGGTACTGACCACTGGAATTCATCTGGTTGCTAACGGTCTGGTTAAACTGGACATGATTTCCATTTGGCAGCTGCACTGATTCTGTTGAGGAAAAATAAAATAAAAAAATTATAGAATATATTACACATACACGACCTGCAAGGGGCTTTGCAAAATAAGTTTAAAGCTTATGTTTACGAATCAGTCAGAACATTTAAACAAGCTTGTAGATTAAAAGGTTTGTGGTTGTTTAAGAGATTAAAGTTCTCATGTGGAACTTGTGCTTGTATAAAGGGTAAACAAGCTGTCAAGTGACTTGCTCAGTTACACAAAGTGGGTGAAAGGCAGAAAGGTCAGATTACTGCTCACACTCTAGGTCAAGTTGCCTGAATGTGTAACCTATGAATCAGGATTACATACCACAGACAACTACGGTGCTATACATTCCATAGTACACCAAGGCATAATAGTGAGGTAACATGCGTAAAATATATATTATACACACACTTTAAAGAATATATACATAAGGTTTTTATAAAGCTCCATTAGACTATTTCACATTTACATCAGTCCCTGCCCCTAGGATTGATTTATTCAGCAACCAATTAATCTACCACAAGCACTAATCACTGAGCCACTGTATTACATAACTTCATAGAACCTGCATAAAACCTGAAGCAGAGGAACAAAGGTTTCAACTTCCCAGCAATACTACTTGAATTGGGACACTTAGCCATGCAGTGTTTCTATGGCATCTATGGCAATAATTCAGAAGTGAATGTAAAAAAAAAACAACAAAAAAAAACACCCCCCCTAGCCAATCATTAAAAGTGGCCACACTATACACGGTCCCTAGGCTCCCAATATAACACACAGCAATCTTCCTACCACCCCGAGTCCATCCTAACAGGATCGGCACAGACTAAACAATCCAATAATCACTGTTTCTAGGACACTTCACGGGCATATGAGTCATGGCCATACACTGCACAATAAATGTTTGATCAGGCTTCTTAGATCTGGACTAGTATTTTAAGGAATTTACCATATATACACATCTTTGCTATGCTTAAAATGTGTAGCACTTACAGGTTCACCAACCTCTAACACCTGGTTTGTGTGTTGAAGAAACAATTTCAGAGTAGAACAAAAGCAGGGCCTTTCACCAGTTACCTAGTAAGCTTTCTAAAGGACTACTATTCAGGCTGAAATCAGGCCGGGGTACACGTTTCACTTACCATTCCCAGGTTGGTCAATGTTTGTCTCCATGCTCTGACACTTCTCCCTCTCTGGAACATCATCGCCGTCACCCATCCTAAAGGTCACCGTCCGCTCTTCTGCTGCCCGAGACGGTACAGACACCATGTCAATGATTGGCACCTTGGTCTCTGCAGCAATACCTCCATCAATGGACACCTTTACATCGGAATCGGACTTCAGCATCTGGCAGTGGTCTCTGTTCTTAGACATCAAGGGGGACTCAGAGGGGCTTGACTTTTTTTCACCTGTGTGATACAATGATCACAAAATGTTACAGCTAAACGTTTCCCATTATCACAGCAGTACATAAACTAGAGCAGTGTTGACTAACCCGTGGCACGCCAGGTGTTGTGAAACCAAGAGTCCCAGCATGCCTTAACTGCAAAAGCATAGCGGATACCCGATACCAAAAGCAGGGTATTGAAGCTTCACAACACCTGGAGTGCCTCAGATTAGCAAACAGAACTAGAGTCTAAATATGGCACATTCAATATAATGAATGTATGTAGCAGACTATAGTCACAGTATTGGACAAGCCTGAAAGGGTCTGGGTGGGTCACAGTATGATACCTCTGCAGAAGAACATGCACTCAGGAGACCACACACTGAATGGATGCAAACAGGAATGTAAAAAATAAAAGTTGCTTACGTTCTATTTTTTTCTTCATTCTGGGGCATACGAAGAACCAAACCACCAAGGCGCAGATCACGGCACAACCCACAGAGATAAGGATGACGCCCCACAGGGGAATCTTGTCAAATCCAAGCACTGGAAGAACAAATGGAAACTTATGAACACTAACCCATGCGGCACATATTTCCAGGTATGCAGCCCAAAAAGATTCCATCGGGTATCGCCTTCCAGGTCCAGCAGCAGACACATTGCGGGTGAGAAATGAACTTTAAATCTGCCTCCTGAGAGTAGGAGACTCAAATGCAATCACTTTACAGGGGTGGAAAGCTCCCAAGAGATGCTAAAATGTAACCAAGGAAAAGGTTGCTACCTATATTCTATCTGAACCATTCATATGCTGGCAGAATTGAAGAACACAGCAAATTCCCTTCACAAGGCGATTGTATCTAGCTGTAGTTAGCAAAGAATCAAAAGAAATCTTTGTGTCAATTAAAATTAGGGCCCAGAGTGCTTCGATTTCCCCCTCTGTACAGACAAGTCTAAAAAAAAAAAGCCCCAGTTGCTGGCCTCTCACAGCACATACAGAGCTACAAGAACTTACTCCCTTCCCTAGAGCTATGAGGCTAGTAGGAGTCAGAGCCATCGATACTAAGGCCACAGCAAGCAATGACAAATGTAGCATGTCCTTGCTCATTGTACATGAATAGCGGAGCTGAAAGACCCTTTATGAACACGTCCCAAAGCAGTGGATTATGGGGGCAACTAGGTGGAAGAAAAGATTATATTTATAAACATCAGTTATCAGATGGATAACTGAAAACATTTCCCATTAAAACTCATGGAAATGTAGAAAAAACAAAAAGGCCATGTTTATATATAAACATCACACTTCCTCAGAGGTGGCCATTATTAATAGGAACTAACAAAAGGTGTTAGTCTGCACCAGTGTCAGATGACTCATAACAAGTGGCATTAATAGAAACAGAAGAATAGACTCCGGTCACATGCACCTATTCCTACAGCAAGTGCGATATCAAGATATTTATTTCCTTAAGAAAAGAGCTTTAAGTGTTTTACCAGACAATAGAACAGCAGCTGCACTGGGCCAGAGGTGGTAAGATTTACACTTCACCTGCAGAGACTGGGGCCTTATAACTAAAGAGGGAAATTATAGTATTTGGTTATACCAACCAAGATGGGACATATGTTGCTGATTAAATACCTGTTAGCACAAGGAAATTAAGCTCCTTTACCTGCCCTGGCTGGTCATACTAGGGCCTCGAATGAAGAATTAACCTCTTAATGGAGTAATTTTTTCAATAAAAGTGAATGTATACATGTGCCAGAATTCCTGTTGAGGATTCATGGTTTAGATCAAGTATACAAACTTGCATGTGTTTTTACCCTTTTACTCAAACTCAGGGTCAGCACCTCTCTCTAGAATTAGGTATGGAGAAAGGTCCTCTGTAGTGTTACAGTCCCATTTCATTTTGGTCAGCAAAACAAAAAGATACTAGAATTTAGGTTGAAACATGTTTTATCCTCTAATAGGTGATGGTTCTACATAGCAGTTTCCCAATTACTCACTGCAATAATACCCACATGCCAGCCAACCTAGGGAGAGGGGAAGTGTGTCACTACACAAACCCTACACAGTTCCACTTAGAGAAAATAAAACCCCACAGGAATACCATTTTCTCTCAGAAAGGCAAAGCCAGAGAAACCATAAGTTCTCTAATAATCTCACATATTACTTTTAAAGTATGTATAAAACACAGGCTACAGTAAACAACAACGTGTGCGCATTAAAATGTCCACAGAAGTATACAAGACGTGGAGGATTTAACCAACTATATACCCAAGCATAAAATTATGAAAATTATGCTTGGGTATAAAATATACACTAGGATTTAAATATCTACTACACAGAAAAAAAAAAAAATAGTAATCGCTGGCTCCTTTAAGTCTTCAAAAATCCCAAGATTCTAAGATTGTATCAATCTCTATTATAAATCCAGCAGTAGTCAACTCACTAAAAAATGTAATAGAGGGATATGTTGAACTGCTGAGAGCTGACCAATGTTAATAGAATCATCCAAGAGAAGTTCTCCAAATTGCTTTAAAATTAAAGAATTGGAGTAAACTATTTTTTTCTCCCTTTAACAGAGCTACTAAACTATAGATAACAAACTAGCAATTGTGGATTATAAAGAGCCATTGGTGCACAAGCACATATGGTACTAGAATTTGAATTCCTTGTGTAAGTTTACAATAGGGATAGAATCCTATAGTTCCATCTGCTTTGACAAGGAATATTTAATTGTGCAGGACAGTAACCTCTGGGAGAATCTACACTGTATCTAGGATTCTACCACAATGTGAGGATTTTACTGAATTGTGCAGTATTAGTCTATAAAAGAGTAAGTCCACATACAGGTCTCACATCTATTTTAAGTTTTAGGGACCTAATTGTTAAAAATAAAATAAAAAAGTGTTTCTAATATTTTACGAGAGCATCGTATGTTAGGAGTGCAAGAGGGAGGAAAAATAAAAAATGGTTCTTCTGTAGGATCTTCATAGCCACCGACATTGCTGAGGGGAAGGTAGTGAGAGAGAGTGTAACTGCATTGCTGAAGGAGTTGGGAGGAAATGGCTGTAGTGATTTAGCTGTAACTATTAGGTTAGAATGGTCAGCATACACTAGCCTGCAGCCTTCTGTAATGGGCACAGGCCAGCAGATTTCTAGAAGTTTTCAGTCCTGCAAAGTAAAAGTAGTAAATTTTGGGTTTAATCAAGAGTAAAAGGCCAGAGCCAAAAAGTCCAAGTGCTTAATAAAAGTTACTCACTGGGTGCGCCAGTATACATAATGGAGAACAGGTTGATGCCGATTGTGCAGGCGTAAAAGACGGGCAGGGCACGCAGTCCATTGGGAACAGGGTCAGCCTGAAATAAAACAGTAACAATGTGTCACAACAAGATGGCAGATCTATTTGACGCAACATTTATACTGTTTCCACTCTGGATTATATCAACTGCAACTATTCACACATAGTCCTAATGATGGCTCAAATAATCAAAGATGTGCTTATGATGAATATTTTACTCCACAGCAAAGGTCCATGTTGAGCATGCTGCTGCAGCCATTGAGGATGGATAAATATATACCTCTGACAATCAGTGACAAAGCTAACTTCCACACAAACAATTCGTGAGTGACAGATGTTGCATCTAGTCTGGATTATTGGGGCTGGCAGTAGGGTGCCCTGGCTGTGAAGGCTGCAGAGGGGTTTGCTGAAACAGCAGCTTCAAGTGCTCTGTCAAACTCAAGTGACCCCCAGCCCCACCACTCCCTACTCCTGTATTATAAATATTACATCTATGTGCAACACTACCGAATTTATTCCACATCAAGTAGCAGTTAATCTGCATTTACCATATAGCTTATTAATATAAAATCATTATGGGCAGTATAGATATAGCCCCATATGTACAGCAGTAAAGAACACATAAAACCCTCAGTGACTCAGCAGGTAGTGAAAGAAGAGTTAACATAATGCATCTAGATGCTTTTCCAGGTATGTTAAAGCTTAGTGCTAATACTCATGCACGACTTCAGCTTATGCCCACTCATGGTCATAGAGGACTGTGCAAACTAGCAAGGCTTATAAGGTTAAAGGATGCTAGCAGGCATTGTCTACATACACAGCACAGGACTAAAGCTTTGTCTACAAATCAGCAGAGACCAATGCAATATCTCCCTGAATACTGAAATATGTATGCACTGGTTAGTTAACACCTGCTGTAACCATCTTAGTTATGAACAGGTTTCTATATAGCGTTGTCAGTCTCTGGCCAGAAATGGCTGTTTTTAGAAATATACTTTGGAAAAACAGCCATTTTAGAGGTTTTTTTGTTGAATGGGTAAGTATGACATTCCTTGTTTAGATCCTGTCACCCACCAGACCCATTGGGGACTTTTAGTGTCAGGCTGTGGGGATGGGAGGTTTAGTCGTCGTAAGGTTAAATTTATCCTTGCCATTCGGTGTGTAGAACTGCACTTTCAAAAGAGGGCAGAGACCCACACCCCTATATAGTGCCATCATATTATGTAGAGCTTTACAATTGTAAAGAATCATTATTAAACAAGACTGGGTAATAACAAACAGGTTGGGTGGCCAAGTAGGCCCTGCTTCCAATATATAGGACATTGGGAGCTGCTTGCCCTGTAAGTGGTGGCATAAATGGCTGCACAGGTAACAAAATCATAAATACATGTCAAATTGCTACTGTGCTGACCCAGTAGTAAGAGGGATTTATATTTAAGGAGCAACGATCAGGTATATGCACATATTAGGGCAGATTAAGCACTAGAAACAGCATACATCATATGTACTACTCTAGCAAGGACAGCCAGTCAGTTTTAAGTTTAACAAAAACGGAGGAGAGTAGTTGTTGGTTAATATTTGAGACCACTACGTAATAGCTAGACTAATTGGTTTGTACAGATGAAGCAGTTCCCTTCTGCAGAAGACTTGCGCTTTTCCAGTCTAGAAAATACTGTGTTCAGGAAGACTCTACGGTACATGCAAGTACAGTACAGTCAGGTCTACAGTACATGGCTGAATAATAAAACACACATCTCCAAATAACAACCATTGGGGCCGATTCAAAGCTGCACTTACACCCTTTATTAGATTCAAGTGTAGAACTGCAAGGGGAGGCATATTTAAATTGTGAAAACAGAATCGGAGTTGAACGGCTCTTTCGAAAGGGCTGTTCTCTCCCATCCAGTTCCGGGTTGGAAAATAGATTGCTTTTGCCACAAAGAGGCAAAGCAATGGTTCCCCGCCAGACCAAAGACACTGCACCAAAAGGAAAGTAATAATTTCTAACCCTTACCCTAACCCTCCCTTCCCCACAGCCTAACCTTAGGACTCCCACTTACCATAACCAATCCTCAAGCCCCCCTTCCTCAGAGCATAAATCTAACAGTCCCCAGAGAGCGTTTCTCACCTCTCTGGTGTCTGGGTCCAGTCAGTTCCAATGGGTCTATTATTTATATTGTACTTAGATTTTGGCACAGGATGTTAAGGACAAGTGCAATTAGTATTAAAAGACTTCTTACCTTGCGGAGGATGAACATTCTGACAAGGAAAAATAGGAGAGCAGACATGATTCCGGATAAAAGGGGAGAAACAAACCAGGACAACACTAGAAGAAAAGAGTTACAGAAGGGGTTCAGGAGATTCAGCAATTTTAATTGAACAAAATACAACACATTGAAAATAGTGATTTATCACACAAAAAGCACATAGCTCTAAACACTGAAATGATTTGTTGTGCCAATACATAAAGGGAATGCTACAATTGCAGAATAGTCAAAGAACATAAACCTTTGACAAATCTTAGATTACTTGATACAAAGTAAAACATTTCTGATTAAAATAAGGCTGATGCAAGTATAGCTGCAAGTCACATGAGCAGCGCCTGACTGAAGCAGACTATAAAATCCCAGACTTCTCTTCAAGTTAACCTGCACGCAATTACATAGTAAAGATATCCACTTTAATTTGCAGCTTTGCATGCTAATCATTTGAACAAACAGCATTTTAGTTTATATTATGGTGCACTTAAACCAAATTTTTATTTTTTTTCTGTTAAACAAAAAAATATATATATATAGTTGGACCTTTACCATCTTTTGCAGACAATTGCCAGATAATTAGAAAATAATCCCTTTTAAAACATGTCACATAGCCAAGGTAAAATCTTTTCGCAAAAGCTCTCCGAATAATATAATTAAATATATGCATGGTTAAACATGCACTGATCTGGTTTTTTTTCCAGGTTATTTGCTGAAACAGCATCTATTAGAAGACCATGGAAATGTTTACACCACACAGGAGTTCTAGGTCACTTAGATTTTCATTTCTGGCAATTCACATTAAAGCAGGCGGTGAGCAGTCACTATGACCTTTTTGATCACATGAATGTGAAATAGGGCATGTTTGCTTAAATTGATAAGGTTGGCATTAGGGTAAGCTTATTAGTTATCCAGAAAGAGGATGCCACTATTTATAAAGTTCTTGCCAAGCTGGTTTTATTTCAGCTCTTTAAAACTTACCAATACGAAGCAACTCCGACCACTTAACTCCTTCCTGTCCTTTTGCCACCAAAGAAAAGCCAATTGTGGCTCCAACAATGCAGTGTGTTCCAGAGATCGGGAGTTTTAGGAAGGAAGCTGCAAGTTGCCATACAGCAGAACCTAGAACAAAATTAGGCAAAATAAATTATTTATTCCCCTTAAATTAACATTTGCAAAAGCCTATACAGTGATGCATTGGCAGATTCCAGGCGTACTCACCAAACATTGAACTGATGGATCCAGCCATTAGAAGCTCTTGCGAAGAATTGTACATGTTGACATCAATCAGACCTTTGCGGATGGTTTCACTCACTTTAGCGCCCAGTAGAACAGACCCGACGGTTTCGAAAATGGATGCCAAAATGCAAGCTTGCCGCAAGGTTACCACACCAGAGCCCACAGCCGTGCCAAACGAGTTTGCTACATCATTGGCACCAACTGAGAAAGCCAACACAAAGGCAATGACAAAACCCAACACTAACAGCCAAAGGTAGGCAGACATAGGGCTTCCCATATCCATGCCAAGGGTACTAGTAACTACACTGAAAACTGTTGTTGATTCCATATTTGTCTCAATGTAAAAAAAATTGATAAAAAAAAAATGTAATACTTAATATGTAAACAGAAAAAGTGAGGTATGAAAATAAATCAATAAATTACTATAAAATTAAATATGAAGTACAACTGAAATGGGCCGAGAGTCTCGGTCAAAAGTCTTTGTTATTTGCTGCGTATGAAAACTGGCTTTTTAGAGTTCCTTTGGCTCTGGCATGTTAAATGTGAAAACTCCATGGTGCAAAAACAAGGACACAGGCAAATTCTTCATTCTGGAAATAAGAAAAAAAAAATTAAAGTTTTAAAGAATAGATGTGGACAAGACAAGTCACTTTCTCAGACAGCCTTACCACAACCAAGAAACCCTTTTTATGTGCAATGTGGGCACAATTAGCCAAGGCTGATCTAGGTGTGGACTTCCTATGCTTAACCCATATTTGGCTTAATGCCAACCCTTCCAAGTATAGGCAAATACCATAATTGACCAATAGGTCAATTGGTAGTTACACAGTACTGTAAAATAGGTACTGACAATAATAAAACAATAATCACTTACAATTAAGAGAAAATCGTTTAATGATTCTCTAAGGGTCAAAAAACCTGACTGGAACAGTCCTCTCATTTCTGCCCATTATCTAGCAAAAGGAACCATTCTGATAATGTTATATAACAACACCATAAAAAAGCAGCAAAACATTCGGACACTTGATCTAGAGCTACATTGATAGCTTTACAGCGCTCCATAACAGAAAACAAATAAAAAAAATCTTATCTTACATTGATAATGGTAATACTTATTGATGCCAGGTTGGTAATTAAAAAGTAACATGCACATGTTTATGCCATTTCCTATGGAGGAACAAACATGGCCATGTTTTCTTTTCCTTAAACACAAGTTGGAATAAGTAGTATTTAGATAAGAATAGAGGCATATATCAGAATGGAGGGTAACTTATAAATCACAGCAGTAAGTTGGTTTCCATTGTTTTACTATTTATGGTTGATTTAAAAAGCTCTTCAATTTTAAAACCTGTAATCTACTATGTATAAAGGTAGCCTTTCCCCTCTTTGAATAATCTGTAATTAATGTAGCACTGTAAAATAACACCATGCTGCACTGCAGGGAATGAAAAGGTATGGTGTGGACACAGGTTTTGAGAGGGGACACGAGCACAGCTAAATGCAACCTTTGAAAATAAATGTAGTAACCTCTATAAAACCCCCAAAGAACAGATGTAACAATCCTGGTCTATTATGGTAGTAGGTCCCCTTTCACACACTGTAGATTGGAGAAAAAGGGTATACACACACACACCTCTATCTAGCATGGTTTGCCCATGAGCTGACCCGCTCTAAACTGTTTGTAAAAGTCTTTGGACGGGTACATTGAGAAATTATGAAATAGTGCGTTATTTTCAACTAAGGCTTGAGTGATTTCATGTTTGAGCTTAATCCTATGAAAATTAAAATAAGTGAATATGAATTTCAGCAGTTGCCAAGCAATTAACATTACAATGAAAGCTGGGGATAATTCAGTCTGCTAGGGACAGCCATCCACCCTCCCTTACATGACACTAAGCTGGACCAGTGTGTACTTGCCCTATAAGCAAATAAGTAGTAACAAAGTAGCCAGTGCCATGGAAACACAGGGTACCCAACAAACAGGTAATTAAGATTCTATTACTAGAGACCCCGTGACATTGTTAATCAGAGGGAGTTACCAGTATTACACATTTGGCATTCTTTTACATGAATATTTCATAGCAGAAAAGAATACAATAGTTACAATAATGATGTAATGAAGGATAGTTTCCATTGCTGGTTGTTGAAGGGGGTGTGCTTCCTATTACAAATCGGTAAACCCCAAAAGCATTGAATGGAAACTTCCTCTGCATTACTAGCACAATAGGTCACAGCGTGCTCTACAGAGAAGATAGCAGGCCCCATACAGCGTTACATAAAAGGTTGTAAATAACATGGACTTATTATACAGCGTTAGCTGTTGGGTCGCAGGGCACATGCCAGCCAGCCACATGAGATCAGGTGTAACCAGTGACATGCACAGGAGTCTCTGCAGCAGCTGTGACCTTGCAGCGGTGCCCGGCTTACCATGTACCGGAGCAGTGACCGCTCTCCTCCCGATCCGCTGTCCCCACGAAATCCTTCCCGCTAGAATTTAGCACAAGGGCGCTAAATGAAAGAACCGGAGGAGGAGGGGACAGCGCCAAAAAGCGGGTGTTTAAACAAGCCAGTGACAACAGACTGAGGTGACATGAACCCTCCCCATCACACTCTGGAGAGCCTTGATATTCTAACACGCCGTACAAAGCACTAGCCACACAGACGTATCAACGCGCCAAAAACGGGGAGAAATGGCGGGACCACAAGTCCCAGCACCACCTGTCGGCCACAGAAAACGGTCTCCGTTTAATCGTAACCTGGGTGATATATCCATCTGTATGTACACACGTGGCTTAGTCCATTTCGGGTGCCCCCTGCATCATCTGGCAAAGTCTATATTGCACAAGCCTGTCACCTGCGGCCATTCTTCAGCCCGGGTGTAGTAGCGGATGTCGCAATGTTTGCACAGTAACTTTTTACCACTTTATTATTCCACGTTTACGGTTTATGGAGCTCTTGTAGTTATAAAATAGAACCAATTCACAATCACCAATACGGAGCTCAGCACCTATGCTTCGGCGCTGCTGCCGGACTACAACTCTCAGGAGACCAATGGAAGGAAGAGGGGAAAATAAATGGCAAATAGAGTCAACTGGGGGGCATTTGTAGCGCTAATGTAACTCTAATGGAGACGTGTTCTTCAGTACTTGTGTCCAACAAAATAAATTCAGTTGTACCCCTCACTGGAACATGGTTTGCCCAGGCGCAGATCTGCGCCTCTTGAGCAGTTACTGACGCTAATATGTTCAGGCGGGGTGCAATGTACGGTGTATAAGCGCGCAGTGGCGTTCTCTCAGCCCCTTGGCATTAGCCGCGGGGCAGCCGGAGCTGACTCATTCAGGTGACGGCATTTCCTCTCTTCTACCGGGAACACAATCCCCTCCTCCTCCCTTCCACACAAAGAAGCAGCCGGCTGGGACCGCAATCCCCCACCACAGCCTGTGAAGTACGTAGGTGCCTCTCCCAAGGCCAAGGTCACATGACAGGCAGGGGACATATAATCTTGTTGGCACACATTGGGGACAGCGTGGAGTGCCCTTCAGAGAGGGCAGAAGCTACAGCACAAGACTAGATAACAGGGACTTATCTGCAGCGAGCAGACTGATGCTGATCACACATTAGACAGTGCAAGTGCTTGCCATGAACTTCACCTTGTGTGCTGCTAGATCAGTCAGTGAGCCACAAGTCTCAAGCATGCTCCAATAGCCAAGATGTGCTGAGACTTGTTGTTCCATGTGACCAAACTTTTCAGAATACCCGAATGCGTAAATAGGTTAATTACCACTAGGATGAATTTCTATACGACTCCCAAAGAGCCCATCACTAATGGTTAACGAGTAACTGGGACAGTGGAAGTTACTACATAGATCCGCCTTGTAATTAGCCAACGCAGCTAGACGTTAATTAGCCTCCATCAATATGAGACGCTTCCTTTATGTCCTGCTATAAAATGTGATAAGTATCATTCGAGACACGAGATAAGCACATGCCCAAGGTCCCATCCAGTAACTTCTGCCAAAATATAGCAAAACAGAACGAAGTTACTCATTAAAGTGGCCTCTGGTGATAACCATAAGGTCGTAGTAACAGTATAAAGTGTCAGCAGGGAGCTCAGGATATGGGTGCTGGCCCCATCCAGCATCCACGTGCTAACATTCCCATTCACAGATATCTCTCTCCTCATGACCCAATTACAAGGCGGCCATCATTACATGCAGCGTTACAACTCCCAAACTCACCTAGTGACCCAGCCACAGCATGCATACATCGGACACTCAAACATGGCCAGCAACTCCGAGGACACAGACCACATTGCTAATCCCGTCTCAGAGGACAACACGTGTGCACAGCCGGGTATACCGCTGTTGCATTGTATACATGGAGACTACTGAGATTTATCACACATCACACACTGCCAGCACAACATCACAGACCGACTGTACATACAGGCGGAGGGCCACAGGTGCTGACACTGTAGTCCTCTTGATATTGAACTTGTTATGAATTGATAGAGATACATACATATAATCACACTGCCAGCACATCACAGACTGACTGTACATACAGGCGAGTAGCAGAAATATATATGTAGGTAGTTATATTACACACAAGTCCCTAAAATCATTTGAAGGCTACAAGCTTTAAACACCCAAATACAGACAGAGAGAGAGAGACAGAGAGTGTGTGTGTATATATATACACTGTAGTCCTCTTGATATTGAACTTGTTATGAATTGATAGACATACATACATACTATCACACTGCCAGCACATCACAGACTGACTGTACATACAGGCGAGTAACAGAAATATATATGTAGGTAGTTATATTACACACAAGTCCCTAAAATCATTTGAAGGCTACAAGCTTTAAACACCCAAATACAGTGTATATATATATATATATATATATATATATACACATATATATACAGCAATTCATAACAAGTTCAATATCAAGAGCTACAGTGTCAGCTCCTGTGGCCCACACTTGACACAAAGCAGACTGGAGAGGCGTCATGACGGGTGATGAGCATCAGTACAGTGCAGGACATACGCAGCTATAATGTACAGGAGGAAGACAGTGGTAATAGTCATCGCTATAGGTTACTCACCACTGGTGGCCTCCGTGTGTACGCGCAATGACTCTCCGCTAAGATGCCGGTGTCAGACCTTCCTCAGCGCCATATTAAGACCACCGACCTCGTGTAAAGTATATGAGCGCTGGTGAGTGGGAGGAGCCAGCCCCGCCCAGCGGTCATTCATCCAGTCCTCGCCCCTAAGAGAAGGATTAACGGATCTGCTCATCACGTGCCTCTTACGGGCGTACCTTAGGGAGATGACGTACCGATCACGGGAGGAGAAGCACCGAGGGGGGGTCGCGATCACCGTGAACCGGGCAGTGGGGTGGGGGAGGGAAGGGCTGGATGACCACGCCTTTCTCATCTCTCTTTGGCTGTGAATGGCTCTCTGCAGGGGAGGTGGAGTGACGTCGCTTGGTTTGCTGTAAAGGTTGGGGGGGGGGAGTGATGACGT
>WWET01001692.1:316010-327482 GCA_011038615.1 Limnodynastes dumerilii
TTTTTTTTTTTTTTACAAGCCGGCTGCTATTTAAATAGCCGGCTTTTCACCGCAGTGTGAACGGGTGAAGCCGGCTTTTAAAAAAGCCGGCAAAAACCCTTCTTTTTAGCCGGGTCTGAGACCCGGCTAAAGAGACCCGGCTTCACCGTTCACATTGCCAGAAAAAGCCGGGGTTTTCATGAAAGCCGGCAATTTCATGAAAACCCCGGCTTTTTCATGGTAATCTGAACGGGGTATTACATATCAATTATTAAACTAAAAGGAAATTGTGCTAAAATATTCATTAAGCAAGCAACTTTCCACATTAGTTGACTTTTCAATGGCACAGAACATTCCAGATTTCAGTATTATACAGCCTATTGTATTTAAAATGCTATGATCACATTTGGAAGAAAGAGCAGGGTTGCCGACTATTGAAAGCTTCCCTCCGGGAGAACCCGGAGCGAAACCATAGATTACTGCAAGGGGGCGGGGCTTAATTATGTGATTTATGCAAATCGAGTCATTAAGCCCCACCCCATGACTCATACCCGGTTTTTAGCAGAAAAAGTGATCGAGACGAGGCTTGATGGTGCAAATTGCGTCATCATTTCGCTCCCTGGCCCTAGCAACAGTAGTATACTAGTGTTGATAGGCAGGGGGAAGGACATGAGGCCGTGGTTTCCATGAAACCACGGGCCTCAAGTCTCTTGCGGGAGATTTGCTGGCTTTCCCGGGATACCGCGAGAACTGCCCGAATTTCGGAAGTCTCCCGGACATTCCGGGAGAGTCGGCAACCTTGACTAATGCCTTTCTCTAGGGCACTTAGGTAGTGTTAATAAAAATCCCTGTGGCCAGAAGTAGGGTAGCCCACACTAAGTGGCAGTCCAACATCTACAAGAATCTTTTGCTCCCAGCTACTGTAATTAGCGGATGCAGTAGTGTCTTTTTGAGCCTATGAGCTTGCCAGCCGGGGCTCCTTGAGACTACCATACTGGCCAACCCATAGTAATGACATGGGATCCTGACATTTGTTTACAATGTAAATCCACAGTTATCTAAAGTAGTTAAAATATTTTTGAGAGGAAATAAGCAGTAAACCTGTAAAATGGGCTTTAAATTCCTGTATTTACAATATGCAGTTGTTTATAGTGATAATCCACCACTTGTGTAGTATCAGGACAGGTTTATGTAGCAAGCGTCTCATTCTGTACGTGCTCTGGGCAGCATTACACTTTGTTTTGCCCTAATTTGATATTGTTAATATAAAAATCTATCTGGGTGTTGGTTATGACTCTGTCAAATAATGAATATATACTGGAGCCTATATAGTCTGTATGGAAAGGATTCACAGATACGCGTGAAATAAGTCCACACGGATTCACAATTATACGCACCTACATTGCAAGGCAACACCCATGACGCCCCTTAGTTGCTTATGTACATTACTAACTGCGCCCTCAAAAGGCCATTTAAATGCCCCCCCCACCCATTTTCACGTAACTTCGCACGTCCCTCCGTGCGTATGTCACAAAGTATGATTTAAAAATCCGTACCTAATGGACTTCTGCGCCTAAATCCTACGTAGCTTGTGTAAAAAAAGTTATTATGCATGCGCAGTTAATCTGATCCTAAAAATACGCACGCAAAAACAAGCAAAATCGTATCTGTGAATCCGGCCCTATATCGTTAATCTGGACTCAGTCCTCAGTTCTGAATTGTAAGTGATCAGATCTAAAAGTAAATTGATAATATAGATGGACTTCCCCCCAAAAAATTGTATGCAGAGAAAGGGAAGACTTTCTATACATTGTAATACAAAGTCATATCCACTTGTAATCGCAACCTGACCAATGTGTAATGCATTCCGATTGTGTAGCTCAAACAAGGTGATCTGCTTGTGCAGATGTAGCCGTTGTCTAAAAAAGGATATTAAAATATTACATGCATTTGATGAAATTGCTGATGATGAGCAACAAGCAGCAGCTACAAGGCATGAAGCAGACACCTTGTATGAATCAGTGGATTTGCTAAAATGATCATTCTCCTGTCATTTCTGAAACACCACGCTTTCCAGATTCAACTCAACTACCAAATCATCACAGTCCACAACCATCGACTTTAAAATTGCTGTTGATCTGCTAGAGTCATTTCTCAGTCATTTCTTGTATTCAAACAATGAAAGTTTGGATATCTGTAATCTGTAAGAGGGAAGTACAATTCAGGAGTCTTAGGGTTAGGCTGTGGGGAAGGGGAGTCTTAGGGTTAGGCTGAGGGGAGGGGAGTCTTAGGGTTAGGCTGCAGGGAAGGGGAGTCTTTGGGTTAGCCTGCGAGGAGGGGATCTTAGGGTTAGGCTAAGCGACTGTTGCAGACCTGTCGCACCAATCTGACAGGTGAGTTGGAATCTATGGGGAGTCTTAGGGTTAGAATGCGGGGAAGGGGAAGGGGAGTCTAAGGGTTAGGCTGCGGAGAGGGGAGTCTTAGGGTTAGGTTGTGGGGAGGGGAGTTTTAGGGTTAGGCTGCAGGGAAGGGGATTATAAGGGTCAGGCTCCGGGGAGATGAGAGTTAGGGTTAGGGTAATGTAAGGGGAGGATTAGGGCAGAGGTAAGAATTAGGAGAAGGAATACTTACCATTCGCCTCTGCATCTTCATCCTGGAAATCATCGATTGCTTCTCCTCAGCGAGTGGACTGGTAGAAATCGGCCCTTTCGAGATAGGGCTGTTGGAAGCGGCGACCCACACCCCAATTTAATAATCTTTAAATACTGATGCTGTCATTTTTATTCACAAAGAGAGTTTTCCTGGACACATCGATGGGTGGAGCTATTCACAGGACACACCCCTTTGGTGGTACAAGACACATTTTCCTGGTGCAGTCACAATCTCCCTGATATTCTTTTGTACAAGTTAGCAAACTGCTTTAAAGGTGACAAGAAGCTCCTGCTGGCTATATCAGCATACTCCCGGTCTAGATGCAGACCTTCCCTTTACATTTATTAAAATTTTACAGTAAGTGTTTTCTAACCGCCTAGGGTCCACGAATTGTAAGTCCATTGCATGCGCGCACGGAAGGCTGGATACGGCATGTGGGCATTGGAGCTCCGAGCACAGTGGTATCGTAATTAATCCGGTTCAATGCTCATACAAATATTAATGTTAATGTTGTTCAATGTTATAATATTACTCTACTGCTTTATTAAATAAAAACTAAGTTTAAAAACCTCAAACTATACATGAGAAACCACGAATTCCCATGACTATAAGAAGCATAACTACATTCTTTATATTAATTCCCTTCATTTTATTATCCCCAATCTTGCTGCCTGAGTGGCCTCACATTAGGCACACCCTTGTGCTTTCTGTAATCCCCATGGAAAAACACAGGTAACAGACTTAAGCTTTGTGAGATTATTAGGAATTATACCACAAACAAGGAAAAAGTGACTTATTGGTGTTGTCACCTCTGGTGTGACCTAAACGTGGTGAGTGCACATAACGCTCAGCACGTGATGGTCACCTGACTGGAATCTGCAGGATGTTTGTGGTGTTAAGGTGACAGGCTGCACATTTGTCAGACCTCACCTCCTGCAGAGAGTGTTTGTTCGAGTTGCTTGGAAAAGTTAGTATGTGTTAATAACTTTGCTCATAGTCAGTTATATTATCAGAAAATGCATTTAGAGCAAAAAGATCTACAAATGAATCAATAGGCGCTAAAGGTTATACTGAGAGAGAAGTGTGGCAGTGTTAAATGGAAAGATTATTACATGTAATAAGCCTGAGCTTCTTATGTAATTCTAGGTGCAGCCCTAGTACGGGTGTGTTATATAGATAGAGCTTATGTCCGCTCTGATGCATTATCTACACTGCAGTTGCTCTTTGGCATTGCGTTAATTTGTCATGTGTACAGTGGGCTGGGGAGGGAAGCTTGGCAAATTTATTAATGAGCCTGGAGCTTGAAATCCATAAAATTAATGAGTAACCATAAGAAAAGAGGAACTTGTCTGCGTATAATTTAAGGTGGCTAGGGTAGCAGAGTATAAAACTGTCCACAAAAGAGAGACAGCCCACATAAATGTCATATTACATTGGCAGGAAGATAATGGAAATAAAAATGTCACAATGGACAATAATAATGTGAGAAATAAACTTGTTGTGATGGTCTCAATAGAGACACCACCTCCCCCCATATGAATGCAACTGAACAGACCTAGTGGCGGGTTTAACTTTAGCAGAATTAGGGTTTAGGGAACTATTTAATGGAATGTGGTCAGGGCTGGTGCTAGGTCTCTTTACACCCTAGGTAAAGCTTCAGCTCATCGTCCCCCTTTCCCCTGGCCACCCTTAGCATGGGATACTTGTAATGCTTCCAAGACACAGGGGATCAACTGAGCCGTTGCGAGTCCCCACTGCGATGTTTCACATTGTGAAATAAGGGCAGCCGAAAGTTGCTTTTCTTATGAAAATACTCTTTTCTATACTCACCCATTCATTTTCAGAAGAGCCTCTACGGGGATTTAGGGTTAGGCTGGGGGGCGGGATTTAGGGCTAGGCTGCGGGGGGGTACTTAGGGTTAGGGTTAGGGAGTGGGGTTGCTTACCATTCGGGGATCGATTGCTATGCCTCATCAAGGCATAAGCAATTGAAATCCCATCCAGTTCGCTACGGGGACCCACACTCAACTGAGCTGTGGCTCCTGCATAATACAGTACTATGCAGGCACCGGGCCATATTCAGAGCTCCGGTCTTAAAGACCACGTATTCGCAATCTACGTTGCAACAAGAAACGTAGATGACGTTAGAAAATGACTGCGCATGCACAGTAGCACAAATCGGAAAACTCTGCATATGGCCCGCTGTGTCTTGGCCCTTGCACCTGCTCAGCCACTCAACTTTCATGTCCCTGACAGCTGATTGGCTAAGCAACGCTGCAGAGAATCAGCTAAGCAGTAGCGGTGGCTTGTGTATTCTGCATTGGCCACCAGTGTTAGGGACCCTGAGCATCTTTATGCTGCCCCTCAGGCCCAGCTCCCTAGGCAGCTGCCTTAGCCTGCCTAGTGGTAGCACTAGCCATGAATGTTGTTGTGTAAAATGAGTTTCTTTTTTCTTTTGTTGAAAAGTTTTACAGTCAGCACCAGGGGCCTCATTTACTAAGGTCGATTTGAGTAAAATCGCCAGAGATTGCAGTAGTTTACCATCGATTTGCAAGTCTCAGGATTTACTAAAGAAAGATCTCCACAAACTCTCCGGAGATGAGTGGACACTTAAATCTCCAGTGTTTAAATCTCTCCAGCGATTTTTTGCATGAGGAACATACAAATCTCTGGATTTACTAAGTGGAGATTTTCAAAATTGCTGGAGTTTAGGCTTAAAGTCTCCCATGATAAATCTCAGGGGAGTCAGTGGAGACTTTGCTAAAATCACTGGCAAATGGTCATATAATCATGTGTCAGGGTATAAAAGTAAAGTGTAAATGTATTTCAGCTGCTCGTTTAGACTCAGACAGAAGCTATGGCTTTTTGTGTGCTGCATATGTATAGTGGATATTTAATAGGCAGTTTTGCTTTAATAAGGGCAACATCAAGGACAAAGAAATATAACCGTGATGGGCACAGATACAGTCGGTGTGTTACAGTATACATAAGACTGCACATATGCCTACATAGACATGGATATGCATACACTAGCATAAACAGAGCATATGCATATTCATACAAAGATTCCATAGTCAGGTCAATGCATTGAATAACACAGCTAGAGCCGCTATTGAGTTACAGATACAGTATCCCTGATAAATGAACCAATTTAAAATCAAAACACACCAAGAGGTCACACAAGCCCAGACATTCACGTGTTACACCTTACATCAGCATTAGAACTCCATCACATGAGCATCCACATTCACACATATTGCAATAAATACAGACACCACTTCCGTATGATCACACTTAACATGAATATAAAAAACACATATGAAAAATGCAGAAAAAAACCACTAATATGCATTAATCGTTTATTTAATGCACCCATATACAAACACACGCTGGAAAACACTATATGCAACTATTCAAACAGTTTAGCAGTGTTTATGTATCATCGGTGTCTTCCCCTCAACTCAGGCGATGTCTGAGTTGATCAGGAAGTGTTTAGCATTTAAATAGTGTTTGTGAGTGAAGTCTCGCGATTTCAAGCCAAACTCCAGCGATTTTGAGTGAAAGAATAAATTCCCTATACTTAACATTAGAGTAAAAACTAAATCTCCACCATCTCTGACGATTTAAATCGCCGTTAAAAATTACAGAGATTTTCATCAAAAAATGTCTGGCGATTTTTAGAAGCAATTTAAATCTGGTTTCCTTAGTGGAAGTGGCCAAGAGAAAATAATGAAGGCTCTTCCAGCTCAGTAAGTAGCAGACAGAGGCTTAAGAAATAGAAGTACACACCAGAATCCCATGTAAGCTACACCGCTACCTGGTTCCAGTGGCTGGAGTTTAGGTACACTCCAGGTTACCTGGAAGTCATAAGGAAAGTGACCCCTTAACCGTTAATCATCACACAACTAAAGCCTGCACACCAATACAACAAAATACAAATTCTTCTGCCAACAACCCACCCACTCAAGGAAACGCTCTATCTTACCCACCATAACCCCCTTCTTCCCACCTGTCTGTCTCCCCCCCTACAAAAGAATCACCTAAGCCAATATGAGGTTAATTGTTGCTTCCTGAGTTCAAGCAACTCGAGACTGTTAGATTTAAGTATAACTTGTTTGTTTGACAAAAATGATCCAATTGTTATCTGTTGCATTTTATACTCACGATGTAACGTTATTTTGAAAATCTAAATAAAGAATACGAAAAAAAAAAAAAGAAATAGAAGTAAACTTCATTGTATCAGTGTGGAAGTATATGTATCAGCATGGCCTAATGCCCAGAAGTGTTTCCAGGGCCTGATGGCACCTCTTGTTCCTCATAAAGGACTGGATCCTGAATTATGCAAAGGTGGTGTCTTACGATCACTAACAGAGGGAAACAGCCCCTTTCAGTATTGTGACGCTGTGCTGAAGGGTAAAAGGAGTACCTAGGAGAGAGAGGGGTCAGCATGCTTTTGCGTGGGAATGACCCCCATGTACCCTGCAGAGGACACCTCATGCTTGGTGAAGGGACCCATCAGGCCATGCTTGTACTAGGGTAGCGCAAAACTGCTTTGGTTTAAGGGTAAGCGGTCTAGACAATTATTTGACATGTCGTGGTGGAATTTATGCCTGTATTCAGCAGTTTTGTTGTCCTCTAAGAGACGTCTTAGTACATTGTATAATACAGTTCATCCTTGAAACAACAATAACATAAACACATTCCCAGTGATAGTCATGTCCTTGCTGGAGATACAGCCTTTCTACAGACTTTGTTCTGTTTTGTTGATGGCAATACCGTCTAATCACAGAGCAAACTCCAGGCTCCAGATCATTTTAAATGGAGATTGTCATGGGAATGTTGTGTAACACTGGAAATGAGATAACGGGGCTGACTCAATTGTCTGAGAAACAACACTCTCCATTGCATCTCATACAGTATAAAGCTGAATGAATAATGACAGTACTGTAAATCCTGGATGCGAGCATTACAGTGGGCTCTGGTGTCAGTTCCTCGTCATGTGTCCCTTTAGGTCTTGAAGAGATAAGTTGTATATATATTGCTCCATATTGATGATCACTTTCATGTGAAAACATCCTTTATCACCTAAAAATGTAGATTTTACTTAACAATATATGAATGGCGTAACCGCTGGCAACAGCACTTATGGTCGTCATCCCTCTACTTTGAATTGAATGTTGGCCGGCAGATAGTTACATTTACAAAGTTTTGGAGTTGAGTTTGTTCTTGACCCTAAAAAGAACTCCAAATGAAGATTGTGATCTTAAAGGTATTTTAGCGGCCTCTCCATATCTTGGAAGGTACAATCCTTCAAATTCCTCCCTCTAGTGTGACTAGGTAGAATCGTAGATTTTTTAAGTGCTGGCAAGCTAGAGTCTGAAGAAATAATTGGCCACAGGGCCTTAGAGGCACGTTTATGGAAAAAACTTAGATGGTTATACTTGGTCACCCATGGCAACCGGTTGTCAAGTTTGGTTCCTGGTTTTGAGATTAGTAGTGATTCTCTCGGAATATGATCCACTTTAGTTTTAGCCTCCCGTAATATCCTTGGGAGGTATCCCCTCCCAAGGATATCAGGGTTTTCTGCATCTGTTCCTCCGCCACTATGGGGTTGCTATTAATCCGTTTAATTCGGACAAGTTGTGAAAAGAGCAATCCCTTAATTAGTGATGGAGGGTGGTGGCTTTTCGCTGAGAGAGGGACATGTCTATCAGTGGGTTTTGAATAAAGTGATGTCTCCAGTTTACCATGTTTCACCTCGATATGAACGTCAAGGAAGTTGACTTGCTCCTGGCTTTTACTATAACCGAAGGGTACCTTAACTATATATAACTATATATAACTATAACCGAAGGGTACCTTCCAGTGCATTCGCCTGTGTCATCATTGTTTCAAAAGCCTCACCTGTGCCGGTCCAGAATATCAGAATATCATCGATATACCGGCGATATAACAGGATATGCTTGGTGTAATCTTCTGACCCGAAAAAAATTTGCTGCTCTTTCCTGAACATGTAAGTGTTGGCATACATGGGTGTCACGGATGAACCCATGGCACAGCCTTTTTTCTGTAAAAAGAATTGGTTGTCAAAAGTAAAAAAAATTACATTTAAGGACCATCTCTAATAAGTTGATGAAAAGGTCCACAGGAGGGCCATGATACACTTCACTACTCAAGATAAGGTCTCTAGTCGCCTCTATCTCCTCAGAATGGGGGATATTGGTATAAAGACTCTCAATGTCCACAGAACATAACCACAAGTTGGACGGTAAGGAAGATAATGACCTTAAGGTATTCAATAGGTCTGTGGTGTCCTTCAAATATGTATGTTGAACTTGGACAACCGGTTGCAAGTGCCAATCCAGGAACTCTGATACAGCCTGAAATAGGGACCCCCGGGCTGAGATGATAGGTCTACCCGGGGAGTTGTCAAGTCCCTTATGAATTTTCGGGAGTATATAAAGCAGAGGGGTAATTGGATGTTTATTAAACAGAGAATCCCGGATTTTTTTGGAGAGGGTATTATGTTCCACAGCTTGGTCCAAAAGCTGAAGCACTTCTTACATGTGTCCAACTTCCTTTTTGCCCCTTATATGTGTCCAGCTTTAATTTCTGCCCCTTCTATGTATACAGCTTTTTTTTTTAAAAAAACCTTACAACCTATTCTAAACTTACTTACCTTTGCCGTCTTTTCCCTCTTCCTCTGCTGGGTTCTGCTTGAATGACACTAACCCAACAGCGTCATTTACATTGACAGTACTGTACAGGGCTCTTATGGCAGTCAAGTCCAAATCTATTTCTATAAATGACGCTGCCTTATATGTGAGGTCAGCGTAATTCATTGAAACAAGTTTGGTATTACAGAGTTCCCGTAGGAGCCCCTGCAAATCCAGTACAGTTTAGGTTGAATTATGCCATTTGCATCTGGTATCTGATACGGCCGACGTCTGTGTGAGCCACAGCCTATGAGACTGTGGTCCAGGGGAGGGCAGGCCTAAAAGGGGGCTGTCCCGCTGGGTACCCTTCTTTTGCTCACCTAGGGGTTCATCTATGCGATTGTACTGCTCACCTGTCCCTAGAAAAGGCCCTGCCTAACCTTAACCCTCGTCTCTCTGTACTCTAACCCTAACAATGTCTGTCCCAGATCCTAACCTTAACCCTTCCCTCTCTGCAGCCTAACCCTAGCCAGTCGAAATAAGAACATCTGACATTGTACCTCTTCTGACTTAGAAATATAGCAGGGCAGCTTCACCCCCATTAGACAGTTCCTTTGTCCAACAAACTAGGAATACTTACTGAACAGTATATTGGTAATCCCTGGACTGAATTATTACCCCCTTAGAAAAAAGTCTGACATTTTCAACGTGACCCAGCAATCCAAAGTATTATTGAAGTGCACAGAAGCATGGATAGAGATATACAGACAAGTGATAGGAAATTTCCACAGCACATTGATAGCACATGATCATCCTGTGTACTGCAAATGGCTCCAAGGAGGTTGCTTTGTTTACACTCTGCATTCTTTAGCAGAGATAACACTGCTTCAGTCTGTTCTTTAATCATTTCTTTCTCCAGATTTGAGATGAATATCTTCTTCGTTCTCTTGACTTCCTGCTAATCTTGCAAATGAATCCAGCAGAAATATTTCCCGAATGTGTGGAAATGACTGTATTATGTACACGGCTCCTGCTCCAAAACAATGCTTGGTGTGTTTTCTGCAAAACGTGATTGCACTTTTATTAGACAGCCTCAGAACATTAGAGCAGAGGTTCCTAAAGTGTGTGCCCAGGGGTGCCTCAGAGCACTCACATTCAGAGCTGTCATTGAGGAGGTAGGCTGCTGCGACTGGAGTCCGTGGGCCTGATCCAGACCTACGCCGATGCGCTGTGCTTACTAAAGCACAGCGTATCGGCGTTCACTTCCCCCGACACTCCCCCTGTGCGGGCGGGCTGGAGGCTACCCTAACTTCAGCCGGCGTAAGGAAGGGGACATACGCTCGCACAGGAGCGTATGGCCGCCTAGCCTGCCCACCCACCCTCATTAAACTACCTCCCCCGCCCACCTACACTAACCTGAACGTAGGGACGCTTGGGGACGTCCCCTCCAGCGTCCCTACGGCGCTGCTACGGACGCCGGATCCACGATCCTAGCAACAGCGGGCGTAGGTCTGGATCAGGCCCTAAGATCATAAATCCTACGTACATTGCATAAATAAAGATACTACGCATGCACAGGTTATCCTTTCCTAAAATTACACACGCAAATCTATATAGACTTTCATGATTAACATTTCTTTACTGTAACAGGGCCTGATCCAGACTAAAGCACAAAAGAATGTATCCTGCGTTTGGAAAGGATCCAACACCAGGGCCACTTTTTCCAATGGGCAGGTGCCTGTGGCTCTACAAATCTATTGTCCCTTGAGCACTGCTGCCCGGCCCCAGCAGTCAAAGCCTTTTTAGACTGATTGTTCTGCATTTCCGCTGGGGAACTGGGGTAACTCACTAGGGGCTGAAATCCGCTCCATCTCTTAACTTCCACTTAGATCCCCGGCACAATGCGCCATTTGTATGCAGTCGCACAGCAACACAGACATAGTGCCAAGCACTCCTGACACACCATAGCTGCACTGCTTTAGTAATAAGCCAGCACTTGGCACAGACATAGTGCTTGGCACTCACTATATGCCTGTGTCACCGTGCAACTGTATAACCATCACAATGGCACTGATGTAACCTAGGTCAAGTCATTGGGGCAGATCCTGAACTACGCATTTCCGCGAATTTACGTGTGGCAGACACGTAAATTCGCAGATTTGTACGCACTGCACATGCGCACAGCC